>VZTM01000861.1:424896-589531 GCA_013400555.1 Jacana jacana | reverse complement strand
GAAAAAGAAAAAGAAAAAGAAAAAGAAAAAAAAAAGAAAAGGAAAAAGAAAAAGAAAAAGAAAAAGAAAAAAGAAAAAGAAAAAGAAAAAAGAAAAAAGAAAAAGAAAAGGAAAAGGAAAAAGAAAAAGAAAAAAAAAAGAAAAAAGAAAAAAGAAAAAGAAAAGGAAAAGGAAAAAGAAAAAGAAAAAGAAAAAGAAAAAAGAAAAAGAAAGCTCCCTGTGACTGCAGGTTTTTGAAGATGAGCATCCGAGTTCATTTTCACATGGGTATTCTTACAATTAATTGCAATTAATTGTAATTAATTTACTTGCAATTTCTAACAAGCCTACAGACATTTTCTGTGAGCCTGATGCTCTTTCTCATCCGGTTGGTCCCAAAAGCCCACCCTCTGGGAGCCGTCCTCAGCCAGAGGAGTCGCTGGCTGAAGCACCGGGGAAGGGACCAGAAGAGCTGAGGGTTTTCCATCCATTCCAAAGTTCCATTTCCCTTTAAGTCCTCTGCCCTGCCTCCAGCTCACTTACACCTCTGCCCTCTGCAATGTCTCACGGGATCACAGCAGAGGAGTTGTCCACTGCTATTTTAACTCTTTTTAACTGGATCCAGGCGTGGAAAATACTTGGCTGCGATGCCAGTATGTGAGCTAGAGCACCTGTGCCATAAAAGCTGGGGCTCACAGCGGGGCGGGAAGGTGGTACAACTCAACTCTTTGGTACTTCCACGCAAGATCCCCTTTGTGACTTCAGTGGGCTTCACTTCTATTTTCTGTTCACAATTTGAAACTGAAGCTGTTGCTTTCCTCTGAAACTTGTGCACCAAAGTGCAGCTTTTGATGCGTGAAAGCAATCCCAAGAAATGAAAAGAGTTTGCAGTTTCATCTACAAATGGCCTTGATCTGAGCAAGAAGTCAACATTATGGAAGTGAACACAAGCAAGCAGTCATTTTGGTACTGAAAGGGAAGAAAAAAATCTCACAGTTATTGATTAGTGCGAAACAGCCATTTTTGAAAGAAACAAAGAAAACTAAAAAAGGAAGAGAATATTTGGGATGCAAAATGCCATGGAATCAATTGTGACTGTTTTGCTGGAGACCACTTCACTAAAGTATTTATCACCTCTACGTCATTCTTACTGCAAAGGCATTTAGCATCGCTTCTGCTAGTAAAATAAAATGGGTGAATGCAGGACAAATGTGGCACAGGGGGTTCAGGACGCCGCGAGATAAAACCAAATAAAGCCAGTGAGCAAAGCAGTAAAATGGCAAAAGGAAGAGTAACTTGATTTGAGGAGCGTTTGGAAATCCTCAGCACCCCCAGCTCTCCGTGTTAGGCACAGATGAACACAACAGGTTCTGCAGCTTATTATACAGAAGAAAACACCAATGGTTGATCACGATGGAAAAGGTTTTGCGTTGAAGCTTGACAGGTTTGTGATTTTCCTGATGCAGGGAAGACCAAAAGAGCAGTGACAAGATGTGATGCCTGGTGGTGCCCTGTGTTAATTCCTTGGTCATGGGAGCTCGGAGATAGATGACCTTAAAACCCCTGTATTACAACTTAATGCTGCCCTTTCTCCCATACTGTGAATTTTCAGTAAGATATTAGTAATCCCAGTAAAGGGCAAATGCTTTCTGCCACTGACAAGCTAAACTAAGTGCTCAGATAGGAAAACAAATGGCATCCAAAGCACCAAATCTGGATAGGTTTTGAGATAAGAGCTGCTAAAAACCCTGTTAAAACTGAAGCCAGGGAGAATAAACTCGGAAAGAGCAATTAAACTTCACTCTTGGCTTGTTTGCACTGGCTGGTCGTTCAACATTGCCTGAAAAATGGTGACTGCATGATTAACTGGAAGATAACAGGGTCCATCACACACACAAGCTCCTGCCAGACTTTTATCAAGATGCCAGTATTTATCACTAAACTTTGTAAGGCATGGAAAAAAATAAATCCCCAAATTTGAATTTTTAATGTGCTAAGTTAGTCCTTAAGAAAAGCATTTCTGGAGTAGATGATAGTGATTCAACCGAGCAACCTGGGAAGGGGGACCAGAATGAACGTTGACTCTGGTTTCCCAATCTGTGTTAGTGGTAAAGGAAAGAGTTTTCAATTCTCTATCTTTCCCTACTGGCAATTCTGACTGTGGAATAAACACAACACCGATATTCTTCGTCATGGTTAATGCCTTTATGAAAGGCCAGTTTGGATCTGGATTTGCTCTAAAGTCTACTGAAGTGATTAAATTGTTTAAAACTTACTGACCTAGTTCATTCAGATAGCTGTAGGGTCTCCAGTCTGCAGTTTCTCTGTCAAGGATTTTGTTACTGAGCTGTTCAAAAAGTATGATAATGGGTTAATGCTGACATAAACAGACAGTTCCCACCCAAGACTTCAGCCCAATGACGTCACAAATCAAAATGGGAGATGACTATTACCTTGGCCTCACCGTTTCGGTTCTTTATCTGTATGAATTTGACAGTTGTTCACTAGCATTAGGGAAAATCACAAAGGAAAGTCACTTCACCAAGCAAATGAACACAGGCATGCTGGAAAACACAGGATTTCCTTCAGGAACCAGTATTCATGACTGGAACGGCCGGGTACAGGGAGCGACATGCTGGCAATTCCAAAGCAACTGATAAAGATGATGGACCAGAACCACCGACACAAGCATGCAGATGGGAGCTGCTTGGAACAAAAGGGGTTTGCTGATACGTCTATGTATGTAGTTAAAAGACACGTAGTGGCTACAGGATTTCTCTCAATTCAAGGAAAATAACATTGGCACCACAATCACATTGTCCCTGTGTCCGCAGAGCAGCCACTCTCCCTGGACACTGGGGATGGCTTTGCAGGAAGCCCAGACTCTGGGGTTTGTCATAGAATCATAAAGTGGTTAGAAGTGGAAGGGACCTCAAAGATCATGGAGTTCCAACCCCCTGCCTTGGGCAGGGACACCTCCCACCAGACCAGGGTGCTCCAAGCCCCATCCAACCTGGCCTTGAACCCCTCCAGGGATGGGGCAGCCACAGCTTCTCTGGGCAACCTGGGCCAGGGTCTCACCACCCTCACAGCAAAGAATTTCTTTCTGGTAGCTAACCCCAAACTCCCCTCTTCCAATTTAAAGCCATTACCCCTTGTCCTGTCACTGCACTCCCTGACAAAGAGTCCCTCTCCAGCTCTCCTGTCCTGCAAACAGGACTTCCTTGGTGTCCTGGTAAGAGCTGGCAGTGTGTGGTCACCTCTGGGAAGGGGGACATGGCCCTGTGCTCTCTGGACATGTGGTCCCAGGTGTCTGCTGAGTGTGTGGCCACAAATCTCTTTACTTTGCCCTGCCAGCTCAGGAGCCCAGTGAAAGTGAGGTGCACTGGGCAGGGTGCTGTGCAAAGAGACACCATGGCCCAAACCTTGTTTTGGAGAGGTTTCCTTAAAGGAAACAGCCCGGTCGGGAGGGACAGAAGGGCTGCCCCAGGTAGTAATCGGGGACACTGCTCTGTGCCGTGTCACACGGACACAGTCTCAGGGGCAGGGCAGTCACCAAGCAAAAAGGTCCAGCCAGTTGAGCCTGCTGCAGGGGGCACACTGGGACCTGCAAGGAATAACCATGTCATGGGAGGTGGAGAAATAGAGAGGAAGGAGAAATGCTGGACCAAGAGGTGGAGAGGGAGCTGGCAAGCTATGCAGCTCCTCTCCCCCTTGGTCACCCCTGTGGTCAGTAGCGACCACACTGGGGAGGGCTTAGGGGCAGGAAATCTCCTCTGGCAAAAATTTCCTCAGTCAATAGGGCAGGAGGGAGCAGCAGAGCCCTCCCAGCCAGCCAGAGGTTCCTCTGTGAGCGTCCCCAGAGCTGGGTCACTGAGGACAAAGCTGCAGAGCTCTGCAGCCTCTCCCTTATCTCCAGAGAAAGCATCTGCAGATACTCCTCTCTACCAGAGCACCACGTTTCAGACAACTACACTATATATTACGGGCTGCACATTGACTTGTAGAAGCTTTTATCTGATCGCAGAAACCGGGTTTCATTTGGAGGAAGATTTGTAACAACCAGAGGCAAAGCCGTGCCCTCATTGATTGGATTTTGCTGATTGAATCCCATTGATTGAGGGTGCAGAAAGTCACCCGATAGGTTTTTACACCAAATGTGACCTCCCTTGGCTTAAGCTGAGGCAGGAGAAACCACAGTGCAAGCACTGGGGAGGGAGAGGAGACAGCACAGCAAGAAAAGGCTGCACACACACACACACACACAATGTTGGGTCTCTACAAGCAACTGCACAGTATTTTTAGGGCTATTCCCCTGAAGCTTTTGCACAAATAGGTTTCATCATTTGCAAAGCATGTAACTGTGCTCCAAATGGGCTGACCCCCAGCCTGGAAGAAAGACTGAGGACACACAACAGTGTGAATACACCAACCACAAACACACAGGGATGTGCGTGTGTATACATACATACATACATACATGTAAATATACTCACAGACACACACACACACACAGATTAAAGCACGTGGGATCGAGAGCAGCCCATTTCAAATCCACCTGGAAGTCAGGCTCTGGATGAAAGAGACCCTGCTGCTGAGCCAGCAGCACCGACCTTGAAAGAGGCATTAATTCAGGGCGGTTCTGAGCCCTGCGCCGTGCGGGAAGCGAAGCCAGATGATCACAACGGTCCCCTGTGGCCCTACAGCCCATGAATCTCACATCAGACAGCACCAGCAGTGACAGCTCTATCTACTGCCTCGTCCTGTTCCTTCTCAGTTTCTGTCTCCGTACATTCCCACTAAGGGAACACGTGTCATCAGCTCATTAGGCACCTTTGCTCCAACCGCTCTCCTCGAGGATGTGCCCAGAGCAGGGAGGAAGGTGATAAAGCTGGTTGCCTGCAATATTTCTGGAGCAATCGTTGCCCCAGAGCAGTGGCTGTGACTGCACATCCTTGCTCCTGGCACGGGCTGCGCATCTGCCAACGCAGGGGTCCGTCCTTTGTCGTCCAGCAGCTCCTCATCCTCCCCCAAAAGCGGGAACAGAAACCCTGGCAGCAGGGACACCGCAGGGACGGACGGGGCAGTCAGAGCACACACGGGAGGCAAAGCAGGTTGGTTTCTGAGGTGGTCACAGCGGAAGGACGCCGATGGTCCTGACCCGACGCCTGGGCCGTGTCATTCAGTGCCACCCCACTAAGGGCACTGTCAGGCTTCCCGAGCGGAGCCCACAGCTTTTTCCTTCATTTCAAAACTGGCAGCACTAACTCCAATTGCTGATGTTTTTTCAGTCCAGCTGTACCGCTTAGATCACATTTATTAAAGCCTCTGAGTTGCTATTAAAAGCTGTGGTTTTGCAGGATTTATAAATCAGCTCACAAACCTAAAATTTGGCAGGAAAAGCTATGGGCTAGAATTGATTTTTTTTCGGTTAATGAAATGATTTGGGGACATTTCTGAGTTTTTCAGGATGCAGTAATTAGGAAGAAATGTGATTATAGCTGTCTCTTTGTGCTACTATCATTTCTTAACACACTATAATTTGTTAACTTTTTTTTTTTTTTTAAGACAGAAGACACTTCAGTTTTCAGTGTGAAGCAAAATTGCTTTTCTGGAGGAAAAAAATACTTCAGAGTAAATGTGTCCACTAAAATTCCTAGCGTGTAATTGTAGCAATTTGGTTAAAAATACCTCCTATCTATCAACTTTTCCTTTAAGATCATGGAGATGCTAGCATGAGTACAGCAAAGTAATTACCTGCCCACCTGAAACAGCTGGCTAGGTGGCAGTGACAAGCAGATCACCAGGTGCCCTTTGTCAACGCCCAGGTCCCTGGTGAGCACAGAGGGACCTGCTGGCAGGAATTCCATCACACCTCTACCCTCCGAGACCGCAGCTCCTAAGAGTTTTGCCATTACCTTCTCTGACTCCTCACTTCAGGTCTCCGTGGTCCGAGCGGGTGTTTCTCAGGTTTAGGTGGCCATCCTGAGTGCTCTGCAGAGATTCTGTACTTGCAGTGGGCTTTCTTCTTGGGCAAGTGTTCATCAAAGGTTCTTTAATGATGCTTTCTGTGGTTGAATTCCTTTTTATTAGCTGGGCGACATCCAGTCAGACCATTTCCAGTGACCTTTGTTTTGCAGTTTCTAATTTTATGTGAAGTCTTTGGTAGAATTTAGAACTTCCTTTAATAGCTGTGAAGCTGCTGGCTTTAAAAATTCAGGACAGCTAATAGCAATTGATTTTTATGATGTCTGTAGAAACCAGCAACACCTGGGCTCTTGCTGAGATGCCGCTCTCCTTCAGTAGGGAACGAGGGTGGAATTAAGAGCTTTGCAAAAGAGCAAGGTGAGAATCTTCCATTTGCCCATGGCATACAAGTGCAGCAGCCTTGTGCTTTATAAAGAGTATTTTTCACATGCTTTTGGAGCCTTATGTAAAAGGGAGATGTGTTCCTATGTTCATACACAATGCCAAACCTCACATTTGGAGCTGGCGTTGAGTGGTTCTGTGAATGGTCCCACCGAAATCCCACTGAGCAAAACAGGACTTCAGCCCCTGAACATCTGGTCTCTAACACAAGCAACGAGAGCTCTGGTGAAGACACAGGTTGGGAGGTAGGTGTGTATCTCTAGTTACCTGCTTTGGAAAATTGTGCAGTAATTCTGTGGCAGATTTTCACTCCAGTTCACGTACAACACTCCTTGGTAACCTGCATCATCATTATTATTTGCTGCTGCACATGTCACAGGAGTAACGGAGAAATCTACTTGTAGCAGCTAATAAGGAAAGGTCAAATTTTGGCTTTCTGCCTCCTCCTTACCTCTGGAGATGCAGAGCCATTCTCCTGGCCCTTGAGAGACACAGCTCAGCCCTTCCACCACCTGCTGGCTTTAGGGACCTGGGATTGGAAGGGCTTTGATCACCGAGTCCCTGAGTCCAGCCGCCTTTTACTGCAAACACCCAAGCATATAATCACTTAGCTGATCAAGCTCCATTTTAACAGTAATCAGATTTCTTTGTCCCATTAGTCTTACTGGGAAGCTATTCCAAAATCTCACTGATCTGATGTTAGAAATCTAATTTCCAGCTTCGATGCATTCATGGCCAGTTCATCCTCATTTGTTATTGTGCCAGCTCTGTCATCTAACTTAAATAGCTCTTCTCCCTCCTAGTGTTTACCTCGTTGTATTTATAGATGGCAATCATACTCCCTCTCAGCATTCATTTTGCTAGATAAAAGGAGCCAAGCCTTTTTTAGGCTCTTCTCATATGCTCCCCCTTATCCTCCCACTTGCTTTTTGCCGGCATGAGTTCCAGCCTGAGCACTCCCCTCGCACAACTACCCAGTCCCGTGGACACCAAGAGGGTTTTAATACCTTCACTCACACCTGGTGGCTTGGGTTTTTTTCCCCTCAAGGACACGTATAGGGTCCTGAGCAGTGGCCAAATGTCTGTCTGGCAGAGGGGAAATGAGGGGGCGAGCTTGGTCCTAGAAGAGATGCAGGAAGGCTTGGCACCCTTCCCTTCCTATGAAGACAGACCTGTCTCACAAACCGTGGTCCTTGGGGCGACGCCGGACCTTCTGGCTTCTGCTTCAGCCATCCCTGCCCACCTTGCTTCCCCAGTGAAGTGATAACACTGCTAATAGCAGCAGGGTCAGTAACTGCAGGTGGTGGCGTAGGAGGGCTGAGCTCGGTGCCTCACAGCCAGGCTGCCCCTCGCTGAGCTGGCACAGGACTGGGAGGGGAACGGAGAGACAGCGTGAAGGAACAAAGAAAGAATATAGGTATGGCTGGGGGAGAAAAGGGAATAGGAAAAGGGATATGGGAGGAAACAGGAAAGATAATATAGAGTGGAGAGAACACGGAGGGAAGAGGAGAGAAAAGGCAAAATAAGGCAGAGAGGGGCAGGGGGAGCACACGAGAGAGAAAGCCTCAAACTGGAGCAGGGCTGCATCTCCCCATTGCACTGGCTTTGTAGCTTTGCCCAAGCTGTCTCTCTGAGAGAAGTGACAGAGGAATGGCTCCAGTCCATCGCCTCAAGGCAGGATCTCCTTTGAGCACAGGGAGGAAAATGCAGCCAGGGCTCTGGCTCAGCAGTTCAGAGATGCCTCTGCCTTTTTTTTCACTCTGCATCTGCGCTGGTTCCTTTGTGACCCCAGCTGGCACTAGAAAGAAATGAATCCTCCAAGTACAACTTGTGCACATTTCCCTGCAGAAGGAGGGAATGGTACCAGACAAACTGATTTGGAAATGAAACTCGTTAAGGCAGCCATTAGGGGCTTTATATGCTCTTTTGTCTTACTTGGCTGGAGAACCACATAGACAGAAGCAGCATATTTTTGGCCATCCTCAGCTATTCAGTACTGCAAAGCATTCTCATGAATAAGTAAGACAGTGGGAGATCTAAAGGACAAGTCAGGCCATATATTTTGGTAAGTGCCCTGAAAATACCAGATCCATTGTTTTTTTTTCTCTTTTGAGCACCAGGACAACCTGCTGACCAACTACTGATAGCAAGGCAAGTGGCTTCCAGGCAAGTCCAAATTAATCTCTCAGATTTTAAACACTTTTGGCAGCCTCATACTTGAAGTAGCTCTGTGGCAAGATGGCACTGCAGGTTAGGAAATCAAGATAGGTGCTTGCTTAGACCTTTTCTGAATTCATTTAAATTACTGCAACAGGATTAGTGGTCCAGACCCACACTCACAGTGCTTATCCTGAATTTGACATTATGAGCACTTGCACTTTCCATTTGGGGAGCAAAAATGCACGCTGCAAGGGGACCATCTCCATCAGAAAATGTATTTACACACCTGTCTAAACTTTTCTTTGAGAAATCTCTGGAGCTGGCTCTTTTATTACATTATAATGAGATTTTCTTTTAATAACCAAGAAATTACTTACAGCAGCACATGCAGAAATATTTTTTGCAAACCTTGTCTTGTAGAATAGGCTCTTTTTTTTGCATTCATTGTATTCTCATGGCTTTCCAGTTAGCAGAGCTATGTTTGGATTAAGATGACACAGCCCGCAAGCACCATCATTTTTAAAGCTGACAGCCTTGAGGAAATCAATTGCATTTCCTTTTTCCTCTGCTCCCTGCCCTTTGCTCCACCCTGGCTGACCAAGGCTCTGAAGGAAAAGCCGTCTTACCATTTCTAGATCTATTGCTAAAGTGGTGAACTGAGTAATAGCAGAGTCCATGAATGGTCCTAGGGTATCACTAGCAACATGTGATAAGCAAGATACCCCTGGATGCTCAAGCAATGCAGTCTGAACAGCTCTGCTGGAGAGCCCTAAGTAACAGCAGAACCCTCAGAATGCCCCTGGATGAGGACAGTTCTCAGAAGCGCCCTAGATACCTGCTTGCCTCTGTTTGCTTGTCTGTGTCAGCAGGAAATTTGTGTGTCTACTGAGCTGGGAAACAATGGTATAGCACAGTTAGACTACTGACATAACGCTTCATTGATTTACTTGTGTTATATTAATGGATAATTACAATTATCTAGTTATTTACCTTTTCTGAGAGGCAAACATACCTTATAGTTGCTAAGACACCGAGGCTTATTGACCCAGACAGGCATGTGCTGAACCTCCAGTTACCACACACAGATGACGAAGACACACAGAGGGGAAAGCAGACCTTTTTGTGTGTGTCAGAGCTACCATGGCAGGAACTGCCTCGCTGGACTTTTAAGTAATGCTGGCAGACAACAGGATCCAACAGGCATTGCTCTGGTTGATTTCCTTGAACTGATAAGAACATCGCTACGGTGGGGCAGGGTAATATCTACCTTACTGGAGCTGTTTCCATCCAGATTACTGGTAAAGAAGCGTGAAGTCACACCACATGAGAGAGTGTGGTAGCTTGGATTGGAAAAACAATGTACACTGCCGCTACCTTGAGATATATCTGGGAAGAAAACAAGTCATCACAAAATACTTTGGAAGCCATAGCGATTCTTAAGGTACTGCAAACATGCTAGAGACTAAGTTAGAAAACTTTGTTAAAGTGCTGGGTGTTACAAAACATCTCCAGATAAAATCTATCCTGCATTATCATGGTGTGAGGCTCTTGACTATTAGCATTAAGTATAAGATAAAAAGGCAAAATATTTAATTAATACAGTGTTATCTTTTTGAAGATCTTAACCAAAGTAACTCCTGACAGTCTGGCTGCTTCGCAGATAAGGGAAGAAATGCAAAATTCAGGAGATGGGTGGTCTGCAACACAGTTTCTTCCTTAAACACATGGAAGAGCTGCTCGTGAGAATAACTCTTGGAGTTATCAAACAGTTATTAAAAATGTTTTTGCAACAAAGAAAGTTGTTAATGTTAGAAATCAAGGTTCCATAACCGTACCAAGGAGTCCAGAACATTTTACATAACTTTTTGTGCAAAGGCTTCACCAAACAAGAAAGCTGCAGCACTGAAAGGCAAACTTGGGCAGTCACCCTGTTACACTTCATCTATTTCCTCACTTTAACTTAGGAACACATTTACCAAACAAAGTAAGTTACCCAGAAAGGCATCATATTTATACTGGCAGTTCTAATGAAAACATCAATCCCAATCTGGTTCCAGCTTTAATAACAGACTGATACTTATTTCCAAGTACCATCAGAAGAAAGGGTGAAAAATTTAAACAGAAGCAGCATCGTTTAAACGCACAAGCCCTGTAAGAAGTAAAGGCATGGGTTAGTTTCATAAACCACGGGCTTAAATTCTAGGCAGAAGGGTTAGTTATAGGAAGCACCTTCATGTGGAAAGAATAAAGAAGTGCTGGGGTGGCTGCTCGCCCCCTTCACCGGAGATCTTTGATGAAGGGTGGCAGCAGATGGGTGAGGAGGGACAGGGCTGGCGCTGTCTGTGGGAGCGGGGTCCCCGGTCACCATCGGCACCTCTCCTTGCCCTCTGCGTTCCTGTGAACGTGCACTTTGCTTTGCTGACATCTTGTGGAGATCTAGATTTAGCTTAATTTACTGCTAAATATCCCGTTTCAACTAAGTGGTTTTATCTGCAGGGTGTCAGTGACAGAAGCGCGGTGGCACACGCTGAGAGAGGAGATGGCACAGCCATATCTGACCCAGCGTTTATTTTCTGCTGAAACACGCAGGGCAGATTTTGAGGTCAGCTCAATTTTGCAGCAAGTGCAGAGCCTTTTAGCCCTAGCTGTTTTCAGAGGTTATTGCTAAGACAGTATCTCAGATCAGGATGTGATCCCAGATTTGAAGTCTTTGCATTTAACTTCCTTCAGCTCCTCACTGCTCAGCTCAGCAGCCAGGCTGCCAGGACTCTGCCATCCCCCCCCCTAACTATGACTCCATGATATTTGCAATAGAATTAACAAGAAACAGGTACCTCTTGGGGTCTGTAAATGAGAACTGAGGCCTGAACCCAAACACAGTCACCGGTGTATGCCCGTCACAAGCACAGCTGCTCACATACAGCCCTGAACCTGCTCAGGAGGGACTGGCAGCTCCCCAGGGGTGCAGAGCTCACCCACCCTTCTCACAACCTGCTGTCCCCATTAAATATAGACTCTTGAATCCACATCTTTCTGCTTTGTAGGTGAGTGTTGATAGCTGAGTCATACCAGCTCCTGGCTCTGCCTTCCCCCTTCCCTTATCTGTTGTGCCCTCACTCAGCTGTGGGTGAGAAGGACAGAGAGTGAGAAGGAGCAGAGGCACTGTCCCCTGCCTTTGCCACCAGATAAGAGGGCTCATACCAACCTTATGGTGAGCCAGCCAACACTTTACAACTTCACACCCAGCTTATCTGGCTGTAGCTTGTTTTGTGCACCCAAAACGAGCTACAGGAACCATCTAACAGACTGCCCTATTACTTAGCACAGTGCTGAATTAATGGGTCTGAGCTCATGCACAAGCCTGCATCACCAAAAATCTTCTCTTCCTTCGTTGCAGGCAGCACCATATACTCAGAATTCTCCCTTCTACCCAGTTTCATTTGGTCGATACTTTAGTACCCACCCAGGCTGATTAACCTTGATAGCACAGTCCATTTTCTACACATTTATTCATGAAGCTCTTACAACTGCTGGCTGGAAATACATCAAATTCAAATCTAATACTATCCCTGTTGAAAAAAGCAAAACACAACCCACAAAACCCCCTCTCCTCCCAGAGATGAATTTTATTCTGCTCTGAACAGTGAGCAAAGACTTAAATGCCTAAAAGAAAATGAATTATTTAAATTAAAACAAAATAGAAAAAAAAAAACCACCCTGAAGGTTATGTTAATGTTAACGTGGGGAGGTCAGTCCCGTGAAGGGATCCGTAATGGCAGAGTCCTTGTGAGCCCCTCGAGCCTGAGGCTATGCTCCAGGGGAAGACCCGGAAGGTCTGGATGAAGGCTCTATCCCTTGAAAGTTTGAGCTTCTGGTCCCAGCCAGGGCTGTGAGGGGACACAAAGACCGTGGAGGTCGCCACCCTGCAGCAGCAGCAGGACAGGGGAGTGTGGAAACCAGGCACGCAGCCAACCGCAAAAAAAGGGAACAAGCAAGTGCTCTGCAGTGACTCAGACCCAGACATCACAACCTGCAGAATGGAACTGCTTTCTTCTCCTTTTTGTGTGGCTCTTCTCCACCCATGCAGAGTGTCAGTGGGGTGGCTGAAGGCTCCAAGCAGGAAGGTTCACTCTGTCACCTCCTACTACGCATCATCTGCAGATCATTTCTGTAAATGTCATGTCTAGGCTGCAGGATCCATGATGCTGTATTTGTACTGAGCTTTGCTTAGGTTTTGGCTCTCTGAATAGTATTCACCCGTAGCAGAAAGTTTGTTAAGACCTTGATAAGACCTCAAGCATCACGTCAGCCCATAACCAAGTCTTTGTGAAAGTCCTGAAAAGAAATCTCTGCTGCTCTCCGGCACTTCCGCGGAGTACTCCCTTCTGTCCCCATCGCTTTGAATTAAACAACCTGCACTTTAAACCCTTTTGTTGGAAGCAATGCTCCGTTCTCATGCTGGGGAGCACAATTTATATTTCAAGCTTATTTGGGAAAGTCTGCTTTCAGATCTATATGCTGTGGTTAAGCTCTCCCAGCATGGCTGGTTTTCCTTCCCACTGGCTGCTGGGCAGAGTGAGTGTTTTGCTGCCACATCCTTCATCCACAAACGGAAAAGAGTCTAAGGGCTGCCCAAGGGGTTCCCCTTCCTTATAATCTCTCTCACACATATGCACGGATTATCAGCATCAGAAGAGCTGAAGACATAAAGACCAAAAACATTCTCCAGAAATAAATTAATGTGCTGGAAGAAATTCCTGCCTCCAGGAGTTAGGGATCTGCATGTGTGCCTTGATTCCGAAACAACGAGACCACCACCCTAACAAGAGTAAACAAGGAAAATAACAAGAGTGGAGATTCAGGTTAGCTGGATACTCCAGTCACGGTGCAGGTGGCGTTCCTGCTGATGTCCATGGATTTACATGGGATTATATTAATTAGACAAGTACATCAGCATAGTATTCTGCCCGTAATATGCCTACAAAACTCCAGGTGAAAGCTGAAATCCATGTCACCTCTGTGTAATATTGCTGCTGTCCTGCAGCATCTGCTGCAATGCTCAAATGCACCCAGGCACTTGCACATACATGAGTTGTTCCTGCCATCCAGCCATGCTGTGTCCCTGTTTCTTATCTCTGATCTCCTCTCAGTTCCCATCTCCCCATTTTCTGCTGGGGAAGATGCACGTCAGTGCCGTTTGCTGGCTCTCTGTTCTACAGAAGCGAAAGGCTGAAACCAGCATTGGGAAGGCTGAAGCTGGGAAGGCTATTGGTGGGTGGAAGGTTTCAGTGGGAAAATGTACTGGAGGACAGTCAGCATTTGGAAGGAAATTTTTCAGAATCCCTTGCCTAGAATTTGTAAGTGCCTTTCTAAAACAAAGAGCAAAACTCAAAATGCTGATACCTGCCAACAATTTATAATGAGATGAAGATGGAGCAGCATGATTTCTAACTTCTTAGTCTTCCTCTACAAGTTCATATAGCAGAGCTTTTCAAGGGGGAGGCAGGAAGAAAACTGTTATTGTGACCTCTAGAAAGAGATGGCTGACCCCACTCAGCAGCAGCTTCCCAAATTTATATTGCTACGAATGACTGCACAAATAAAAGAAAGAAGAAAGAAAAGGCTCAATGTCTTCATCCCCATCACCGATTGAGATGAACAAGAAGGGAATATTATCCAGTTCTTTCTAGAGAAGCCCATACAACATCACTGACCTGTGGGGACTGTGTGGGACTGGAGGGACCTGATGCTTCAGGTTTTTTACAAACTGAGCTGACACAGCACAGTGCCACAGGAGCAAGAACTAAATTCACTGTCATTGCCCAAGGACCAGAAGAGATCCCAGGTTCAGTGCAGCTGAAGGGTGTACCCAGGAACGCAGCCATCCCCAAAATAGCTTTTTCCTCAAGTATTTAAGTATCATGTGGTAATCAAGAGTTCTGGAATAGGCTGCACCTGAAAGGAAATTGAAGAACATTGTATAGGGAGATGTAATACCCAAACTGACATAACCTGGACAGTCCTGGGCTACCAACATCCTGAGACATAATAGCTTTCTCTCCGTGGCTGAGGAGGAGAGTCATCTGTTTACAACACCTTTGAAGGATCAGAGTCCTTTCTTTGGACTTGTTGCAGAGTGTCTGACTGGGACACCATAAGGTCGACTGGGAAGTCTCTGTTCATGGTAAAATATGGAGAAAAAACATCTGGGGGATTTTTGTTCCTTTATCTGAATGAAAAGAGAAGCTCAATGGCTCCAGTCAGGAGCTCCCAACCTCAGCAGTATTCCTCTCCCTATATTCATATTTGTAAGTTGTGACTCTTAAGCAGGCTGGGTTACACATCCATTACCTGGAAAGGCACAGAAGTAAATGAGGTGTAGCAGGCTTTGTAAATAAATGGATGAAGTGCCAATCTGAAAGAAATGGATCACTGAAAAGTTCAGAACATTTTTCCATGCCAGCAGCTGGGATCCTCTCTCTTGGAACTCGGAGCCTCGCTGCTGCTCAGATGGGCCACAGTTGTCTTTTGCATGTTCATGGTCTGGCTCTTCAAATGATGTTGAAATGACAAATTTCAGGCCAAATTGTGCTGGCAACTTGCCAAGGATCCAACGAGCCCTCTCTGGCACTATTTTCATACATTTCTTACCCAAATGGGCAGCCTAAGCAAGAGCTTGCAAAGCTAAAATACAAAAATAAGAGGGAACGGGAGGAGATCCAAGGCTGATTTTTTTCCCCTTATCTTGTAAGCATTAGAAGAAGGAATGCTCTAGTATAGGCCTGAGTGGCCTAAATATGAGTTTAGTCAATGGTGCTCAGCAGAAATGAATTTAAAGAGAAGTGAAGAAGCAAAGTGCAGTCAGAGGGCAGCAACCCCAGAGGAGATTGCCACTAGAGACAAACGGAGGAAACAAGGAAGTAAAGGCATCTCCTGCTTGGCCTCCTATCTCATACTGGCCATAGAGGAACGGAGAAGAATGGCAGCATTAAAGGGTGATCACATTCTCCAAAATTTAGCCAATCTGTCAAGAAAAGCTGTCCTCCATAGAAGCACCAGAAGATAGAAAGGAGCAAGAAATGTGATCTCAGTATGACCTTTCCCTTGATCTTAAAGAGCCCTCCTCTTCCTCTGTCCTGCTTTCACCAGCTCCTGTGAGGAAAATTCACACCAGCTCTCTAGAGGGCGGGGATTGGTCTCCACGCAGAAGAAAGTGGCAATGAATAGGATGCCTCAAATCACAAACTGCAACATAGACAAAAAATAAAGCCTTATGACTGACCCACTCAATCCCATTCCTCAAGAGGAAAAGGTCTTCTTCTGAAGGTTTCACAAAGGGAACACTTCTCTGCACTGCAAGAAGAATGCAGCCGTTTTAAAAATAATGGACCTGATGAATTCCATGCAGCACATTTCTTTCCTAGGTATAGCCTATATCTTGTTATGTAAACTTTCATATATAAAGCAGCTTAAATCAGTTTTAAGTTATATTCACTTTCCTGTCCCTGTTAAATGGTAAAAGATCACGGTATTCAGAGGAAAGACAGAAGTATCATTAGTTTTAAGGCTCAATAACGCATGTTATACATCACAGACGCTTAGATTTCCCCAACATACAGGAATATGAGTCTATATTTGATTAACATGAAAAGACCCTTACCAGAAAGTGAGTAATCTGTATTAGTCATCCTCATGGCTGGAGTATAAGATACACTTGGCATGTCATGGCCCTTCTCCTTCTGTTTCCGTCGATACCACACAAACAGTGCCAGCAAGACCATAATAATTAGAAGGAGAATAATAATTCCAATGATTGCTCCCACTGAGTGCCTCTCTGATCCAAGAGCAGGGCTAATTTTAGTATAGGGGTTTAATTCTTCCATCATAAGCGCCGCTGTTAAAAGTAATTCATAACACACTGTGAATTGAATCGTGCATTTCATTTTTGAAACACTATTTTTTAAAAGCAAGTACATCATTGGAGGGGGAGAGAGAGAAAAAGAGAGATATATATTTTTACAGACAGACTTTCACTGTACCTTGATCACATCGGATTCCTTTGAAGCCTGGACTGCAGTAGCAAGTCCCGGTGACATGGTCACACGTAGCATTATTCATGCATTCACACAGTTGTTTGCAACCATAACCAAATGTTCCTGGTGAGCACTCTGGGAAGCCAAAGAAGAAGATTGGAAAGAATTCTACTTGGTTTTGGGAATGGGTGAAATGCTTGCCATGAAAAATTCAGTAGAAAAGTCTCCCCGGTTTCAGCCTCTCTAGGACCACATCCTAGTGTTAGATTATGACTATTTTAAAGCAGGAGATAAAGGTGTTTAATGTACAGGTTGGGGTATTACTTATTAAGCTGTAACTTTCTGGAAAAGTCATAAAGGGCTTCACAAGGACTAAACCAATAGTATGTAATAGGACTTTAAAAAGCTTGATATATGTTACAAGTATATAGAATTTAACAGGCACGAGCTCAGGAGCTGTAGACAGCATCCTGAAAGAGCACAGCGTTCTCCACCAACCCTGCATATTTTTGTTCATGAGAGTAGTTGCAAAGAAATGTTTTAATGTATCTTTTTATGAACAAAACACCAATACAGGCTTTTACCAAACACAGCCCACGTGCTTTCATCCTCACCCCTACGGGTGCTAGAAAAGGAATGTACCATTGAAACTGGAATTACAGAGATGAGCGTTTGAATGGTTTCATTTGCTCTGCCTCTGTATTTGGATTCCTAATGCAGCAGGAATTTCTACCCTGTCTTTGTATTTCTACTAAAGACAAAATGATTGAATGTCCAGCTGAGAAATTTATTCATACAATTACCATGATGGGCTATTACAATAAATCTGTAGGCAGCTTACTATACTTCTTGAGGCACTATTCAATAATAAATTGAAAGAAACACCGTCTGTCACATCCTACTTATTTCTGTGGAGGAGATGCATGATTGAGTGCGTGCACACTTGCTATGATTCTTAGAATATGTATTGTTTGTTTTGAGATGGGGCTTCTGGTGTGTGACTCTGCATGCTCTGCACAGCATGATGGTATCTTCCCAGTGTCAGTCCCTTAAGCAACTTCTAGTAGGCAAGATTTAATATCAGATATAATGATTTGTTGTGCATATTAAAGCTGTACCTCCTTCTTCCATCTGCAGGTCCCCAAACAAGAAAAAATAAATTTATTACAAGGAATGCTCATTCTGATATTAATCTGTCGCCTACTTAAAATTAATAAGGCCTAATTTTTTTGACTGCCCTACAGAAACGATGTCTCACATCTGCAATGTGGTGTGACTGCCCAATCAGCAGGATATTGAGAAGGAAGGAGTCTTAATAAAGACATAGTTTTAGATTAAATAGTAGAAAAACAAACAAATAAATATGTTTGTAGTTTGGATAGAAAAGAAAGCCTCAGGCTTTGTAAAGAGGTCAAATTAGAAACGTAGCTTCTTGTGTAAAATCTGCTAGGATGCAGTTCTACTATGGAACTTTTTAGTTTCCTATGTTACTTATGGTTGCAGGAAGGGTCTACACAAAATCAGAAAGTTGGCTACTTAGAGAGTTGCAGTGGTGCCACATGTAGCTGGTCCTGAGACACACACTTTGCTGAATGCAAGTGTGTGCAAAAAGAAAAGGTGTTCAGCTCTACATACAAACGCTTTCGTAAAGATCCATGTAGTGAGGTACAGTTAAGAAGCTTTGAGGCAGGGCTTTCACTTGCAAACTAGCAGAAATGGTACTGTATTACCCTACTGCCAAAAAAAAAGAAAGGCAAGAAAGCCTGTGGAATTAATGCTTTGGTGAGGTGAGACAGATTCCCCCCTGCATTTAGAATCTGAGTAAGTGTGGGGGAATTTTCTTTGGATTTACTCTGCTGGACAAACAAGTAATTATTTAACTACAGCACATACACTTCCCACTACCCTGATTCTTTGTTCTTAAAAGAAGCCATTTGGCACAGCGTGCTCGATTCGCCAGCAAGGCATTGACAACAATTACAGTAAGAGATGCCCATACCCTCCCAAGGTAATTAAGTTCATTGTTAAACACTTGCTCACTCCTCAAGTTAAACACAGACCCTTTCAAAAAAGGCAAGCAATGTTGGGTTGTTTTCATCTTGATCTCTTTTCGTTACAAAGACTAATCTTTATTTGGTCCATCTCTATAACATAATAATTTCTGCAAGAAAGCCCCAGTATTCCTTGGGAGGCAGAGGGCAGAAAGAACTTCTTTCTTTTAACCCTTCTGTCTTCCTGGGAGCCAGGGAATCCTGCTCCCAACAAGGGTAGCAGGGCAGAATGCGGCTTGTGTTCTATTAATTAGAAACAAGTTGCTCAGGAAGGCTACATCCAGTCAGCTCTGAGCACAGTGCTTTGCTTTTATCTCTCCTAACTCTAGGCTGGGAGGGGAAAGGCCTAATTTGCAGAGGATTCACTGTATTTTTTAATGCTTAAACAGACTGTCCAGCTTTGCAGAGATGCCGTCTTCTCCCTATGGATTATGTACGGTGCCCGCGGTTACGTTCTTGCTGACATCAACAATTCATTTAAGAGTCTATTTCTGCAAAGAACTCTGCAATACCACTGCCCCCACCCCCTCCTCGGAGAAGGAGAAGAAGGAAGCCGTGTTGCTACTTACTTTGCTCACATTGTTTGCCCGTAAATCCAGTCCTGCAGGTGCACTGGCCAGTGATGTGGTCACAGTCCGCCCCGTTCTGACACTGACAAACATTGGCACAGTTTTTTCCATAAAAAGCAGCTGGGCAACCTTTCAGGAATCAGAATAAGGGAAGACTCAGAAATAAGCTGAAATACAAACTCAGATGCGTTATCAGCACAAAATACGGGGGCCTATAAATCTCTGGATTTTCAGCCTCTGTCTATTTAATAACATTTATTTGATCATCTAAATGCAGAGCGACTCCGACAGCCAATTTTCTTGAGTAGTGTTTCTCACATCTTACAGAATTGCCTCTTAAGTGTATCAGAAGAACGAAAACTTGAAGCCATCTACACAAACTACATTTTCAAGAAGTGAAAGAAGATGGCTAAACACAAACCCTCTAAAAGGCCAGAGATCAATCAATTACTCGCAAGTGAAAGAGCCCTCTTAAAAGGCTCACTAGAATTTGATCTCCTCTTTGGTACAGTGCTGCTGATTTGGCACTAGTGGGATGAGAAATCTCTAACATTTTCCTAAATCAGGCTACGTCTACCTGGCCTTTAACAAGCAGGGAGGCAGACTGTGCAAATCCCGACCGTGAATCAATAATCTAAATGATGGCTCCCCCCTTTTCTCAAGTGCCAAGAGCATAAAAAGCCTCAAAAAGCTTCAGGGCTATTTTCTTCGGGATGATGTGAAGTTATCCCAAGTAAGAAGCAGGCTGTGTTAGGGGGAAGAATGCAATACTTGGAAGAGACACGAGGTAGCAGCACACACTTTGACAGATTTCCCCGGCACAAGTGTCTCTGAAAGGCTTACGCTGAGTGCAGTAGAGCCCCGTCCAACCATGAGTGCATCTACATTCTCCATCGTAAGGGCTGCACAGTGCTCCGTTGTGGCAGTTGCATGAATGAAAGCAATCAGGGCCCCAAAAACCAGTGGGACAAGCTATGAAAATAAAAAAGATCTGTCAGCTGACATAAAAAAAAAAAAGAGAAAAGAAAAAGGAAAGCAATGATACTGCATTAGTGCTGCGGAGGAGCAACAATAAAGGGAGAGAGAACCTGTGGGACACCAGCAAAGGCAGAACTTCGCATTGCAGAGCTCAGCGTGGCTGCAGCAAGAACCAGACAATCACAAAATCACAGAATGGTGAGAGTTGGAAGGAACCTTAAAGATCATCCAATTCCAACCCCCTGCCCTGGTCAAGGACACCTCCCACCTGAGCAGGTTGCTCCAAGTCCCATCCAGCCTGGCCTTGAGCCCCTCAAGGGATGGGGCAGCCATTTGCCCTCTGGGCAACCTGTTCCAGTGTCTCACCACCCTCACAGCAAAGAATTTCTTTCTGGTATCTAATCTGAATCTTCCCTCTTTCAGTTTAAAACCATTACCCCTTGTCCTGTCACTGCACTCCCTGACAAAGAGTCCCTCTCCAGCTCTCCTGGAGCTCCATCATATACTGGAAGCCGCTATAAGGTCTTCCCGGAGCCTGCTCTTCTGCAGGCTGAACAACCCCAGCTCTCTCAGCCTGTCTGCATAGCAGAGGTGCTCCAGCCCTCTGATCAACTTTGTGGCCTTCCGCTGAACTCATTCCAACAGGTCCATGTCCTTTCTATGTTGAGGACTCCAGAACTGGACTCAGTACTCCAGGTGGGGTCTCAGGAGCGCAGACTAGAGGGGTAGAACCACCTCCCGTGACTGGTTCTTCCAAACCAGCCATTCCCAGATGCCAACCTGCAGCATCACCCATGTCATCAAGGCCTGGCACAAGGGATTTCTTCCCCATGTAGGTCAGGAGGCATAAAACAGGTCTTTGCTGCAGAGATGAACCACTGAGAAAGCAAACCTCAACACTACATTACTCTAAGTGCTCTGAGCACTCTCCCTGCCTTACCAGCATTATCCGTGAAGACAATTTAGACAGGGTTTTAAGATCTGGAGGTAATTTAATTTTCTTTTTGATATTCCAGAATTCTTGCATAATAAAGCACAGCTATTCATGGTTTACTTTTGCTATGCAATCAACTACTAAAATTACCACATTCATTTGAAGCAGAGAGTGCTGCTACTCACATCAGGTGAAAAAGTAAAGAAAACTTCTTACTTCTTACAGTATGAAATCCCATCTACAAAATCAGATTGCTTTTGTTGATGGGGCTAACATTAAATTAAAATCTCCAGGTCTATTATATATTTCAACAAGTACAATATTAATACATTTTCACAAGTTATTTTAAGCCTCCCTCCAAAAATGAATGCAGTAAGTTACAGTTATTAGTGCCAGACTAAAAGATCCAAAATGATGATAACCCTTCAATATAAAAACTATATTTTTGCTTTAAAAAGCACTTTCCATTGCTGCCTATTAAAGACATGAATTAATAAGGCATGGTTCCCAGGAAACCTGAAAGTACTGAGACCGTGCCTATTTCCATGTGTGCCACTGGCTCCAATTCTGATGGTAAATGCAAGTTTCTGGCATATTACAGACATCTCTAAAGCCAGAAAGGATAGAAAAAAAACCCCAAGCCCTGCCATGACGTAAATCAAACAAAAGGTCACTGAACTCAAACAATGTAAAGCTGAACAGGATTTGGCCTACAGAACTTGTGCTATAAGGAACCTGAAGTAGTTTTTGCAAGGCCTTTGTGAGCCAGAGCTGCAGGGTGAGTTCGTGGCTCCAGAACCAGCTCTGGAGTCAGAGCTAAAATTATCTCCTCCGCAGCTCCGTCCTCCGGTCATTCCAGGTTACCTGGAACGGAGGGAGGTCTGACCGAAATAGCTCCGCACCGGAGCGGGGTACGCGGGGCCAGGTGCCACCAGGAGCCTGGTGTCAGGCCAGGCTCCCCTTGGGAGGTTTATGCTTTCTTTACAAGAGGGTAACTGAGGAAACGGGCAGGTTCCCACCCGAAACACAAAGTAGCTATTGCCAGCTCCTTCTGCCTGCTAAACTGGGGAATCGTTGCTGCTGAACTGGCCTGCCTCACTCTGTGAGAAAAAACACCTTTTTCTTCAAGGTTAACAGAAACTAACATTCATTTCCCAATTACGTGGCTAAATATAATGAGGAATCTGTGCAGCTNTTTTTGAGTGACAGCAATATTCTGTCTGTGGAAGATACACAATAAAAGCAAAATTACAGCCGTCTGTTTTTATCCGATTCCTACTTTATCACTTGAAGTTTAATATATTTTACTCTGGAATGCTGTCTAATATGCTAGTTGTATCCTGAATATGAAGTAACATTTCTGAATGATAGGATATTGCTTCCCTGTGTGATCTATCTTCAATTAAGGGATGCTCTCAGGAAATGACACTTTGGGATCAGCAAATGCCAATCTTCTACCTGGGCAATTTTCAAGAAGAAATCCTCCATCCCTCCAAGCCCACATTGACTTTTACAATTAAATTACCTTTAATAGGAATATTTCAGCTGCCTAATTTCTCAATTCTATGGGCTTGGTACATGAAAACACTTACTGGTTAATAATTTCTAATGTAATAGCTGAAAGAAAATGATTTCAAAAAATAAATAAAAGGGAATCCAGCTAGAAATTAAAAGGGAGCAGGGAGCTTTCTTTTCTGATAAGAGCTTCTGACCTCCCTTTCCAGTAATAGAAGCTAGTAACAGCTTCTGCAAATTCCAAATGCAGAAACTAATTCAAGCCAAAGCTAGCTTAGATTAATTAAAAGAAATAAGCTATAAAGAGAGTAAGGCACTGGCTGCTGGAATACTTCAGGGATTTCCCCAGAATCTGTCTTTAACTTTCAGAAAACACTAAACAGGAAACGATGTTATTTTAATGAGGAGATGGAAAAATAACTCTTTGCTTACTCTGGGAGCAGTCGGTGCCTATCCAGCCTGGGAAGCACTGGCAGGATCCATCGATGGGGTTGCAGGTCCCGTTCTCGGTGCACTGACAGACCTCAGCACAGTTCTTCCCGAATTTTCCACTGGGACAGACTGTGAAAATAGAAGGCAGCTTTACCGAAGGCTCCTTATGACGAGAAGACACAGTCACAGCACTTGACATGTAGCAATTAGAGAGAAAAGTAATGACAACATTTTTCTTTGCTGAAGCCAAGTGGGTAAAATTCTTCTGGAAAGAAGGAAAAGGTAAAAAGTATTCAGGTCTATTTTGTTTGCTTACAGTCCAAGAATAAATACAACAGAAGAAAATCGTCTTGAAATCTATTTTTCTGCTGGAAAATTAATTTAATATAGTTAGAAGGTTACAATTATTGGAAGGCATTATGGAAGGACGAGAAGAGGAGAGACAAAACAGAAAAAAGGGGTTATTGGGAGAGGAAAAGATCCGTAAAGTTCAGGAAAACTCGAAGAGTCACAGCAAACACAAGTGGGTGGAAGGGATTGATGGGGGGACTTGGCCAAGGGGGCCCTTTGGTGCAAATCCCACAACAGGGCTCTGCTCTGACTCAGAGGATTTATAACCTCTATATTTATAATTTATCTTATAAGGACAACAAAAGTAGGAAAGGAACATTTTAGGCTAAATATCAACCTAGAGAAGAGGTTTGTTGCAGTTTGGGCTGGGCTGGCCACCAAACAAATGACAGATGCTGACTTTAACTTCTCTCTCTTCAGAGGAGAGGAGAGAAAATGAGAGAGTGAGGGTTGAAAGAGATACTAAACTAATGAAATATTACTCTTATTGTATTTTCTTTTTATTGTTTTATTATTAATGCCACTAAAAAGATGGCAAGCAATGGGGACTCTTACGTTCAGGTCCGTCACTAGAATCTACCTCCCTTGTAGTGTAGGACTGATAATGACAGTAAGAATGGACCAAAAGCTGCAAACCTTAGCACCTGGTAGGACAGCCCAACGTATGAGCCATATAGGAACTGTACTGGGAGCCCAGTGCCCATGGAAGGGCTAAGGGCAGAACAGCTTGCAAGGAGAGGCTGAAAGAGCTCTAAGTCCTTTCCCTGCTGCCCCACTGGCACCACAAAATGCATGGTGCACCATGTGGAGCTGTCATCTTGGGTATGCTGGAGTACCTACCTCATCACTGTCCCCATTCCATCTGGATCAAATAGTGGTGAGGCAGGAGGGCTCTTTTGCTACTAAATACACCGGGCTTTGCTGAATCGTGGAATTGTCAGAGTTGGAAGGGACCTCTAGAGATCATCTGGTCCAACTCCCCAGCTGGACTGCATCCAGGTGGGGCTGGAAGGTCTCCAGGGAAGGGTACTCCACATCCTCCCTGGGCAGCCTCTGCCAGGGCTCTGCTACCCTCACCCCAAAGAAGTTTTTCCTCATATTCCACTGGCACTTCCCGTGTTCCAGCTTGTGCCCATTGTCCCTTGTCCTGTCACTGGGAACCACTGAGAAGAGTCCGGCTCCATCCTCCTTCAACCCACCCTTCAGATACTTATAAGCATTAATAAGGTCTCCCCTCAGCCTTCTCTTCTCCAGGCTAAAGATTAACTTTCAGCAGTGTTGGTGAGAGGCAGGTGATCAGCTGATAAGGTCCACTTTCAAAGAGAAGACTAGCTAACCCTGGTGCCACCCAGCACATTTGTTTCTTTCATCTCTACATTATTGTTCTTACACTATTTTCACAATTTTTCATGACTGTGGGAGGTTAAGATAGCTGTATCAATCCCACATTTTCCCTCAATGGAAATGAGGTGTTTGCACAAGGGGGCAGAGATTCACATTGGGAACAGAAAGCAGTTTACACATTCCTGATTATCCGCAGTGTTCCCTGCTGTCTGTTCCCTGAGAGTGTCCTAGGGAGGCACAGAATGGCAGGAAAAAAGCATTCACTCTTGAACACTGTTACCCCATTTAAATTTCAACCCACCCTTCAGATACTTATAAGCATTAATAAGGTCTCCCCTCAGCCTTCTCTTCTCCATGCTGAAGATCAACTTTCAGCAGTGTTGGTGAGAGGCAGGCTCCTGGCATCTCACAGATTCAAGCCATGCCAGTGGAGAGTAAACTAGGAGCAAGACTGCCACTTCCACAAGTATTTTGACCACGTAACTCCAGCAGAAGACTACTCCCGCAAATAAAGCATGTATCCAGTCACTGAAATGCCATGCTTCTCTTTGGGCATCCGTCCACCTAGTCCCCTCCAGTACTCTTGCTGTAGTAAGTGTTTGATTAGGTTGCAAATGTGGTTTCCAAGAATTATATATATGTTTGACAGAGAGCTGTTAAACACATGTGCTGCGTCCTGACAAAATCAGCATCTATTCCCGTCTCTGCCCAGCTTACTCCTCAAGTTGGAAGAAAAGAAACTCTACATTTTTTTTCAGACTCATCTTATAACAGCCTGAGCACAGTGACATAAAACTAATAGACACATAGATCTTCAACCTCCCACCAAATTATTGGAAATCTTTAACGGTAAAGTTGATGGAAAGCTCTGCTCAGTAATGAATGAAGTGTTTAATTTCTGTGCTCTTATTGGCTGTGTTCCCTGACAAAAACAGATGTATTTTCAAAACAAGATAAAACATACAGTCCATCTTTGCAAAGAATGTAACAAACGGAACCGGACTTGTCTCCTGGTAAATAATAGTGATGTCAAAAAAGTGATTAAGGCACTTCCCTGCATTATGCAACTGTTTTACCACTTCAGCCACTCTCACTTTCTCATCTGTAGTCTCTGCAGGTGACCTCAATCTACTCTAACCGTGAATCAGCCCCAGACTGCAATCCCGAGCTGTGATTCATTTGCTTTTGTACAATCTGCCATCCTCTACTCTTACTATGGCAGACGCCTAAGAATGGGCACGCCATTGTTTTCTGCAGGCATCTCTCTATACTACGAACTTATCTGTAAGAGTGGATAAAGTTGGTTTTGGCTTTCAAATTATCTGCTAAACAGAGCAGTTCTCTAACAGAAAAGAGATAAAACTAAATACAATATACAGACACAATGAAAGGAACAATGCACAGACACAGAGAAAGAGAGAGAAGGAAAGAAAAGCCCCCGTATCACAGAAAGAGCAAAAAGTAAAACTATCTGTCAGCCCCGGTTCTCACACATGCTACACTGTTATTCAGTTCCAAAGCTCTGTATAGAGCTGCTCAATGCAGTATTTTTAGTGCATCTTTAAGATGGAGATAGATAGCATCACTTAAATGAAGGCTGGATTTTTTTATATGTACGAAAAAGTAGTTCTCAAAAGACTTACTTAAAATAGGAGCTCATTTGCACTGCAACATGGAATGCTAATGAATCAGGAAAGGATTTGTGATCCAAACACCGGTGCTGACAAAGGCAACAGGTCATACTTCATGAAAGAGACGCTTCAGTTCCACACAGGGAGAGGTAGCAGGGGGGTTCCTGCCGTCTGAGCACCTCTTGTCTCTGGGAGACAGCGTGATGCCCTCCAGAGTGTCAGCACAGAAGGATTACAGAACTGACCCAGCCAAACTGGTTGTTCTCATTAATTTAAGTAACCTGGCTGTGGACTGTGACTCTCTTGTAGAGATGCGAGATCCACAACCAAGCGCTTTTTCAAACGTCTCAAACATTTTTAAACCAAGCTGTAAAGTAAGGACTAAACCCACTTTCTTCAGGAGCAACCTGGTTGTACAATGCAGGTAGTGATATTAATTAGCTACAAAAGCTCTGAAGTGGGACTCTGAAAGTCCCCAGGTGTGTTCTAGCAGTGATAACAAGTTATTATCAATCCGTCTTGCTACATGATTGTGAAAGGTATTCATAAACCAGCTGCTTGGCTGTTTGCTGCTCACAATCCTCAGCACAGCCATCTCAAAGCCTGTGTGACTTCGGAGGTTACCCAGCTCCTCACCCGCACGTGCTGCTGATGGAGGAATGTTCCTGCTGCCAGAAAAGAGATGGCACAAGGAGATGAAAATTCCAAAGTGAAATCTTCATTTCACTTTTTTTTTCTAATGGAAAACATTAATTAGCATTTTTCTTTCGACAAAATAAAGTTACATGCTAACTCATTATGACAAACTGCAACACAAATTGATTTTAATTAGGACATGAATATTTTAAAATTAATTTGCTGGATAGATCAACATTTCAAAGTAAAACCAGAAGTGCTGAACATCTGAGCAAAAAATAAAATAGTTTTCTTAAGAGGATAATTAGCCCTGCTTACGCTTTGAATCTGGCTAACTTTCCACATAAAGTGGACAAATTCACTGAAATATGTTCATTTTAATAAATTAATTGGTATAATGTTTAGTTGACTATATGGCACAGGAAAAAGAAAACATGGTTATAGTTAATCTACGTTTAATGATTTTGTGTAAGCGCTGTCTGCAATTTCTAACTTACTGAAAAGCAGGTCATTAAAAAGTGTCGGTTCAGTTTTTACAGAGCTGGTGACTTCACAAGGGCAGTGGCCATTACAAATAATCTCTTTGAAATCTGTGCACAGAAAATACCCACAGTAGTGTGCAACCCCTGAGACTCCGCAGAATACTGTCAACATTTCGTGGGCATTTTTAGGATACAACTGAAAACGAAACTTAGGCTTAAAAGTGGACTAAATTTCAAAGGTACTGAAAGGTGGTGGACATTGGAATCATAGAATCATTTTGGCTGGAAGAGACCCTTGGGATCATCAAGTCCAACCATCAGCCCTACTCTACAAGTTCTCCCCTAATCATATCCCTCAACACCACATCCAATCTACTCTTAAACACATTCAGGGATGGTGACTCCACCACCTCCCTGGGCAGCCCATTCCAGGCTCTGACCACTCTTTCTGTGAAGAATTTTTTCCCAATGTCCAGCCTAACCCTACCCTGCTGCAGCTTGCAGCCATTCCCTCTCCTTCTATCGCTCATTGCCCGTGAGAAGAGACCAGCACCAACCTCTCTACAATGCCCTTTCAAGCAGTTGTAGAGAGGGATGAGGTCTCCTCTCAGCCTCCTCTTCCTCAAACTAAACAGTCCCAGCTCCCTCAATCGATCCTCATAAGCCTTATTCTCCAGGCCTCTCACCAGTTTCGTTGCCCTCCTCTGTACTTGCTCCAGCACCTCGATATCTCTCTTGTGCTGAGGTGCCCAGAACTGGACACAGTACTCAAGGTGTGGCCTCACCAGTGCTGAGTACAGGGGGACAATCACCTCCCTACTTCTGCTGGTCACACTATTTTTTATGCAAGCCAGGATGCCCTTGGCCTTCTTGGCCACCTGGGCACACTGCTGGCTCATAGGTGGAGTTGAAGCTACTCCTCACCTGTGAAAATGAACTCACCCCCCCTCACTGCAAATTTTTCTCTCTCCTGCACTTGTGTTTTGGTGAGCATGATTATAGCTACTCCCAGTCAGGTCCTAGACAGTGTAAGTAAGGTTCCATTCATTAACTGGGTGTTTGGGCTTGTGTATTCGAGCTTGCCCTTAACTAGTATCTACACCTCCTTTTGAAAAAGGGTGCATGAAGGTGCCATCGACACTGAGGGCATGGGAGGCTGAGCAGAAAGGAAAATGAAACCATTGGATGGCTGATGTATTTACAGCAGGTGTCTCATTCCATATTCATTTCAACACAGAGCAGCAGACCTGGTTTATTTATGAAAGCAGGAGCACATCGTATTAACCAAAGGGTGACTAAGTACCTATTTGCATTTGCATAGAATCGTAGAATCATTCAGGTTGGCAAAGACCCTTGGGATCATCAAGTCCAACCATCAGCCCCACCTCTACAAAGTTCTCCCCTACACCAGATCCCTCAACACCACATCTAATTGATTTTTAAACACATTCTGTGATGGCGACTCAACCACCTCCCTGAGCAGCCTATTCCACTCTTTCTGTGAAGAATTCTTTCCTCATGTCCAGCCTAACCCTACTCTGCTGCAGCTTGAAGCCATTCCCTCTCGTTCTATCACTAATTGCCCGTGAAAAGAGACCAGCACCAACCTCTCTACAATGTCCTTTCAAGTAGTTGTAAAGAGTGATGAGGTCTCCCCTCAGCCTCCTCTTCCTCAAACTAAACAGTCCCTTCCCTCTGAAGTAAAGAATTTCTTGTGATCCAAACAGCTGAAACAAGGCAGAAAGGCAGGAACCTTGTGACCTGTCTTGCTGCAAACTCATGGACACAGAAAGGTGGGAAAGGAGGTGGCATCTGGGGGGCCCAGGCTCAGTACCTTGGTTGCAGAGAGCGCCGAAGAATCCAGGCAGGCAATCACAGTGTCCCGACACGTGGTGACAAGGCCCGCTGCTGTGCACGCACTGAGGGCAGGGCTGGCTGCAGTGGTGTCCATAAAAGCCAGGGGGACAGACTGGAGACAAAAGAAAAGTAAGTTCTTGCAGGTTTTCAGAAGATTTCTCATTGCTGAGAGCTGGTGAATTCTCTCTAGGTCTTAATCCCAAACCTATAATTCTTAATTTATAAAACCACAAGTTTGTGAACAGCTGAAATGATGAAACCTCTTGCATTATTTCTTGTCTAATAAAGTGTGAGCTCTGAGGAAAACTGCTCCTGTGATTCAAACACTCCCACCATCCCACCTCATGTAAGTCCTTGGCTATTAAATAATACAGCAGAGCTCTCTCAGCAGCTTCTCTCCCTCCAGACACTAATTTGAGTCTCTGCAGCCTGTTCCTGCTAAACTCTTTTACAAAACATGGGAGTTTAAGATGTTCAAGACCTTACAGCCCCCTGGCAGAGATGGTTAATAACACATATTGCAAAGCTTTTAGGACAGCTCGGAGAGAAACCCTCACACGCACGTACGGACAACAGAAGCTCAGAATGCTATTTCCTTTGGAAATTAAGCTAAGAAATCAGAGAAGGTGTATTAGGAAACTCTCAATATCTTACATCTAAATAACTATTTCCAGAGCTGATTTCTAAATATATTGGGTGCAATATTCCTGTTCAATTGGGACAGCCAGTTTATACACGCCATTGCAGGAGCAGCATGCATCAGTGATGAACAGAATCTAAAAACGGTAATTATGGTAACAGCATACAAAATCACCCAATTTGCATCAGTAATCACATTGGATAGCTGAGTAAACTTGTCAGGAACTGTGTGCCTAATTTGCCTAAAACCTGGATTGAAATTATTATAGAATTTGAAGGTATAGTGCCAGGATTATGGCTTGGTATCTCTGACAAAACGCGTATTGTCGTTTCTAAGCACACATAGAATGAAAAACCATCCACTGTCCAAACATTCACTGCCACAGATAAGCACAAAGAAACGTTAAATTGCAGTAAGTAACTGTAAAAATGACTTTCTATGTTTTTATTTTCACTCCTGCAATTCTCTGTCATACAGTTCTGGTTCACTGGTTACTCTATCACGTCCGCTCTATTTTTTCCCCGAATGAGAATTTTTCTCTTGGTTCCTACATTCACAGAGGGTGTCAGGTTCTTACACTACTGCAGATTTCCAGCTGAAACTTAGCTGACAGGTTTGTTGATGATGCATTAGCTATAAAACAACCGGGATCGTTCCTGGAGACGGCTCTGCAGGCCTGAGAGCAGTAAACTACCCCGGTGCCTCATGTAAACCTGATCACACAGACAGAACCAGCTGCCTGAGTACCATCCTCACTACTGCCCCCTTACAGGCTAAATTCTCTTTCTAAATGAATTCCCAGGTGAAAACCAGGAATGATTCCGAGAGCAAACTCAGCAGGCTAAAGCTACCTTTGACTTACAGAGGTGTCCTCTTCACAGTCTTGAGCCTGAAGCTCACAGAAGAAGTGGGAGCCTCCACAATTCCCCGGCCATAATTCAGGAGAAGCTTTTCAGCGATGCAAGGCAATAGCAGAATCACCTGCAGCATCCCTCTGCTGTCCCCTCAGCGGGGAGGAACATTTCTCCCCATTAGACCCTCAGCAAATGTCCTCAGGGAGCAGCCTGACTGCTGGAGTGGCAATCTGGGGACATGGTTTGCCTCTTGTAGCCTATATGCCATCAGCTGATAAAACGGAGCTGGGCTTTTTTCTCCTGTGTGTCTCAGAAAGGTCAGAAACTATTAACTTCTAGAAGTTTTGCACTCTTAGGGTTTCAAATTTGTAAAACAATTTCTTCCCCAATTCCCTGAAGCTCTGAGCACCACATTTTAGCCTTGGAGAGAGGTTTTACAGCTATATAGATATGCTGAAGCACCTGGAAATTGGGGTTTATAATGGAAATGCTTATAGGCCATTAACTACAGCAGTGCTAGAGGTCATTGTTATAATGGCTTTAAATAAAAACTGTCAGCGACAAATGATTTTTAGAGATGAGTGTGTTCTAGTGTCAAGTGTAACTGGTGAAATCAAAGGGGATATATGAACTGGGCATGCAGAATGTCTTACAGGAAGAACGAGAGCTGCGGCAGAGAAGACAGAGAAAGAAATCCGCTTCGCGTTTACACAGGCAGGAGGCTGTGTGTGGTTCGGATCCGTGAACGGGGGTCCCCAAGGGGCGCATGCAGCTTCCCAGATAAAGCAAATGAGAGGATTTTTATCTCCCTGGCACATTTTAATATGTAACAGCAGAGCATCAGACGGGAGCTATTTCAGGCTGCTGTGTTTCTTTTCCTGGCATCTAAACATTGCCTTGTTATTTTGATAGCCAATGCTCATCCACCTGTCATTATGGGATGGGTCGTAGCTGAATGTCTAATAGGTATCCTATAGTTCACAGCTACTAAACTCTAAATCTAGCTTGGCCCACATCCTGCCAAGTTTTGTATGTAAAGGTGTTGCTTCTGCTTTTAGGTCACCTGTGACCTCCAGGTGCTGTGGATGGCCAGAAGAAACACAAGGCACGACTCAATGCAGTAGACTCTTGACTTCTTGATCAAAAAGCATTTTTCAGGCTGTCTTTTGCCCTTAGGAAGTCAGGAACTAAAGCAGCTCAGAAACCTGTGGCTCTGTCTGTCAGGTGTCACGAATGAGCATTTCTAGCTTCTGCCACCACATCTGTGGAAAATCTTACTTCTCTGGCACAAGGGTCCTCTGTATCCTGGTGCGCAGTCACAGGTGCCATCCTCTGGGGAGCAGGATCCCCCGTTCTCACAGTTGCAGGAGATGGAGCAGTTTGGTCCCCAGAGGCCCTGGGTGCATGTATTGTCACAGTGGATGCCTGGAGATGGGAAGACACGCGTTAGGTTTCACACAGCTTACTCAAAGCTCATTGATCAAAGGAGCGTTTGGCTGGACTGATACCTCACAGTACATCACACAGCAAACAAGGGAGCCAGCAGAGGAAATAGCTCTCCTTTTATCTGCTTAATAAAGTGAAAATTAAGAAAATGCCAAAGAGGTGAATTCCATAGGTGTTAGTGGGCTCCTGTTCAGTCCTTAGCACCATTAAAGAAACTCTGCATGTCATCCAAGAGATGAAGGTCAGGAATTGCTTTAAAGTCACAAAATATCCCAAATAACTGGGCTGGAAATGCACACTTGATGGAAGCCTGATTACTTTACTGTTGTGAACTAGAAAACAAAACAAAACAAAGAAAAAACAAACCACAAAAATCAGTGTTCTGCAAAAACAGGTCCATTTGGACTCTTGAACATATGTAAATTGAGTTCTATGCTGTGTATTGTTCACTTCCTGGGCTAAAACCCTCTGCTCTGGGTTATTATGCACAGACCCCGCATCCACCCAGAGCTCCCTGAGTTCTGTGTTAATGAACCAAGTTCTGATCTAGCAAGTGGCCATATGTGGGCACAGGCTGATCATTTGCATGTTAAATGGAGACCGAGACCTGCCAATCTCCAGCTCCCAGTGTTTCCCAGGGTTGTTGTTTGATATTTATTATTACAAAAAGCAAAACTTGGAAACAGTGAGCAAAGCACACAGCCAGAAAGCTGAACATGAGCCTTCTGGCATTGTTTCAACTGGTGACTTTTAAAAACAACCTTGTGCCACGGCTTGTCACCTATAAATGCAACCCAAGGATTTGATCAGGCACACCATTCCTTGTCCGAGAGGCACACTGGGATAAGATGGTACCAACACCTGCAATTAGCAGGGCTATTTGCATGATCAAGGGATTGAAGGGATTGAAAAAGGTTTGCAGGATCATGAACTAAGGGAGACATTAAGCAGTGCCAGCTGCAGGGAGCGGCATTAGCAGCAGCACACTGCAGGCACCGACAGCAAGAGTAAAAAAAAGGAATCACAGACTGGCTTGAAAATGTTCCTAACAACATTGTCACACACGGTGCCTTACAAGCCTGCCACCACCATTTGATGGTATCCACACGCCCCAGCCAGACTTTGAAGGGGAAGATGGTCTTTATCGTCCATGCACATGTCCCCACTGCATAATGGGATAAATGCAGACGAGGGCTCCCAGAGCCCCAGCCTCCGCCAGCGGTTGGATTAGTGCCTCGCTAAGGGGAAATACAATCCCAAGTCATTTCCTCCACCTCTGATAACTTCATCTGGATGCTACAGGTAATGGACTGTATTTGTGAGGCTGTGATCTGTACAGTCACCAAACTTCGAGGATTATTAAATCAGCTAAAAGTCATTATAAACACACTTACAGTGCAGTTTCAAGTTGGTTTTATAAATCTCTGAAGTTAATACAGTAAGAAATACTGCAGAGCCAAAATTTCCCTTTTCTGAAGATTAATCACACAATTATAATGTCCTTTCCTAGAAAATCTTAACTGAGTCTGGTAAAAGTACAGTTTGAAATGGGGTTTCTAGTAATACATGATCATAGCCTTATTTATAAAGAGGCATGGTCCATGCAGTAGAGCTTAATAAAAAACACATTAAAATACAGTAAAAACATAATATGAGCTCAATCCCTTAATATCTAAGCAAATAAATCTGAACAAAAAAAAAATAAAAGGAATGCAAAAAGAGACAAGGAACATTTGTATTAGTGAAATCAAGAAACACAATTTTTTTAATATAATTTTCCCTACTCCCTTTGAAATCAAATATACCCTTGGATTACTTAAATAGTAAATGCTTTGTGTGTGCATTTATGTAATCCATCTACAGCAGTCTGTAATTAAAGTCACGCAATAAATCGTAAATAAATAAATAGATTTCATATTTATACATAAATATATATGATCATTTACAGTTTTGAGAGTCTCAGCACGAGCTCCCAGAAATGAAATTCAGACACAAATGTAGAAAAATGTGTCTCTTTTCCTCCTGACTGCAGTATTAAAAATACAATTCTCTCCTTGTGAACGGGCTATTTATAAACGGAGACAATTAAACAGCATTATATCTTGTCTCTTTTGGCAAAATTTGGGGAAGAATGACATTGGCTCCTTGCTCCTGAAAGGTAGCTGCATTAGAATGCCAAGGCTGCTCTTTGCTCCAGCAAAGTCCTTCCTCTAGTAATGAATAATGAGGGATGTCTTCCCGCTCCTAACGAAGGCAATGAGTCATTGTGAAGCCCATTGTTGCAACAAAATGTAAAGGGGGGGGGGGAAGGAAACCTTCTAGAAGACACTGATGCCCGTTACAGGAGTTATTTATTTATGGTTTTTCAGAAGACAACCAAGAAGGTGCCACAATTAACGTTCATTACTTTATATTACTCTAAGTTAATTCTCATGGAAGACCTGGAGGCTCCTCCACACACTGAATTGCAAATGTAAATGAGGAGTTAAAATTGCATCTGGACATGCATGTCTTATGGAATTGTGCTAAAAAAAGCACCTTAATTTTACAATTCCCTAAGTTGACAGCGTACGAAGGGGGAGTCCATCCCTCCCAGCTACTTTACAACCGGAGTCAGTGAACCAGCAAGCTCCTTTTACGTAAAACTTTAATGTTTACTTAGGAACTTGCTGATGAACGTTTCTGATGAGCAATTCCTTTTCCATTTCCAGAAACATAAAAAATGCTGAAGTCGACACATCTCCGTATTATCTTACGTTACAACCACAGATTCCTAATTTATGAACAAATTCCTTGTTTCACAAGCACGATGTAGAAATTAGAACGACAGCTATCAGAAGAACAAGTCCTTGAAGCTGCAGGAAGGAGTTCTATACATAAACTCTATTGCCTAGATACCAGGAAATTATCTTACTGCCTGAGGCTGTGGTTCACAATTGCAGAAACTAGTATGAAATTACACTTCCAAGACCTTCTTAAACAATGTTCTGGGGGTGAATTGTAAATGAAATTCACACAACTTCCATAAAATTACAGTTATCCGCTGTACGCGGGCACAGGACACTTGTGCTCTCCTCTCCTGCACTAAGTCAGAGCCAAGGAAGAGCAGAGTCTGCTGTGGCTTTTATATCAGACTGAAACTCAGCCACAACACCTCCTTGTCCCGGAGGGGATCTGGGGTACTGGACTTCTGCAGACACTCTCTGCTCTTCAGTAGGAATTTTGCTGGACATGGAATTTCACTGACTGTCCCAGGAGCGTCTTCACTTCCCCTTCCCACCCCATCTCCCTTTGCACATGCAGTGGGTAGGAAAAATAGTACTAAGCGCCTGAATTGTTGTGTCTCCTGTGAAAAACACAATCTGGAAGGAACTTAACCCACCAGAGAATCATGACTGCTCTCTTTTAACAGGGATCTCTTTCTCCTTATGGGCCCTTCTAGGATAGTTTAATACCAAGTGGCAAAGCAGCTGCTGCCTGGGGCCTCGGGGGCATCTGGTGTACCTTGAGCAGAGTTGTGCTGAGGGTGAAGCAGTCAGGTTGTGTAGGGCTCTTCCCTGCAGAGGTGAAGAGTGTATCTTGATAAAGGAAAGTGGCAACAATAGAGGTAGAGGAGGAAGCACATCTGGCAAGAGCTCTGGCTGACAGAAACTCATCAAGTCACATATGTTGTAGGGTAATACTACATATCATCATATATCCTAGACTAGAGAAGTGTGTATCTGGTGGCTTGATATGATATAAACTTATATATGATATGACCTAAGCCTTACAGCACCTGAAGGTGGCCTAACAGGAGAGACAGGGACTCTTTATGATGGAAGGGGGTGAAAGGATGAGGGGTAACGGTTTTAGACTGAAAGAGAGGAGATCTAGGTTAGGATAGCAGGAAGAACTTCTTTGCTGTGAGGGTGGTGAGACCCTTGAACAGGTTGCCCAGAGAAGCTGTGGCTGCCCCATCCCTGGAGGGGTTCAAGGCCAGGTTGGACGAGGCTTGGAGCAACCTGATCTGGTGGGAGGTGTTTTAAGGTCAAACCATTCTATGATTCTATAATAAGCTTGTGTCCAGTTTACCTGGAGCATCATGAAGTTGTCTCTTTGCATTAAAATTTCCAAATTGGGCTGTGAAAGACCAGCTGACATCCACACAGCCATCAAGGAAAGGAACAAGGAGAAGTAAAAAGCAAAAAAACCCACCCAAGCCCTACAACTGGGACATAAGAGCTACTTCATATACTGCTTCCATTAATAATCTTCAATGGCTCCAATGAAAGTTTGTCAAAGTAATGCAGATTTAGTGCTGCCAGTAACTGTATCACACTGAAGGACTTTGGAGGGTGAAATTCCTGAAAGGCAGATAGAAGTAGAATTCCCTTTTTTCCCTTTCCAGCTTACTTGGGCAATTGCATTTGTGCTTGGGGATTGCATCTCTAGCTCTTATTAAAGCCTGTCATTGTTTCTCTGCCTTGTCTCTAGACAGTTGGAAACTAATACTCCAAACACAATAGAAGAGCAAAAATGGACGGAATAACTGAGAAGCAGTGGCCTGGTTTTGACCACTGCTATCCCCTTGACAGTAGCCTCCACAGCAGGGCCTGCATGCTGCCCAGCATCTCATTATCTTTCAGGGATGTAGGAATTTGATAAATTATAGGATGTAGCTCCCTTCCCCCCATGTACTTTAATTTTGTATCTACCAGCGTACAACTGTAATTATATCTCTGAATAAGATCTTCAGATTCCCCCCCCTCCCAATAGTCACAATCTAAAGACAGATGCAACATCAATTAGCAATGACAGGAATGATTTCAGCAGACATTTGAATCCAACACAAACATTGTGCTCTCCTCCACCTGTCTTTCAACATGACATGAAGTCATAATAATCTCTTATTTCTGGCATTTGAATAGCTTTGGAAAGAACGGCTTTTTATGCATAAATAGGGACTGGATTTATGCAGGCACTACAGCAGAGGCCTGAGGTTTGCTGAGCCACGCTTGGCTTTGATCTGGAATGCCTGCTACCTTTTGTCTGTAATTCTTCATGGTGGTTTGTCTACCTGTTGACACGGTACATAGTGGCAAAACCACAACAGCAGCTTTGATAGCAGAAAATAGCCTGATGATTACAGCTGCAAGGCCACTTTAGATAAGTAATTGCAGAAAGTGGACCAGCAAGCACTCGATTGTGCTGAAGAGAGGAATGGGAATGCATCGCTGAATGCGATCTCCGCAACGGACTGCTCCTGTGTGCGAGACCATCCTTCCGTCTCCATCACACAGGACTATCCCACCTGCAGCTGTAGCACATCTCCTGCCAAGCTGGCAGCCCTGGCATGGGGTTGTCCTGGCAGGATCAGGGCCAAGAGTCCCCTGGAAACCTTGCCTTGGCCTCCTAATTCATACATTGCTTTCTGATAATGATTTCTATAATCACAGGTTTGCTTTTTCTTCAACCTTATTCTCTCCCCTCAGTACTCACATTGCTGAGTTTTCCTTTACAGGGAAAACTTGTTTTCCCTATAAATTCTATTTAAATCAGCTTTGTATTTGAATCTAGATCAGCGTGCTTTCCCAAGTAGTGAATATTTTACTGCTTCAGTCTATAAAAGGTGAAAGAAAATTCAATAAGAACATAAGAAGCAACTGTCTGAGTAGCTCCAGATCCGCTGCTCAGGAGGTGTTATGACAGCGTATGAACTAGAGTTCCTAAGGAATACTCGATGCCTTTCTATCACTTTTGGCGTCTTCATATTTATTCCTACCAGAGGCTAACCCTGAATTATTTGCCTCAGATTCAGCCTGAAACACCACAGCACAATTCATGACAGCTCAGCATTTAAGGATGCTGAAGAACGAGGAAATCTGCTTGGGGAGGGCAGGAGATAGAAGAAAACATAAAGGGATCGCTCATAAAATTAAATGGAAACATTAAGAATTGATGGCTGCTCATCCACTCTGCAAATAAGCTATTTTTGTTTTTATATAGTGAAACTATTCAACAGAGAGAACAGCAGCCACACTCACATTATCTATGAACTTTTGTGGTGTTCTCAAAATGCTTCCCCGACTCTCTCTTGTGTTTCAAACAGGAGCAGCGGAGCCCTTCCCTGCCTCGCTAAGTGCCGCTCGCTGGTGGGCTTCGGAGGGGTGACTCCTGTGGGCAACAAACCATCAGTCTAAACGAGAAGGTCCTAAATAATGAAGAACAAGCCTTTCCCTGCAGCCAGTGAAATATTCTAAATTGTCTCCTCTCTCATCATTGCATGTGCGATTTATGCCCCCATTACTGTAAGTGTTTTTCTGAAAGTAATATACTTACAGGCTAATGCACCTCTGTGGAGCACTAATTGTACCCCTGTTTTTAATTATCTAGAGAAAACTCCAGATATGAATCATCCAACTCAGGGAATTTGGGCAATAAAAGCTTTTGAGGCAAGAGACATACCTCACAAGAAACTAAGTCAAAATGTTTGCTAAAATTAAGGATCATCTGGTTCCCTGTGCTACGGGATACTCTCCGGGGTGCAGAACAGCGGGAAGAAAAGTTGCCACTGGCAGAAAGGGCAGATCTCAAAGAAAATGGTACTAAAAGGAGTCAAGCCCTTTGCAGTCCTCCTTCTTCTTTAGGGCGCTTCCTTCCTGCTACCCCTCAAGCTCTGGACGTGGTTTCAGGCCAAGAAGGAAGCGAAAGCTGGGAAAGAGCCAAGCAGACCATCAGCAGGTAAACGGGAGGGAGGGTCTTGTAAGTGGGGAAAAAATCCTCAAATTTCTCTTTGGTTTTCCTGGCTTCAGTGTTGAAGCCCCCAGCAAAGCCACGGGCTGGGAAGGGGCTGTTTTACAAACCCACGGTGCCCAAGCCTTTCGTGTTCAATAACACCGACTGAAATTCAGCCTTTCCTCCTCCCAGCAGAGCGGGAAGGAAGGTATTTACAACACTTGTCACTGCGAACGCTTACAGCAATAACACATACACACAACGTTTTAGCTTGCTGGCTGTTTACAGAATGATCTTTCCTTTTTCTTCCCTCCCACCCAGCATGCCAGCCACCAGTGTTGAGTCTGCTGAAATGCTCACAAATAATTTTTCACCGCATCTCGCCCACATTTATTTATAGGTGAACGTATTGTACACACAGCCAAGCCTATATATAGAATGCCTCCACACTGAACCAGAAAATGGTTAAACAGCTCTAGCATCCAGGTCCATCTCTTAGAACCCATTAAATAAGCGTAACCCAGGGTGCCATCCAAGCTAGGTCTCTTCACATAAATTTAAAAGCTGTCCTTCAATAAGTGAAAATAAAACCAAAAATAAACACAAAGACAAATGAGCTTGTCTCTCTTCTGTGTTTACAAGACCAATACTGCAATCATTTGCATGCACGCTCGAGTTTAGCACTAGGCTTGCTGCAGGTTCTAATTATAGTCGAAGGGTCTGATCCAACTCCCACTGAAGGAGTGGCAAAAATCCAACTGATTTCAGGAAAGGTGAAATATACACTAAATCTGGCGCAGGACAAACACAACTAAACCTCCAGATGAAAATCTGGAGCCCCCTAGATATCTGCCAAGGAGTGCACAGACATAATTAGTGTCAGGACATCAATGAAGTCTTTGATATAACTTCATAATTCATATTTCTGAAAATTAGCCCTATATCAGCAGGAACCACACTTAAAGGTTCTTGTCAAAGAGAGAATTTTTAAGCACAGCCTGACATTAAAATCTTATCAACTCACTTGAAATTAAGTCAATGAAAAATTAAAGCTAATTTCTAATAAGCTTATGCTACATCCATAGACTAAAGGGCACTTGTCGAATGCGGAGAGTAAGCATACCTTTTCATAGGAAAAGCTGTTCACATCTGAAAGGCAGAGGCCAGAAGAGAGGCCAAAACGCACCATTTTAGACTGACTCTAAAAATCTCTACTTTTTCTGTCCGTTTAAAGCTAATGTAAGGATACAGAATAATCACAGAAATAAATTATTAATTTCACAATCCGGGATAAGACTGCCAAAAGTCATAAGTGCAAAATATGGTTTAGATAATGGGATTAGACATCTAGAAAGCGCACGTTTAATGGGAACCTACTATTGCTCCATTCTGATATTTCAGGCTTTGTATTAGAAACCACGAGAGTATGAAACAGTCTGATGTTTGAAAAAAAAAGAAAAAGCCAACCCACGAGATTATGAATTCTGAAATACTGTGGGTCTCTTCAGGTAAAAACCTGTAGGTGTATAAACCGAGCCCTGGACTACTCCTGGTTTCTGAGATGGGAGGAAAAGACAGCTACCAATTCCATCAGTATGCTCTTGGAGTTGATCTATTAACGACAATAGAATTATTTTGGCTTCAACCTAGTACAGCTGGGGACAGGATCTGCCCCTAAATTATAAACTGGATACTGCTGCAATGGAAGGAAAGTCATATTAACACAAATGAAATGCATTTGATGGAAAGATGGAAAGAGTTGGGTTTTTTTTGTCTTCAAAGCGATACCACCTTCTTGCAGAAAAGTCAGAAAAACTGAAGTCAAAAATACCTTAGAGCTCACCGTCAAAGTGGTCACTGTGTCTTTACAATTCAAAAAGGCCCTCCCTTGAGGAACAGGCTTATCGGTTTTACTGAATTAATGTGTCCACAGGAGGGAAAAAACACGGTTCTGTGTTTGAGTGACAGTGCAGATGTCACTCACAGCCTGCAAATTCTCACAAACGCGAAGTCTCATTCCTCAAAGCTCACCTTATCTGTGACCAGCCGAGGATGCCTGACCCCATTAACTCTCTTGCACAATTGCTCGTGGAAATCCCTACAGCTCGACACTGCCTCAACTACTGTACAATATTTCTGGACATGATAAGAGACAACTCGGGTTTATGTTGCTGGCAATGGGTGAAAATTATTGAGGTTGTAAAGGACAGTGAAATACCTATTTTGATTTCCTGTATGTAACAGCAAAGAGGGAGGCTGTTCTTAGGAGCCGTGAATGAAGCCCGAAAGTGGAAAGTACCGATGCCATAACAAGGTATTTCTTCCTTACCACCACGTCTCACCTTCATACCCGTGTTTGCCATCCTGAGGAATTATGGAAAATCTATGAGGAGTTCATTTAAAATGAACTGCAGGATGGACATGTCTAGGTTTCCTGTCTTACATCTGCGGAGCATTCCGTTTTCCCCACACGTTTTTGGGATGCTAAAATGTACTGACTAAACTTCAGATATTCAGAAAATCTACTGAGCAGAGTAGTTCAGAGGATAATCGAGATAACATCACAACTGCAGCGTTCCATAAAAACCAGTGTGATACAAAAAAAGAAAAAAAGAGGAAAGCCAGAACCAAGGTTCGGATAAAACAGCATTTCAGATTAAAGGAATTCAGATAAACAGGATTTTAACTGACCTTAACATTTGCAGAAATGGAATATATCCCCCTGCAGATCGCTTCCTATTTAATCCCACTGTAATTTCGGAAAGGTTAACAAAATACACACTGCCACAATTAACTTGAAGCGCCTTGACTCGTTACAGGCAGGAAATGAGCTTGCTGTGAGCATCAGCCAGGCCCGTGGCTTTCCTTTCTGCAATCTCCCAGCGAGCGGGACGTCTGACTGTGAAAACCGACGGACTCGGGCCTTGGAGACGGGATGAGCGATGGCTGCATCTGGCCCCCCGGAGAGCCCTCCTAACCTGGCTCAGGCCACGCACACAGGGAGCACCTCCAGAAACTAGAAGGCAGGCCAGCAGCTATGGGTAATTTCATTATTGAGGCTTGTACCGAGTCAACCAGCTAAAGGCTGTGCAGGAAGAAATAGGTGAAGCTGTTTCTGGTAGGAAACATGCCGCCAGCAGCCACCTCGAGGAGAGAGGACCACGCTGATGGGGTTTGCAGTTCAGTTTGCCAAACCCCCAAAGGCTCAGCAGGAGCTGGGGCATTAGGATTACATCTAACAGAGGAACTTGCTCCCCACCATGTTCTCCCCAGCTTCTGACCCACCCAGCGAGGCTACCAGGGCAGCCCGTCCTTTTCTGTCCGGTTTCAGGTGATTTATTAAGAGGAGCCTAACTGAAACTTAGGAATTAATAGCTGTCACTGAGCATCCAGGAGGGGAGGATGCATCTGGGTGAGATGAGATTGATGCCTGGTTCTCTAGGACCTGTTTGCTTGCAAAGGACTTCCAGGAAATGCTCCACCATGCAGCTTTGCTGCGTTTCCATTCTCCCTGAGGATTTGGCATGTGCAAGATCCCTAATTAACCAAATGCAATTAGCACCGAAGCACTCCATTTTCAAGCATGTTCATTTCAACCAAAATGCAGCCAAGATAACACCTCTTCCACAAATGACTAGTACCTTGTGAGCTTTGAGGTCTCTGTGTGTGCACACAAGCCTAGAGCCGAAGCACCGAAGTGCTGTCTCTAAAATGCGGGGCACATCTGGAGTAAGAAACACCCTTATTGATCTTTAGAAAATGATCAGTTTAATGAGTCGAGTCCTGATCCTGCTGGAGGCAACACATTTCCTTTTTAACCTGACAACAGCTATGAACACGTCTTCCTTGGATTTCAGGGGCGCTATTTATACATGTCAGGTTATGCGCATGTAGCTCTGGTGCAAGCTGGAGAACTCCATCCAGCACAAGGCTGAGCCCTTGCTGTTACTGCATCTGATATTTCCTTCACATGGAGGAAAACTCAGCTCTGTGTGGTGTCAGCAGGGCACAGGTCTGACTTTGGTCAACATCTATACAAGTGTCACTTGACTTGTATCACGCGAGAGCCTTTTGCCAATGTGGTTTTGGTCTTTTATGCACAAATATTCATAGAATCGTAAAATTATTAGAGTTGGAAGGGACCTTAAAGTTCATCCAGTTCCAACCCCCTGCCCTGGCCAGGGATACCTCCCACCAGTCCAGGTTGCTCCAAGCCCCATCCAGTCTGTCCTTGAATCCCTCCAAGGATGGGGCAGGATGGGATATCACACCTGCCATGCTATCTACAAAGCCACTGGTGATACAACGTGCCCGTGTCCCTGGCTGGGTAATCTTCAGCACTAACGACAGGCCACAATCATCCTTAGATCTCATCTAACTTCTGCCTTTGGCCTCACACGTGCAATTCCCCACGGAACTTAATCGAAACTGCATATGCACGTCTCTAAGCAGCTTGTTGCCAGTGTGCTTATTTATGCATACAGCTGGTTTGCACAGCTTTGTGATCTCCTGGCTGATGCGTGGGAATCTCTTCATCATCTTCCCCCTCTGCCAGGTACACTCAGCTCCTGAAAATTACCTTCCCCCAGCTGGTACACAAGGAAAAGCATCGTCTTGAATAAATCTTGATGGGTGGCAGTTGTAAACAAAATTAAAGGATGGTAGACTGCTATTAACTTACATTGTATGCTGCTCTTTACATGCCTTTTTTCTTCTTTTCCCAATCTTCCTCCATGCTCCCACCATCTATCAGTCTCTGAAGGTTTGTATTGGTAACAACTTGAGAACTACTTGAAAGAAATTGGGTTCAATCTTCCCCTTGATCTTTACATAGAACATTGACATCAAGAGGGAGTCCCACGTGTGGGATGAACATAGAGCATATGCTGTTTCAGATGAAGTTTTGTGGCTATTAGGATCAGAAAGCCACGTGAATTCTCTGACTGGTGTGAGTGGGCAAGAAAACCTTCAGATGTTCCATGATCCTGAACTTTTCTGATCTTTTTCAGGCCATGCCTAATTAGTACCAAATTCAGAAAGCAAAAATTCAAGCCTGAATTATTTATCACGCCATATTTATAAAATGCACTGCAATACACATCATGGCCCAGTTCACAACAACTACAGATAAGATTACTCTTTCACCCATGCCACACTGCTTAATAGGAAAATATAATTATCTAGCTGAAGAGTTTCTTAAATTACATACTTTCAAACCAGCATGAGCAGAATTTATCCTTGTGTCTGGTGCCAAGCCAAGTGGAAAAAGCACTGGAAGCAAAAATTGACAAAGCACGTTAGCTGTGTCTGTCTATCGACATCTCCAGTGCACGCCTTACACGGCCCTGTCAACATCTCAGCGCCGACCCCGGCTCGAATACTGACATAGTTATCTTCCTCCCTGAAGAAGAGAGTTCCAGAACTGCAGGGACACACTGAAGGATGAAGTGCTTAGTTTGCACTAAGTCCCCATGCAAGTTAATATACATTTATCCTGCCCAACATGGAAATTCAAAACAAAACCAAAAAAGAAGAAGGATAGCACAGGAATTACTCTTACCTTTACTTGGAGGAATTTTATCTGCATTTGAGGTACATGAACAGATGTGCATGGGAGTAAGTACAGAGTATTTCCTGCAGATTATTTTGAGAAAAAGCCACACCTGTAGTCTGCATTGTCTGCCAAGCACATTTTCTGCAGTTTCCTCTGGAATGCTGCAGCCACACATGTAATAAACTTTTAAAGTAAGCGTGTATAAATATATCCCTTCAATTTACTGTACTTTTAAAAAACATTTACTCCCTTGAAGAAACAATAATTACAGGCAAACCTACCAACTCTTTCTTGGACCACCATCAACAATGCACAGTAGAGGTTTAAAGCCTGATGGATATATTGATGGTAAAGAGGCTCAAAGAAACAAGAACACAGTCCAGTGAGTGAAGAATTCAAGCAGGAGGAGGGGATATTAGGGAGCTCATAGAATGAATTGGGGGAAAAATGCCCTTTTCAGGGATGCATGCCCAGTATCTCTGAGAAGTAGCTTTGTTGTAAGCAGTGTGCAGAACTTCCTTTTTTTTGCATTTTACTACATTCTAAAAAGATCTTTTCTGTTGCACATTCTAGGTATAAATTCATTGCTTTCACTTCATGCTTCTAGGGGCTGAGTGGCTGTGGTGATGAGGGTGGTGAGAGCCTGGCCCAGGTTGCCCCAAGAAGCTGTGGCTGCCCCATCCCTGGAGGGGCTCAAGGCCAGGTTGGAGGGCTTGGAGCACCCTGGTGTGGTGGGAGGTGTCCCTGCCCAGGGCAGGGGAGTTGGATCTCGATGATCTTTAAGGTCCCTTTCAACTCTAACCATTCTATGAGTCTATGAGTCTATGATGTCCTCTCCATCAGAGGGGGAAGGATTGCATTGGTTTAAAGCACAAATGAGGGGGTAAGGTGACAGTATCCCAGTTGCTGGCTGCCCAATCAGCCTGCCTTGCTCAATACATTCTTCCAACTTGGTCTTGTTGGAAAAACAATTACATTTCCCAAATGAGTTCATACAAATGCATTTTGATTGTCAGTGCTACTGGTGGTTCTGCAGTTACGGGCTAAAATAGAAGTTTATTTCCCTCCAGGGCCTCTACAGAGAGCTGAGGGAGATTAACCAGTATTTTAGGCAGCTAAGTGTGAAATACTGGTTGGGTCAACAACATGCTCCCTGCTGCTGTTATGCAGGCTGTCAAAAGCTGGCAAAGAGACAGAGCAGCATGGAGTCAAGTGCAGGCCTGATTGTACCAAGATCTCCAGCCTGGTCTCTCTGACATCACTGAATATTCCTCTCTGCCTCTGTGTAATCACAAGAACTCTGTGTCAGCGTTAATCTGCTCTCTGAAACTACCCTTCTGTGTGACAAGAAGCATGGGAAAATGGGAAAAGCCTAAAGACAACTGGGTTTTGTAGGATGGAGCAGCTGTAACGACTCTTAGCATCCAGGAAACACCTTTTTGCATCCCTGGGTGCGATGGTTCCAGGATTCACTGCTCCACAACTGCACCACCGTGGAAAGGGCTACTCAAGGAGAAAAACTCCGCAGGATTTCCAGATGAACCGCATCCCTCCCGAGGGTTCTTTTTACAGAAGGCTAACATCTGGCTCCAGGTTTGCAGCCATCTTCAGCTATCTGAATACAAATTTAATGAATGCCAATTATTGTCACCATCATGAGTGATTTAAATATGGGTAAGTTCAGCTGATCTTGTCTCAATCTATTATTCAAAAGTTTGCAGTCACAAGGCCAGTGCTGTAACTGATGCAACAGCAAAGCAAAACAACCCACCCCCCCAAACCCTAAACCAACAAAACCCCCAAGGCTGACAAAGTTAATTGCTGATTTTACCTGTCCAGCCTGCAAGACAGCAGCAGTAGCCAGTGACAGGATCACACCCATCTGCGTGGTTACAGTCACAACGTTCACTGCAATTAAGACCATATGTTCCATCCTTCAAAAAAAATAAATAAAAGAGTCTCTCAGTAATCAGTTTTTTGTTCCAAAACATGCAAAGTCATCTATCATGTTCCTCTTACTGCTGAGTCGCATTCTTTTAAATTAACACACCGAGAAGACAGAAAAAACTCAATGCCTAACAATTCTATACAAACCCAAATGAGGAATCACCATAAAAAACGGTGTTCCAGAAAATGCAGATAACACTGCAATAGCTCTGTTAAAATATAATGCAAAGTATAATCCATCTACTTGACTGCTAGAACCCCCATCTGTTATCTACACATGATTTCCTTCGGATATCCATAGACAAAATGAGATTCTGAACTACTGTTCATTTAGAAGAGCAATGTGGACTCTGGTTTTAAAGGGGATACAAGACCATCTCAGTCGTACTTACAGGACATGGCTGGTCACAGAAGTCCCCTTGCCACCCAGGTGAGCAGAGACAAAAGCCATCAGCCGGCCTGCAGGCTGCTCCGTTTGTGCAGTAGCACGTCTGGTTACAGTTGAGACCCCAGCTGCCACTTGAACATGGAATAGAGCAATCCACTCCTTGCCACCCTAAAGAAGCACAAAAGAAACAGCATTTGGGGTGTTTTCACAAAACAAAACAAAAAATCAAGAAAGGCAGCTTGCAAACTGCAGCTCTTTGATTCTAGGACCAGCTTCCTCCTGATCTTGGTGTAAATTAAGATTATGACCTATTAATTATGACCATCCAACTTCATCTACCAGCATCTATGCACACAGAAAGGAGACAAGAGTTGGCTGTTACCAGACTAAAGTGCCCGGTGCCTCTCTGGGAGCTGCCTGGGCAGCAGGAGGGAGTGCAGTAAAGCCTGGCAGGCTGGAGACCTGCTGAGCAGCAAGAATGCAAGAACCTTGCCAGTCGATGCTGCCTGTTTCTCACATCTTCTTTTTTTCTTCTTTTTTTTCGGAGAATGCTCTTTAGTATAAAGAAGCTATTACACCTAAAAAAAGAGCAAGGCCATCATTTCTAGCCATTAAGGCTCAAATCTTAACTACCAGCCACACAATGGCTTTCATTACACTGCAGCTGTACGTAATGGAGTTGAGCAGTAACTCATGGTTTATACACCCTCATTAAATGGGGTTCTACAGTGATCCATTAATTCATGTTTGAAATGCCAGATTTTATCGTTATTTGCCTCACTTCTGTTTTAGGGCTTATGTATGCCATACAGGCATAGCTCATGTTGGTATTCTGGGAGAAGGCACTGCTACTCGGGGAACATTAGAGGCATAAGAGGTGTTGTGCTATAGGAGTGAGTGGTATAAGATTTCTCAAATGAATACTGGACACAGGGGTTATAGTCACTCCCAGGTACATAAGGGAATTATGGACAAGTGTGTGGGAAGAAAAGAAGTTTGTCTTGCAGACAGCTTCTGGAGCAGGCAAGACTTCTTGTTTCCTCAGCCAGAGGACCCATGCCAGCTCAGGGGAGAGAGGAGACCTGTGCATGGCTGGGGTGTCACAGAGCAGGGAACAGCAAAGACAGGGAACTGAGGAAGGCAACAAGGGCAAAGAGCCCACAGTCCCCAGTTGGCAGCCGGAATGGGCCAGAAGTCCAGAGCACCAAGAAAGCCTGTGGGAATGGAGCAGTCCAAGGACCAGATGAGCAGGCAGTCTGCAGGTTAGGGTCAAGTCTGGTGAGGAAAACCAGGGCCAGGCACATCCCAGTGCAAGGGACTAAAGAAAAGCAGGCAGAAGACTGCTCCTGCTCCCTTGCCCAGTTGTGTCACTCCAGGAACAGAGGGGAGAAAGGGGCATTTGAGTCCTGGAAATATGAGGCAGCAAAGTGATAGAGGAAAAAAAACCCAACAGTCTGGGGACTGCTTTGCATTTGCTTTAGAGAGGAGCTGTGGCTCTGCCAGCACACTTAGTTCGGTGACCTGTTCTTGCAGCAGAGCAGTTAAGTCTGGCCCCTGCTCAGGGCAGAGACAAAACGTACAGTCAAGCCCCTGCTGAGTTTTGATACTGGGGCAGACTGTGGAGTTACTGACAGGCACAGGGAAACAGCGGAGTGACTGACTGCACAGCTATGCCACTTAAAAGGGAAGAAGCACTGATGCCAAATTGCAGCCAACTGGTAAATCTGAATTTTGTTTACCTTCTTTGCAATAGCAGAGACCATCCACAGGGGAACACGCACCATCGTTTTTGCAATTACAGACTGAGGAGCAATTGGTTCCGTAGGTGCCTGCCGTGCAGGTAAAGGTGCAGTCGTCTCCCTGCAAACCAAGAAAAAAAGTCAAGAGTCAGCTAAAGAAATCTGAATTGCAGGAAATTCCCATCTCTGCACAGGGAGGCTTTCTCTTTCCAAAGAGTGAACAGAGTGTTATGAGTTGATTGCTGAGTCTTCGGCACTTGAGCAGTCACCGCTGCTTCCCATGATTATGATGCAATTAGTGCTTTGATTGACTTGGAGGAAAGGGACAAGATTCTGGCGTTCATTCAGCAGGAGGTGGGGAAGTTACAAAAACAAACCTCCTAGAACAGATGTTAGATCATTAAGCAAAACATCACTTATGAAACGCTAATCACAAAATATACAGTCTGAAACCGTGCAAAGATTGCTCTGCATTTCTTGGAAAATATATTCTAAGAATAGGGCTGTTAAAAGGCTAAAGGATCTTGTGCGTGCTCCTCTTCCACAGACTGGCAGAGAGGAAAACTACATGGCAGGTGCATTAGACCTTTTTGATGCGTAGCTGGTACCTGCATTTGTTTCCAATTAATTTTCATGAGGCTGTGACTTCAGGAAGGCTGCTGAACAAGGAGTGATGTGTGTGTCAGCGAGGAGGCACACAGAGCAGAACACAGAAACAGAAGGTCTCTGTCCTAGTTCTGCTTTGGGTGTGGGGAAAGTGAGGGAAAGGAGAGTAAATACTTCTGTGATACAGAAATATAGGATATTCAACAGTAACTTATGGTGTGCTGCACACACAATTACCTTATCTGACTGAAAGGGGAGACACAGTTTTTAATAATGTTGTTCACATGAGGCAACACCTCATTTAAAATGTAAGCAGGATCCCTTTAAACCTATTTACTAACTCCCATAGTCTGGTCAATAAATGTTAGCACATATGAGGTATTTTTACTTCTTTCTCTTCCATGTTTAGTCCTGACTTTCACATCACAAATTAGCACCGAAATTTACTTTTTCAGTGAGCCAAACTTCAATAATTTAGTTCGGTGTCAGAGAAATCTATACTACTTCAAAGTTAAACAGTAACTACACTGCCAGTGTGACCTATACCATAGCTCAGGGGAAAAGATACTGGTCAAAATGTACTTTTGCAGGTGAGGGGCTTTGCTGTTTGACAGGAGGATCCATTCATCAGGACATGAACGCACAAAATGTCAGCTTCCCTATGCCCCGGCAAGTACCTCCAGGAGCCTGTATATCACAGCTCCAGACACTGAGACAGTAAAAGGAAATATGAACAGATTTCTGAGCACCATAAACCCCCATATGCTTGCTGTAGCAGTTCTGCCTAGCACCAGTATGACTCATCCTATTTTATACCCAAACCTTTGTTTTAGGGGGAAGTAAAAGAAAAGGTTAAAATACATACTATTCAGAAGTAAATCCTACAGGTCTCTGCTCTGTGAGTGAAAGCAGCGTTTGTAAAAGACGCCGTCTTTGACCTTGGTGGAGTAAAACAAGTTCCCCTGAAAAGGCCTGGCAGGGAAAGGTGCTGTTGTGGCAGCCAGAACATCCAAAGCACGCTGTCCCTCATTACCCTGCCAGCACGGCCACGCCATGAGCCACAGCAACCCCGGCTGGCAGAGGGGCACTCAGCCTCCGCGCCTGATCACTCCTCTGCCTTTCTCCGGCGTGTGACAATTAGACAGCTGATTAGTGCCACTTAGAAAGCCCTATCTTGTGTGAATGAAACTCCCAACTCATTTCATGTAGGACACAGGAACTGCTGGTACCGCTAATAATTTCTGTGACAACTGACCTTATCTGGATTTGAACGAGTGATGGAGAAGTGAAAGGAAATTCCTTTGAAGAAAGGGAAAGCAGAACAGAGTGATGCGAAGCTAGATTTTCTCCCTGGGAACCAGACAAACTCAAACAGCATCTGGGCCATTGGTGGAAGCAGGAGGTGGACCCCTAGTTGTGAGGGCAGATCAGCTGGGGTGATGGGGTAAGTTCTCCCTGGGCCATGGGCACCAGAGCCTGCTGAGGATTCTCCGGTTTTCCGTAGCATTATTCGCACCTTGAGTCTTGTGTCCAGTTCTGGGCACCTCAGCACAAGAGAGATATCGAGGTGCTGGAGCGAGTACAGAGGAGGGCAACAAAGCTGGTGAGAGGCCTGGAGAACAAGGCTTATGAGGATCGATTGAGGGAGTTGGGGTTGTTTAGTCTGAGGAAGAGGAGGCTGAGGGGAGACCTCATCACTCTCTACAACTGCTTGAAAGGGCACTGTAGAGATATTGGTGCTGGTCTCTTCTCACGGGCAATGAGCGACAGGACAAGAGGGAATGGCTGCAAGCTGCAGCAGGGTAGGGTTAGGCTGGACATGAGGAAAAAATTTTTCACGGATAGATTTTCGTGGTCAGTCAGTGGAATCAGCTGCCCAGGGAGGTGGTGGATTCACCCTCCCTGACTGTGTTTAAGAGTAGATTAGATGTGGTGTTGAGGGATCTAGTGTAGGGGAGAACTTGTAGAGTAGGGCTGATGGTTGGACTTGATGATCCCAGGGGTCTCTTCCAACCTAAATGATTCTATGATTCTATGATTCCGTGTGGAGGGCAGTCAGGCAGAGACACCGCGGGTATCCCAAAAAGCTACTGTGTACAAGCTGAACATCAGTCTGTTTCATCTATATTCAACGTGCCTTTCAGTTTTGGCCTTTAATTTAATATACTGTACTTTATGGAGTAGCAAAGGTTGGTCATGCCGGCTGTCCACCTTATATACACTTACTTTGCAAACAAACCTCAGCTGAAAAAATAACTGGCTTAATGAGATTTCTGTCCCTGGGTTTGACAAGCGAGACCTTCAGAGCTCTCTGAGTGACAACTGCCAAATGCACTTAACTTCTTAATTACATAAGAGGAAAATGCACTTGAACTATAGCACCGGCTCTAAGATTTTATTAATTATAAATGCACAACCCGTTATTAACATTTTGAACTTGATTTGGGAGAGTGACCTATGAAATTAAATGCATTCAGGTACTGTTAAAGTTATGTAAATTCCACCTCCCTCTCACCACCTGCCCAAGTGAATAATGCCGCAGTATATGTCTATCCAGTTGTTAATGAGTTGTATATTCTATTAAACTGATTTCAAATGTTGTGCATTGAATCTTAGCTCTTGCAATATGGTACTTTATAATTCTATCCTATTTAGTAAAATTAATCAACAGCTGTGCTCCTTATGTTGATTATTCTTTTTTCTATTAAGATCGGGAGGTTAATGAGAGTAGTGAAATGCCTGGATGTGGTAGAGACGATAGGAAGGAGTAGCTAATTCAATCAAACATATACCCCCGAAAATGTTAAAGCTATATTAAGGAATCCAGCTATAAATAACTTGGTATTTTACATCTCTATTTCCCAAGTCAGAGTGATTCATATGGACATCACAAAACTTTCAAAAGCGCTTAGTTTTCTTCAAGGCGCTCAGTTTATCAAAATATACCCCTGAAGCCTACTCAGTGTATTAGTTCCTAATGTCAGGGATCAAAGCTGACTCATAATCAACAGAAAAACTCCCCAGGAAATGCCCCGCTCCGTGTGTCCCTGCCCCCTGCTTCGCAGAGCACCTGCCCATGCCCCAGCCTCACCACAGCCACAGACCAAGGGTCCCACATCTCCACAAGCTGCTCAGAACCTCACACGAGCCAGCCTTTGTTGGTTTGAACTCCAAATCTGATGGGCTATCCCAACACAGCACGGATACAGGTGAGATATCTGTGATCATCGGGACCCAAAAAACTCAGCTTTAAAATCAAAATGACTGGTGACAATACGTAACTAACGCCACCTGTATGACCTTCCATGCCTTTAAGTACTTCAGAAAAACTCACTAATTGTTGCTGGGACTAAATGACAGACCCTTCTAGCACCACAGAGGTTTGGGCATACAATTCTTCTTATTGTTAATTCTCCCCTATGTACTGAGGCCTAGGTCCAAGGAGCCAAGCTCCATTAATAACTCAGGCTGCCAGCTCACATCCATCAGCATCAAATATTAATAGACTCAGGAGGAGCAGAGCATACATCTTTCCGGATGGCAGTCAATAATACGTCTTGTTTCTGTTCCGGGAGAGGGGAAGACTGTCTTCCACAAAAATTATTATTGTACAATATTAGTAGAGCTGAAAGACACACTGCTGCCTCTGGTGTTGGCTCTGTTAACAAGCTCTGGACGCTTCAGAAAGTGTTTTCCCTGGATTAATGTTGCCCTAACGGATTAGAGTTCTTGTTTCTGCTAAAAATACATTCCTGCTGTAAGCAATACCAAATCTTTTGTATTTATTCTTGTACATTTTGGATCAGGCCTTTAAATCTGTGAAATGCATTTGCAAAGGAACATAAAGCGTACCCCAGACTATAAGGAGAGTTAATAACCCAGCAATGGTCAACAACACCTAGCAAAGTCTGTACCCATGCCTGGTCTGTTTCAAAGTTTGGCTATTTAAGGATGCAAAATTAAGAATTTCAGAAGTTTCTATAACCTACAGGAATACGTTTCCCTTGGAGAGCTAAAGCCTGGTTCCACTCAAGGCAGTGGCAAAACAGAAAATCAATTTGTCAAGGCCTCTGCAATGCAGAAGACAAACAGGGCTGTTACTGAACTTGGCCTCAAGTTTGCATGATAAAGACCTATGTGACGGGTTTGTTGGAGCGTTCTTAAGGTTTAATCTGTCAAGGTGCTGAAAATCCTCATCTCCTGTGCAGATTAGGGGGGACCCACAACACTGAGAGGCAACACATCTAAGCCTTTGGTAATCTGCAGCGTGGCTCCCACTAATCAGAGACTTTAAACACGGTATCTGATGTTCTCCCTCTCTCCCTCCTCGCCTGGTTTGTTCCTGCCAGATGAATTAGAGGCGCAGCCCCTGTCACCTCCAGCTGGGAAGCTCAGCACCAGGTTCTCAGAGCAGGCGCTGGACAGCAAAAGGGGTCAGAGCAGTGCCCTAGGTATGTAGAGATAAGAGACAAAAGGCAGGTGCTGCTCGTACCTGACGTCTGTGTGTCCAGATCACCCGACTGGCACGGGTTTAGCACAGAACGGTATGTACCGATAGGCAGACGCGTTCTGTGGCACACCAGTATGCCGGTCCACGCTGCCCGTGCACTGACACCGGCCACAGATACGGTTCTGTCTGTTTACTTATTTAATTGTGACATTTACAATTAACCCAAAGTGATTCTCCACAAACATTCCCTCAAGGTAAACATATGGTATCCAGCAACACAAACTGTCAGAACAAACTAATTTCCCTAATGGTGTTCCAGTGGAAATGACTGTGCTCTTCATGAGCATATTAGCAGCAGTGGGAAACTTTGTACTTTTACCGGTCTTCTCCTCCACCCTAGACTCAAACAATTTATTCATGACCTTACTCTATGGCATCTTTAGTTTTCCAGACATAATGATGTCCTCTGGCAGAATTCCCTTCCCCTCTGGGTGCTACTAATTACTCCCTGCAGATGCTATTATTGGTGCTAATGATAAAATGCAGAAAAAAAGTTGGGGAAGGATCTTGTGCCCCGAACAAGCCAAGTGTTCAGCTTGCAGGTAATCGCTGCTACTAAGAACCGACACATGTTCCTTTACCCACCCTGGAACATGACATGATGCAGTTGTGCTAGAGTTTGATATACAGCAAAAGGGGCGAAAAAAAACCACCTTGATGACCTTGTTCAGTCTCCTCTTCCCTCTGCCCTTTTTATGAGAGATGGGTAAGGTGGAAAGGATAAGGAACAGCTTTCCTGTGTTTGATGGTTGGACTTCATGATCTCAAAGGTCCCTCCCAACCATGAAGATTCTGTGATTCTGTGAAAAAGTGACTTTGCAGCTCCTGACTCATCCGAAGACACAAGTGTTGCCAGGCCTGAATGCCAAAGTCTTCCATTCAATCACAAGGCACTTCCAACAGCCATCTGCAAAGCTCTCCCCAGTCTGCACCTTGGGGGCACCAGAGTCCTCTGAGGATGTAAAACCTGGAGGTGCCATAAGGACCAAGCACAGCCACCCTGGGAGTGGGAAGAACTTACTGCTTTGCTTCCTATCATCTCATAAGGATTTACAAACAGTTGAAAATGGATGTCAGCATTTTCTCCCACCCCTGAATTTGTGCTAAGATGCTAATTCATACAGTAAATCTCACAGTAAATGCCAAGTTCAAAATTAGTCAGCCTGATAATAATAACTTTTAAATATGGTGTTTGATCAAAAGAATTCAGCAAAACATGCACACAAACAAGATGGAAACTCTACTTGTTAGGAAGAGAGCAGGAAATAAAATTATTATAAATAATTTTAATTTTAGGAACTTACAGTACTTTATTAAATACTATTTAATTTCATTTTACTGGGTATAGCCACAGCCTTTGTTACACAAAAGCAAAGCTGGGAGCGCTGACTGTGAGGGGAGGAAAAGTCACCATAAAATAACTGTGGGTTGCTATTTTCCAAACTGTCTGTGCAACATCTGGCTGAGCTTTGTGGATTCCCACTTTGCAAACCCAAACGTGTTTGCTGTGGCCCGTTACAGGCTGCTACTGGTGTAGCCCATGTTACTCCCTCAGTAAGGCCACAGAAGAACGTTCTCAGTTCTGGCCTGGTGGACCCCTAGAGCTTCACATTTCCTCATTTGGACCTTTCTGTTCCACATCACACAGCCTCATGACTCATCTGAGATACAGTCATAACGTGCTTGCTGTGCTTTTATTTTAAAAAAAGTATCCATCCTATGGTCCCAGAGCTGTAGGGGCCTCAGAGCAACAATCATCCACCCATCTTCTCAGAAGACCTTCCCCATCATGTTGAGAAGGCACCTGGGAAGCCTTTGGCCACAGCTTAGAAAAGCCTTTGATTAGGATTTGGCTACCTGGAGAATAATCTGTACCTATCAGGACTGGAGAACTTGTGCAACCTTTCAGCCTGGCCACGACACAGGCACACGTAGAGCTGGAATAAACCGCACAGAGCTGGTGGTTTCCAGCCCACTAAATCCCAGCTGTGAGGGATTTACCCTGTGGAATCCAAGGATCTGTGCACCTCAGGAATTGGGCATCGCACACTGGCTCAGGATCCTTTCAAACTGGGAATCCAGGACTTGGGTGGTGGTCTCATGCCTGAATGTGCTGCTGGTAAAGGGGTAAGGGAGGTGAGCTGCCCTGGATGCCCTCATTCCAGGCACCAAGAGGGATTTTTCCATGTGAATCCTCCGCACAATCCACATAACCAAATCCCACATGGGCAAACTGACAGGCACTGGGTACAAGATTGGGCTCATCTTCTGAAGCAGAGGGTGTGCAGAATCTCATCACCCTCCTGCCCTCCAGCAACTCAGCTCCAACATGCATCGTCCAAAAGGAGCAACGCTCTGGGCACAATAAAGCTGATGATAAATTGGAGCAGCACTCCCTAGGAATAAAGGCAGCAAATCCTTACTCTGTGAGGATTGGGTTGTTTTCTTCTGTTTTCCCTCCATGCAATCAAGTGAAAACAAGCACAAGGAAAACCTTCATTAGAAAAATTGTATTTTGCATACTGAAACTCAGCAAACCTGAGTCAGATTCTGCCAGTGAGCACCACAGTCCCCCTCACAACCAGGGAATAGCTTTCTAGCTGGCACTAAAAATATGCCCAATATCAGTTGGCAATTAAAAGAATATGCTCGATGTCTGCAATTAAAAAAATCCATTCCTACTGTTCAAGCCACCTAAATATGTGCATTAAAAAAAAGAAAGATAATTCAATAAAGAGAGCAGGGAAGTGATAGCACCCCGTGCCCCACTTCCCGTAAATCAGTGTAGCACTGCTGCTGGGAAAAAACATCTAGACTAACTTTACAACACTTGAATATCTGCCTGGTTTAGTATTTAGGCCTTTAACTGCAGAGCACTTTAGTGTCAGCGAGGCAATGAATACAACATCATATAATTAAATGTATTCAGAAGGAAAGTAGTGTGGGGAGTAAAAAAGATGATCATCAACCTCTGAACAAGATATTTTTTTTATACAGTCAGCACTTCTCACCTAATAAAATATCACAAAACACATTTATCCAGGAGGGACCTCTCCAAAAATAGGAGATTGGATTTAGACTGGGTAAAACAACTCCTACATCGTTTCCTGGGGACATTTCATCTGGAGAGCTGCTGCATCACACCTGCGAGGAGAGCCTCCCACGGGCAGCCTGTAATGGAGTACAAGCATCCCGGCCGTGCACAGGTCACAAAACACGATGGAGGTCGGCGTTCAGCCTAAATGGGGTGGGTGTGCAGCGCTCGGCCGGCCCCAGCAGTTGGCTATGTAAGGGCAAGGCATAAAACCAAACTCCTAACTGTATTCCCAGGGAAGGTGGGGGAGATTGTTTATGGAGCAGGTGTTTCGGGTGGAAATAAAACCATCTGTAATACCTGGCTTTACACTGCGTTAATGGGAAGGCATACAATCAAGGCAGGTCAATCATGTCTACATCAGATATACATTATGGGGCCAGATGGATAACTGAGTCCTCTGTTTAGTTAAAGCAATTTACATCTGGAATTGGGCCACTTCAGATTTATTCAGGTGAAGCAGGGAGTAAACTCTCAGAATATTTTAAACTTAACTCTGGGGAAGCTATAAAGAGTCCAACATCTGTAGGGCTCATTGCTGTTACTATAATCAGCTTTGATCAGCTGCTATTCTATAATGCTCCAGAAAAACATGGCCATATCACAATTAAATGTTCCAAAAGGGAAAATGGCCCAGGCATAATGTGCATTATTTCAAGTTAGTGGCAAGTATTTACATGCCTGAGAGTATATACTTGGTACGTGAGCTCTTCGTGGTGTACTCAACAAGCTACTTGTGTCCAAACTGTGGGCAGAAGCTTGCTCAGTATGTCAGAACACTAAATCACAGACCTTGAATGGGACTGGTAAGAAAAAAGAAACCCTGTTTTCCTCTGTTTTTTTAAATGGAGGCATCTGAATGGGGGTTATTCCTATGGCAAAAGGAAGATTTTAATACACTATGTGCAGCTCCATCATTCTCTTTCCCAGATTTGGGCAGAACAGACCAGTGACTAACAGAAGCCTAAGCCATTTGGAAATGGAGAGAAGCATTTCGGTGCAGTGCCGTGTACCCCAGAGTGCGCATTCAGAGCTGGGTAGCACAATTCTGCTCCAGCTGTCTTATGGGATTGTTATTGTCTGGAAATTAGAGATGGTTTCTGCTCTGCCCACATTGCCCGGGTGGCACAGTCCAGGATCTACCTTGTAGAACCACTGTGGCCTCCTGGCTTCTTTGCAATAATAAATGTGGACTCTGGCTGACTAGTCTGAAGAGTTCTGCAAAAAGGACATTGCAAAACCAGGAAATAAAAGGTATCATTTATACTTCCAGCCTCTATGACATCCTCTGGCAAGAAGATCCACAGTTTAATTATAAATACAAAGGAGAAAAATTGTCTTTATTTGGTTTTGCTTCAAATCCACTGCCTCATTTTTAATTGGGAAACTTCTTATACTGTGATAAATAGCAAAGACACACTCCTTCCCCTTCCCCCACGGTGTCAGAGCCCTCTCTCGTATCTACCCTCAATGACCCCTTTTCTAAGCAAAATCATCCCACCCTCTTATTCTCATTTTATGGGAGCCATTTCACAATTTAATTATGCATTCTGTGAAAAGCACTAGCTTTGTCTTCAAACCTGCTGTGCAATCATTTAATCGGTTGCCCCTTGTTCCCGTGTTATTAGAAATAGTAAATAACGGTTCCTCGCTCCCGTTCTACGCACTGTCCACAGTTCCACAGATCTCTATCCCATCCCTCCTCAGCCATCTGTTTTCTGAGCCCGGTTCTAGCTTATCGAGTCACTCTTTGTATAGAAGCTATTCCGTATAAAAGATGATCTTTGTCACCATTCACTACTTCCATTATATCCTTTGTAAGCAGGAATCAGCCAAACTGTATGCAGTAATCTGAGATTTAGATACATTATGGATTTACACAATACCACAAAAAAATGTTTTTTCCATCCTGTTTTGTTCTCTTCCTGATTATTCCAACTATTCTACCTGGTGCTCTGGATTCATTTGGTTTTTGACTAGTGCTGGGTGCTCATTTGAGTTTTTTCAGAAAGCTCTCCACTGTGATTGCCTGATCTCTTTCCCTGAATGGTAGGAATTAAATTAGAACTCACCCTTTGTGTATTTACTTACTGTTTTTTTCCCTCTGTCTACTACTCTGCATTTTTGAACACTGAATTTCCACCCACTCATTCAGCAATGTGAAAACTTTCTATTCTTTATAGTTGACAATCCCAATGGTTTTGCATTGCATTATTTGCAAACTTTCCTTTAGAATTCTTCTACAGGTGTAGTATAAAATTAATGTCCAAGCAGGGTCTCAAATCTAAACTTCCCTACCAGACATGGTCTGCACTCACCAGTGTGGTCCCTACCTGATCCCAACCATTTTCTGCAGCAGAAGCTGCCAAACAAGTTCAGAACATCAGTGTGTGCCTGAGCTCTCCTTCCCACAGGCAGGAGGAGTGAAAGGTGCTGTACACAGCAGGTGTCCTCCACTGGGCCCTGGCTAACGGCACTGGAGCCAGGAAGCAGCCATGCGGGTGGAAAAGACGCAGGTACAGGGCAGATGATGCCACCACCTGCAGCTGACCTTGCTCCTGAGCTGCAGGATCCACAGATGCAAGAATCAAAGCAAGAAAACAGGAAAGCATCTGAGAAAGAAAAGATATGTCAACTTGATGCCAATGGGGATTGTGAGGTACCTTGTGAAAAGCTGGTAAATAACCTCCAACCACACACAGGCAGACAGACAGGCAGCCCCTTCAAACTTTCACAGGGATTCCTAAATCCAAAAACCTATAGCTCAAGAGTTCAAGATCTGGTAAAATTTCAGTTGCTCTTTGTCAGAAGAGAACACACCAGGATTTTCCATCTATACATGTCTGATTATAAAGGATAAAGTCTTTGCCTTTGACAATATAGTTAGACATAAAACAAAATGGAAAACTAACCTGTGACCTAAATCCTGTACTTAGGTGGTTTTAATGAAGTCAGTTTGCAATTTGAACTGCTGGGAGAGTCAGCTACCAACACGTTTATGCAGAGACCCACAGACAGTGTGGATAAAGATATATACATTTGGAAGCCCAACAGATGAAAAGAGACACTGCTATTGGCAAGCAGTTTATTCCTCTGCAAAATTCAAATCAAATAACTCAGTCTGAACGGAATATTGAGCTCCACTGATTCTGAACGAGGCTACAGGAATGGAAATGCAATTTGACATAGCCACATTGCCAATTAAGGGCAAAATACAGGAAATATGTCAACGAGCAACAAAGGCAGAAGCATTCAGGCTTTCTATATGATGCCAGTTCCTTTGGACCCACTTAGGAAAACTCTGGAGTTATTCAGATAAATAAAATTGCAGCAGAGCCCAGAAGTAAAAGTAAATATAAGAAAAAAAGGAGGAGACCTGGGACTTGCGCAGGATTCGTATCACATTATAGAGACCGTGTGTGACTGAATTGAGTTCTCATTGGTAGAGGCAGTCACTGAGCCAAACTCTCCACTCATGTATTTGGGACAGTCCTACCAGGAGCCAGCAGTTGTGTTCAGGTAAACTTGGGCTGTCGAAGTAGAATTTGAGCTGTCACAGACAATTTCTGGAGCTTGTACATTTGATAAGAGAGAGAGCAAACAAAATGAAACAGAAGGAGTTCATAAAAAGGTCTGAGAAATTCCATTGAATTCAAAGAAAAGGATGCAGTTTCCACAGCTGAGGGAGACCCGCTGAGCCTGGCGCATCCGGTGACCTTGTTAAATGCTCCGGTACAATAGTTCACCTGCTCAAAAGCACACAACAAATGCCCTGAAGTGAGAGAAGACCCTTCATTATGGCTCATGCAGCCAGGCGCTGACATGAACACTGCCAGGCTTTAGGAAAACACAGGCTCCTAAACGCCATGGCTGCTGGAGCTCCAGCAGATATGTCTAATTGGTCAATATGAGCTCCAGGGGGAGAATACCAACAAACCTAATAGGCAGCAAGCACCTGGTTCATTGATATAAAATCTATAGGGGATCAGCTTAGTCTGAAAGCCTGGGAATACACAGGTGGCCGCCCCATAATGATCTTCCCTGTTGGGATCTGAATGTAGGATAGCTGCTCTTGTACAGCAGAGCCAGAAGAACCCATCTGTGAGTCGTTACTGAAAGACTGGTTTTAGCCTGCATCCAGTTTCTTTGCATTGAGGCGATGTTCATTGTTTCCCCCTCTCCCTGTGGCAGGGCCAGCTCAGAAGCGGATGAGCCTTTCAGAAAGGTGCAGTACAATCTGGGTGGCCTACAATGCTTGTGAAAGGTGCTCTTCCAAAAGCTCTGAGCACCTGTGCTGTTGGTCCTCAGAAAGAGTCCCACAGGGACTTTGCAATGGATCACGCAGCCACACCACCACGCTTGGCCCAAAGCAACGGTTTGTGAAGGTAAAAGGGTAAAATGGCTCAGTCTGTCAGCAAATTTACCAGTTACTGCTGATCGAAATGGGGTTTGAGATGTACATAGTGATCCACAGGGAGCTGGACTGAGACCAAAGTCATTTCATGCAGGCCACTGCACAGCCAAGAGGAGATAATTTCCAATCTGTACTGACCTGGCCTGGTTCAGACCTCGTAGCCTAGGGATGCAAAGCTTTATAGGCTCTTATTAGTCCCAATGGCCTACAAAACACAACCCAAACCAACCCCCCAAAAAGTACAGCCATTTTACACACATAAATAAGTACTTTTGCATGTATAGAGAAGTGGGTAAGAAGATTCAGAGGTCATCAATGAAAAGGGATATCAAGATGCAATTCAGAGGTAGTTTTCTTCTGGTCTATGAAAATGCAAAAATTCTGATAGGTACAAATGATTCCTGACCAGCTCTATTTATGTAAGGAATGTACCAAAACACTGGGCAAGAGATGTTTTGATTTGCATTAATAAACTCAGACCTTCCAATATGCAGCCCAGCTGGCAGAAAAACTTCTGTACAACTAAAGTGACATTTCTTTCAAATTCAAGAACTTTTTCCAGCTCACTCTTAATGAGGCTGTGGGTTTTGTTGCCTCTTTGATATCCACCTCTTGTTCCACATCCACCTATGAGTAATTTGTAAGCTTAAAAAAACTATTGGAGTTTTCAGCCTTCATCTAGAAGACACCAAGAAAATGCAGGTTGGAAGGACAGCGTGTTCCTCAGAGACCAGAACCAGAAAAGTGGGATCCAGGATGCAACTAGATTTAGGATGTAGCTCTAACATTTACCAGCATGTTAGTAGAGAGGACCAGATTGTGTTACTGTCACTGATTGCCTCATGATTACTAGCATTTTCACCTTTATCCACTTTTTAAGCACCATGTGAAAACCATTTTTAACTCTTCCCATCATGGTTTCCCAGGGCACAGTGGCATCTTCTATTTCTTAGAGGTTATCGTAGTTGAATTTCTGTCTTTGGCCTTTACAGCCAGCCCTAAAGCTCACATTTGTTACCAAAGGTGGGAGACAGATGAAGGATGCATTTCCTTCATGATGATTTTGACAAAATGATCTTCTCAAAACTGTTCAGAACAATTCCAAACTGCCAGGTCTCTTTGCTGTTTCTTCAGCTGCATCCAACTACGCCCCCTCTTCCCTCTTGCGGGGCTTCTCGGCTCGCCGGTGACAGTCCTCCTGGGGTGGTTTTGCCTTTTGGGACCTCTATGTCCCTTCACTTCAAAGGCAGCTGGTGAATTGGCCATGGCCACAGAGGGATATTCCCAAACAGCTTCCAATTAAGTCTACTAAGAACTTAATAATAAAGGCGAAACAAAGGCAAACCAACAAACAGGAAGGAGTTCAAAACCCGTGAGCACAGGAATCAATTTCTTCCACATCCTGACTTAATATTCAGTCTCTGTTCAGGCAAAACCCTTTCCTGTTTAGGTACTGCGATGCGTGGTACTGTTAACCTGGGTCTGCTGGGAGGAGATGATGGGAATTTGAGGTCCATGAGCCCATCTCAGTGTCCTTTGCTAAAGTGTCACAGGAGACCTGACAGACAGACAGACAGAGAGACAGACAGGGCTACCACAGTGGGACAGGAGAGGCCAGGGGTCGAAGGATAGAGATCTGTGGAAAACAAGGCTCTTTCAGCTCCGCTACTTCTAGAGCAACTTATTTTACATTTATTATTAATTAATAACCCACTCGCTGCCTACGCTCAAACCCACCTGCACAGTGTGGCTGCCTTTGTGCGTCCCCATTGCCACTACTGCCAGCCATTCACCAGGATCTTGAGACACTGGATTATGAATACAAATAGGAAACCAGCGAGAAGAAAATGCATCTTCCTTGTGCATCTTGGTAATTCATGAAATGAGACTGGGCAAACTATTCCCGTTGCCTGTAATACTCCAGTTAATTGGACAACTGCTGTGCCAGAAAACCTTTTCCCCACCTACAGCAAGTAAAATTTATACTGGTGGTTGGTAACAAGAACATCTTGATAAAATGGTTGAATTTATTTTATACCTATAAATGAAAAGAGCTCTTAACAAAGGGGGGTAACAGATATGCTCGGTAAATCAAGGATAAAAGGACACAGGCTCTATTGAAGATTTTTTCCCCTCGTCTTTTCTTTTTAAACCTTTTGATGAGGTGCCCTGTTGCTCTGAGATGAGCTTCCACTAAAGTACTTTTGGAGTTATCTCAAAGAGAAAAGGATCATTTAAATGAGTTAAAGCCCCCAAAACAGATCCACTATCTCCAACCTTGGGTTCATTTTTTATTTTAAGAATTTGGTGAAATTTATTAAATAACTTCACTACTTAACCGGGGGCTTATAAGACAAATCAGCCCCATTCATTTCTTCCTGCTTCCTTCTGAAGTGGTGAAAGATGATACATTTACAGTAAAGATGAAAGTAAATATGTAGAAGAGAGTGAATATTCTGATAAATTTGTATTTATCAACCTTGAATGTTTAGAATACACCTACAGGCAATGATTCTTCAAATTCCTCCAGACCTACCTGGGATTTCGGTCCTTCAGGGAAAATTCAATTGAAGATAAGATAAGGTGCTCCTTTCTATTTACTTTTTTTTTTCTTTTAGACAACAGAGAGAATTTTAAAGGTGTAGGATAGGAGAGTAGGCTTCTATTTAAAAAAAAAATAGAGGGAAAGATTGTTTTTTCTCTCCTGTATGTTTTCTTCAGGGAAAAAGAGCTGTTGTATCTGCCAGAAGGAAACCAGTCATGGCTGGAATACTCAACAGACTGGACCTGTAAGTTTTTTATGGTCTCTGTAGGTAACACAAAATGAGGGTCCTCCTCATTCCTCTGGAAGGGTAAATTGGTCATTTCAGTCATTACGCAGGCGGGGGGCAGGCTGGCCTGAGAGCGCGTGTGTGGGTGTTTGTACTGACTGAGAGGTTATCCATTACAAAGTTCCTCAGACACTGGAATAGGTTTAGAGCACTATAATATACACTGGTTGTTACTAAGCGCTGGAGCTGTTGTTTACTGTGTGTTACAGGGGCTGACTTAGACTCTGATGTGCAGGCCTGTGCAGGTAAACCTTGGGAGCAGTTGGTGCCCCCGTGGTGGAGAAAGCATTATGTTGAGAACCTCTGGCATACTAGACAAAATCATGGATTTACAGACCCAGATTAAGGATGTGTTCCAGTCCTTAAGTGCACAGATTTCTGCAGAGCTCAGCTGGAGGTATATGTACCCCAGCACTAATCTAAAGATGACCTCAAAAGGCATTATTTTATTACGTTTTTCAAATGCAATTTTGATGCAACGTCAACAGAAGATGCAAATGGCTACAGAGACAGATCATAGAATCATAGAATCATAGAATCATTTAGGTTGGAAGAGACCCCTGGGATCATCAAGTCCAACCATCAGCCCCACTCTACAAGTTCTCCCCTACACTAGATCCCTCAACACCACATCTAATCTGCTCTTAAACACAGTCAGGGAGGGTGACTCCACCACCTCCCTGGGCAGCTGATTCCACTGACTGACCACAGTTTTGGGAGATATCTTGGAAAGTCTGAGGGAATCCAACTGATGCTCCAAAAGCTGAAAAACCTCCTGGTAAGAGGTCATCACTCCTATAGTTTCCATACTTTCCTCTACTCTGATTGGCTTGTATGGGACCTACCAATACAGTCAAGGAACAGAAAAATGTCAAAACGAATTCTTTCATTTTGGTGATGAAGTGCTAGCTTTGCTTGCCAGCATGCAGGGTTCAATAAAAGCAGACAGGTCTTCAAAAAATTGCAGCATAAATAGATGAACTCTTTAAAGTAATATAAGTTCTGTCATCCAGATGTGAAATATAGACCTAAGCACCCGTTGAAGTAAGAGCTGACCGCACACTCCACTCAGAAGTGTTAAAGTTTTCTCCGAGTGTCTTGGGCTGAGAAATGTTTTAACTACGTATCTCCCTGCCACAATAGACAGAATGAAAGCATTTGAGGTTAAATCTATTTTTCAGAGGAAGAAAACAAAGCATCCGTAAAGAAACAAAGACATATCACGGGATGAGGTCTCTAGATAGCTACTGTTTTCAGGAAAGTTGCAATTAGTTGTGCAATGGAGAAGGTGAACTTCGTTGTATTTCAATAGCATTTATAATGACTCCAGTAGCTGGAACGCTGATAGGTATGTGCAGGGGGTTGGTTTCAAGATTTCCTTGTGAGACAGAAGGTCAGGATTCCTGTGGTCTCCTGTCATATTTAATTCATATCCTCTGGCCTTCTTCACCACATTTATTGAATTACAGGAATAAAATCCAATGAACCAAAAAACAAAAGAAGAGAGGACAGGGCAAATCCTGATTTTTTTTTACATCCCTACTGAGTTCTGTGGGCCTGTAAGTGAGCATCATAAAGCAGAATTGGGAAGGAGGGGGAGGTACAAGTCAGTATAACCCCTCTCACCACCCCCATAATTGCATCCAAGTAATTTATTGCAAGAAGCAACTATTTGCATGTGGGAGTAAGAATCCAGTTTCTACCAGTCAAGAATCTCCCCACATACTTCCTAAGGCTGATCTTTGTGTACTCTCTGCGTGTTTATCATGTTCCTTCTTGCCACAAACGAGATGGCAGCAGAATGGCTTTCCAAAACCATTCTTCAGAAAAGCATCACTGGCAGTTCGTCCCATGAGTACTGAGGGGCAAACCTCAAATACGTTAGAAAAACCAGTTTCAGGGAAGTGCCCTACTGGTAGGCTTATCACAATGATTCCCTGCAATCATCTTACTTCAATGGCTACAACATTTTATCCTCCCTTCAGAAACGAGACGCAATAAGCACAGGGTTTCCAACAGACCTGCAGTGTGGACTCCTCTGCTGGAGCATGTGAGCAGTAGCTCTAGACACACTCTGGGATTTTGGGGATGAATACTCTGCTGTGCTTCCTCTGCTTCTATTATATATACATAAATATATATATTTTTTTAATTGTCCTGTATTCTGCCTCCATGAACTGGGCTGTTTTGGGTACGGTTGTGCATCACTCAGATTTCTCAGTTACCTCTCCAGTCAAATCTACCCACACCGTGGTTTAGACACCCATCCAGCTAAAATAGTGCAATCCTCTGCTGTCAGCACAGCCACAACAGAAGCCCATACAAATAACCCATTCCAGCACCCAATAACACCTTTATGACACTTTAGAGCTAGGTATGTGCAAACCTGGCTGCTGAGACTGACCCACAATATTCATCGAAAAAAAGAAGACGTAAAATGGTCTGAAATTCTATCGAAAACTGCAAGCTCACCAATATTTAGCTTTGGCATTTGAATTTTTAGAAAAGTTACAGCTGATAAATAATGTATTATCTTTTGAGCCACAATGTAAATCTTTATTTTAAAACTTGAACCTGCCTAACTTTCAAAAATTAAACACTCTGCTCGTGTACCCGCCAACCTATGGGATGGCTGCCTTTCCGCTTAATACATTTAATAAAGGTGACCAGATGCTTTGTGTTTTCAGTGGCTCATTCTGAATCCCAACAAAATGTCCCTGTTTTGGCTGTGACTGCAGATGATTCATCCTGAAACCCTGCCCAGCTGCCCTGACAGAGCCGAGGCAGGGCAGGGCTAAAACACAAGCCATCTGTGCAGAAGAGGTGAGCGGGAGGAGTGCTTTGTCAGGAAAAGATCCTCATCTCTTGGTCACTATATTTTCTAGGCATCCAGTAACCCCAAAGTCCTATGAGTCCTACCTCTCTGCCTTTGCAGGTAGATTTTGCAGTTACATCCCATCATATTCTTTTCCCCCTTTACTTAGAAGCCCTTCAGCCTGCTCTGCTATGTGAGAGTGTGTGTGGATCAAACGTTTTGGAAAGTCTAAGATGTTGATCCCACTTTCACTCTTTCCAATCACATGGCAAAATTCCTGAACCTGTGGCTGCATCAGCCAAGCCTCATGCTAGAAAAAAAAGCAAGAGGGATTCATTTCTGGCTTTCCTGAATAATTAGCTCTGCCCAGTTCTTACATTAGCATTGCTCTATTGTCAGTGCTGCCAGAAGAGACATCCTGCATCCACTGGTGGCCACACCACACCGGCTTGAGGGCCAGCCGAATTCAAGGGCAAAATTCTGCCCCCAGGCAAAGCTCCCCACCGCCTCAGCAAGGGGCAGGCACACGGATTTGAAGGCAAAGGCTGGCCTTGAGCGTGTCACTGAGGTAAGCTACTTCAAGCATTGAGAGGGTTCTGGCCCCGCAGCATCTCTCACACGGCCTGCGGGCGGCATGGGGAAGCAGCGGGGACATCTTCTCCCTGCCCAGAACAGGGAAGGTCCAGCGGGAGCAGCTCGGCAGGACACGCCGGCCCGGGCAGGAGCAGAGGTTCCTGTCAAGTTTTCTTTACAGCCTACAGTCTCTAGCATTCGAAAGAACCGTTGCAACTCCAGTTGCCTGGCATGCATACGAATGACAAATACGCTTCAGAGGCAATAAATTAGCAATTTCAGGGCTTTACTTCCCCTCCTGGACTAATTGCCAGAGATTATAGTATATTATGAGAAAGCAATGATACTAATGCCTAAATATGCTTCAGTGATTATAGAGCTATCCTCAATAACCAAGCTGTTTAAATGTCAATGCAAGAAAGCTCTTTATTATGAGATTAAATATTATTTTGAAGCTATGCAATAGGAACTTCCCAGGCTTCACGCCTGCACTAATACTGTCTTGGAGCAGTATATATTGGACAAACTATGCTTTTTAAAAAAGGTGTAGACTAAAGAGTCCCAAAATGTTTTTGTGCTGCAAACTTCAATAGCATTCCTGGTAAGAAAGAGGATTTTGGTATCATTATTTTGCATTTGTTACTAACACGCTGCTTCCTTCATTCTTTCCTCGGCTTTGTGTTGATATTTGCGTATCATCAGCGTATAAAGAAGAGAAATTCTTGTTTCCTGGTAGTGTGAGGTGGAATCATAACTTCAAGCCCTTTTCTTCTTTTTCTTTTTTCCATCTCTATATACTACTGTCTTGCACAGATGCTTCTGACAGCCCCGTCTCTCGTGCCCTAAATAAATCTGTTTTACACCCGGCACTGGGAGAACCCCTGGAAATTAGATGGAAGCTCCAACTTTCAGGTTCAGCTGTTGACATGCAGCAGAGAACAAAACTGTCTTCAAGCCATAATTCCACAGCTCTGCAGATGACAGCTGGTGATCATAAGCTCAGAAGTGAATTTAAAAGGAGGGGAGGCTAAAAGTCTTTAGCAGCCTGCTAATCTCATAGAGGACTCCCAGATGTGCTCTTGTCCCACGGCTGTGCAGCCTTCCCCCGGGGATGTCAGCATGTGACCCTGCTCAATACTCCAACTTTTATCAAGAAAACCCTAAATACTGCAGTGGGTGCTGACGGTAGGACGTGGCTGCTCTGCTCTCCAGACCCAACATGCCCTTCTCCTACCATTGCTTATAAAGCTACCCAGTATGATGTCTACCGTGCTTCATAACTCAAGAGAGCTACAAGAAGGTTGAAGATCACATCTCCTGAACCCCACTATTTGAAGGTACTTACTCACCTCATTTTGAAGTTGTAACTTAAAACAATTGAGGGTAAAACTCATCTAGAAGGCTGCAAATCTTAGTTGGCTGCTAAATGTCAGCTGAAGCTCTAAACATATTGGGAATGTCTTTGAATCTGAAGCTTGATTTCTAGAAAACTTAGTAATTATAACTAAAAATCACTATGATAGTAGAGAGGATATATAAATGGGCCTGTAAGGATGGGTCATGTAAATTTAAGGACACAAATTACAGAAAGACAACTACTGATGAGGATGTGGTGGAATTTGCTCTTGAAAATTTTTTTTTTTTCTTTAAGAAATATTGTTTCTTAAACACAGCCCATCAATCTCTTCCACGGTGTGCTGCTAAGGGAAGGAGGTACTTCATACATGGATGACTAGGGCACTTTCTAGCAAGCATTCCATTCTGCCCAGTTGTAGCAGGACTGGACATCTAGATCCATGTTCTACTACTTTCTGCTGCAACCCAACAACCATAAATTCTGAATTTTTTGTTGTTTTATCTTGGCTGATTTCTTCAGCCATTTTATACCTCATCTACAAAATGTACCGCTTGTTTACTTTAGAATGTCTGCAGCTCTTTCTGATGCTCAGGTAAAAGACACCTGCCACATATGCTCAGAAAAGACATAAATTGCTCTATCATTTGTAACATTTTAAAAGATCTTCATCTATTAAAATCAAAGTGTGACTGACAAGGAACACAGTGAAAGGCCATGAGATTTTTTTTCTGCTCTTCTAGGCAGACAATAATCTGACATCTTTTTTGTTATGTCTTGATTTAGAATATATGATGGGAAACCATGTCTTTATCCTTATAAAAGTAATAAACTTACAATACTGATGTAAAGAAAACCACCAGAAGTAGCAAGTTGACACTGCTCCCTGTGGGCTAATAACAGAATGAGGAAAATTTACCTGCATTTGGCCACTTCTATGCAAATATTATTCGGAAACGAATGAAAATGTCATGTTTTGTGGGTGCCTTCTGGAATGCCCCGTTACTCACAGCTCTCACTCACCGTATATCCCGGCGCGCACAGACACTTCCCTGTGATGCTGTCGCAATCCGCACCGTTGTGGCAAGGGCAGGTGAGCTGGCAGCCTTCGCCGTAGTACCCAGGGGGACAGGTCTCGTTGCAGTAGAGTCCAGCCCAGCCAGCTTTGCAGCTGCATTCTCCAGACAACGGGTGGCAACTAATGAAGACAGACAGGCATTCATGAGATGTGGACAGGAAAGTTAAAAAACGGTTCACGAACAGCATTTTAAATTCGAAATGCAGTGCCATTTGAAATGCAGTGCCAGCAAGAGTCACATAGACATAACAAGAACATAACAAACCTGAAAACTGTTAAGGATGGTGAACATAAGCAGCTGCATAAATCAGGAAACTGATAAGGAATATGGTGCTAAATACCAGCCTGGCACACCGCTCCCAAACCTCTGGGAACTGCCACAGCACTGGTAATTTTATACTTTGAGGTTTATGTTTTTCAGTTCTCAAACCAACATGATTTGGGTTACTGACATGAAACACACCAGGACTAAATCCTACTATTCGGCTGCAATGCCATCAGTTAAAGATGTTCAGGGCTAGGAGAAATTCCAATGGATAGAGGAATGCAATCAAGAGAGTTGTGAAGATAAATCTGAGTCCTGTGGCACAACTATTCCATTCCATTCTATTCCATCCCACTCCAGTTTGCATTTTAACAGTGAGTGCCACCTCAGTAGAACTTTTCAGGAGGGAGAGGCAGAAAGCAAAGTACTTTGGGAGGGAAGAATCTCCTTGGAAAAAAGAGTTTTGCTGGGAATATTCAGCCAGAGTGAACAAAACTGACCACTATCTGAAGCCTTGGGATTTATTCAAGGCAGGAGTCAGCAGGTGTCCTGGGACTAAATCTCAGGTGTGCAGGGAAATGAGTCAAGCTCCTTTATGCTGAATAATGAGCTGCCCACCATTAATCCTTTGGCTTTTGTTTCTATTTAGACAATTCCACACTGTTGTGACACCACACAGAGAGAAAAGTAGAAAGGAGAATCAAGCCCAAAAGACCAGACAATGCCTGGTCCTTGCACACCTGGCAGGTGGAAGATTTACCCCCCTGTTCCTCCTGATATGGAAAGATCATCTCACTGGTTTCCTTAGGGCACTGGTGTCCCACAGCAGGACAGCCACACTGGGGCTAGGAAAGGAGGGGAAGGCTGGAGATGTGTTGAGTCCTGGTTTGAAGAGATGGAGGTTTCTGGGGGCTGGGAAGGGGGAGCACAGGAGGTCCCACGACAGAGCAGGGGATGGAGGGGGATTCTGATCTTCGGAGAAGGAGCCTGTGTTGCCTGAGGCCAGCTGGGAGTGTAGGGCTTCACTTGAGAGCTCTGGGGGTCTCTGCACCGCAGGATTGTATCATACTAACACTGACTCTCCTCAGTGAGAAAGATTAGGAATAATACTGCTATACATCAGAATTTCTCTATTATAATCTCAGAACAAGAAAGAATAGAGTTCTGCAAGGTGGCACCTCTCTGTGGACCTCCCTCCTGGGTTTTTTTGCCTCACAGAATCTATTTATTTTCCTTTAGGATTATTTATTGCTGTAGTTTAATATTGCAGAAATGACTGAACGGGTTTCTTTACACCTATAAAATTAATACCGTATATGTTAATTTTCAAGGTAACCTCATAAAATGTAATTTCCAAGCAAGTTTCTGGCAATTACTGGTAGGAGAGGTTAGTCACACACTGTTGTGACTCAGAATGATCAAATTTCGTGAGTGTCATATGTTTCATCATAAATAGTGTTTTACTGACTAATTAAAACAATTCATCAGCTTAACAAACTACCATCCATGAAATTCTTCTGACAAAACGGTCCCTGAAATTATGGTTGTTCGCAAAGCACCTCTTAACATTCAGATAAAAATAATAAAAGCCCGGGTTTTTTTCCCGCTCTGCGTCTATTAATCATTACCTAATAGGAGCAGAGAGCTAAACATTAAAGAAATATTTTAAAGTGGATTTTTTGTTTCTCTATTTTCACTCCTACTGCATGTATCACACGGTTCCATGAGAACGGCATCAGCTGGCTAAATTAAATCTTTCAAACATAATATATGATCATGGCTGTTTGAATCAGTCTATGACAATTCAATTGAAAATACTATACTCAGGAAGAATTTCTGCTTCAAGGTTGGCTCCTTCATCAAAACGGACAGCTCTTTTGCATGGGATGCAAGCTATATGTTAAGGAGTAAAACACATCCAAATATGCACTGAAATAACAAGCAAGAACCAAACAGCTTTGCGGAAGAGTCTGCAGAAGGCAAAGGGCTTGGGCTCCAAACTAAGGTCCAGGAGAAGGTTGAGACCATACACTGCCCCTGCTAAAGCCTCTTCCCACTCTTTCATGAGGCTATGAGCTAGGAAAAGTCCAATGCAAACGTTTGGGTCATTGCTTCCCTACGATCTTAGAATCATTTTGGTTGGAAGAGATCCTTGGGATCATCGAATCCAACCATCAGCCCTACTCTACTCTACAAAGTTCTCCCTTCCACCAGACCCCTCAACACCACATCTAATCTACTCTTAAACACACTCAGGGACGGGGACTCAACCACTTCCCTGGGCAGCCCATTCCAGTGACCACTCTTTCCTTGAAGAATTTTTTCCTCATGTCCAGCCTAATGTCCACTTCCTGCTGAAGCAAGATCAATTTTATTATCAGCCTGAACATATAAGAGTTTTGGTTCTCTCCTGGGCCACGCAGTTGTAATCCTTCAGGGCTTTGAAATACTTATCTTTTGCTAGAAAGGATTGAGGAAAAATCTTCCATGTCAAATTCCAGAGTTATGGCACCTGTAACAATAGCGCTGGGCAGGAGGCACAGTGGGTGAATAGACTCTGCAGCAGGGGAAGGGAAATTCCTCCTTGACAGTAGCAGGATAAATCTTTCCAGAGCTTTTAGCAAGCCAAACATTAACACACCACAGTGCTGTGGTAGCACAAGAAGCAAAAGGGGGGAGGATGATCCCCAACCAGGGGATGGAGGAGACCCACAGATATACAAAGAATACAATGCCCGAGTCACCAGCTCTTGTCTGACAATCATGGTGCCCCGATGCAACTTGAAGATGGCTGTGATTCAGATGCTTAACCAGAATTCAGAAGACAGCTGTTCTCTCCCAATCTTGCCAGTGATTCTTGGCCACATAACTTACTCTTTCTGCCTTCATCTTTCCCATCTGTAAAATGATGCCTTTCTTCCTCTGGAATCCCTTTTAAGATCTGCAGCTGATATTACTGAGTAGCACTAAGTTGTTATGAGTAATTGTTTTTCTATTCTGGTAGTTATGAACTATTCCAGTAATTAAAGTCATCAGAGTTACATACTAACTATATTGCAGCTCATGATGTAGAACTAGCATATGCATGCAGGGATGTGTAGGGTGAGAATGCTTCTCTCATTGTACTGGTACTGTGTAAAAGTTCATTCTGGTTAAACTATGTACCTAGACATATAAGTAGAGCCAGGAAGCTCACCTATCAGCCACCCACCACCTATCCAGCCAGCCTATCTGCTGAAGTAAATGCTGGCTGTGTTGAAGCTGAAAAGTTTGAGGCACTTAGTGGCAAATTCGTTAAGGCAAAGAATAGGATATACAGTTAGTAATGTGAATTTCTCAAATAATTCCTCCCTTCCTGTTCTGAATGTACCTTTCAAGGCCATGAGTCCATGTAACATTTTGCCAGGATGGGTTGTAAGGCAATTCTCCACGCTGCCAATTAACCAAAATTAAGAAACACAAACAATTCCCCTCAAGAAGGATGACTGAACGGATGGGTAAGACCATCCAAGGTCTCTGAAAGGATCCCAGAAGGGAAACCCACCAACATCTGCTTCCCAACCACTTGCTGGGAGCACAGGAGGAACCTTACACTTTTGAATGAGTTTGGCAGTGCTATACATTAGTATTTTGCGTTGAATCTTAACTATTTTGGTTTCTTCGCATCTCTTGCATAACAGGAAGGAATAGTGTAGAAAACCTCGAGTGAACACGAGCAGCCAAGTGTTTCTCTGGCACCAGGCCGAGTCGAGGTGGAAACTGGAAGCCCTCCACAGCGCTCAACATGGCACAAGAAGGGAACTGTTCCATGGCTCTTGCTGCAGGTTGGAAGCCACCGTACATTCCCTGGCTTTTGAGACACATTTACAGCAATAAAAGATTTCTTTTTTTAAAATTTACTAGCTGAACTGAAAACCAGAAAGTCATTTTTGACCTTTAAATTTTTTAAGCATCTAACTTTGAGGAACTCCGAGGAAACCAGGTAATTTAACTTTCTCAAGGCAGGTTGGAAAAAGAAATGGTTTAGACAGCACAGTCTGTTCCAAATTCTGAATTTGTTCTCCACGCATCTTTCAGCCAAAACAACTTCTTCCCAGTGAATTTGCTGACTTTCTGTTTACACACTAGCACCAGTCATCTCATCTTAATTAACAACAGCCCCAATCCAGTTTTTAAAGGCATGTTCTGTCTTTTGGTGTGGATGCTACATTCAGTTTCCATTAGTAAAACGTCCTCTTGCTTTGAAAGAAATAACCACAATAAGACTAGGGCCACGACTTCGGTCCAGCACATCTTTGAGCCAGCCTCAGTCTCTAGCACTATTTCAGTCAAGGTCAAGGGTAAACTGATTCAGGTCAAGACAAAACTTCATGGAAGGTCCACAGGGTCTGGTCCTTCCACACTTTTCAGCATTGGGGCAAAAATCAGAGCCTCTGGAGATCTATCCATTCCATTAGACTTGATTCCCATAGGAAAGTGTCAAGGCTCAAGAGGTCTCTGTGTCTTCCTTCCCTTCTCATGTCTCTGACCTGGGAAAGACATTACTATAGGCCTATGGCTCCACACGCTGACTCCACAGCAGCATTCAAGAAAGCTGGGTTGCTGAGACTATTCCAGCTATTTATCTCCCTCTCTGCTTTTCAGAAGAGCAAACCAGGATTAAGCCTTTCTGACTATTGCAGGCTGTCTCAACGTGGGCTTTTTGCAGAGGGGAATTTTTTACAGGTGCATCCTTCCTGGAAGGACAGTCCAAGCCACAAGTGCCTTCTAGATACCTACGTTTGGGGTCGTACAAAGTGCCTTTCAGCGTGCTTTGATGCAGAAATTATTGGATGATGTACTTCAGCTGTTACTATGCAGGAGGTTAGACTAGATGATCACACTGGTCTCTTCAGACATAAACCAGATAGATCTATGAAAATAGAAAAGCTGATTGTGTATTTATTAATGTTCTTCCCCAACATGCCCCTCAAAGCCTCCAGAACTTTCCAGTTCCAGCCAGCTCTGCAATAACCAGATCAAATGGGTCAAAACTGTTGACAGAAATAAGCGAGCTTCCCTCACCTTCTTTCAAGTGTTTATACAATTAACCTCCACACTTAGGCATGGCAACAAGTACCCAACAGTTTAAACTGCTTCTGGGGAAAATGGATGGCTGTCAGTAAATGAATTGCTTTGGAGGACCACAGTTGCAGTAATGACACCAACTGAGGGGAGGAATGGGAGGAGGTGCGGGGCAAGAGAAGTGTGCTGCATGGGACTGGTAAAACAAGCAGGAAAAAGATTTGTTCAAGACATGGAGTGCCTTTGGAGAAGGTCATTTTCCATCAACTCTGACACTCCTTGGCTCAGAAATTGACAGCACTCCGAGGAGCTCATTGAAAACGGGAAAGTTGAAATATCGTGGATGAATGAAAGAACATGTACAGATCTACAGCTTGCTGATATCTCTTTGTTCCATAACAGCAGTGATAAGATGTAGAAAAAAGGGAGATCTTATCAATAGGAGACTAGACTCATTTATTAAGGAAATAGAGATAACATCTTAGCAGAGGATGCTGCAAGTGGAGCTGACGGAGGGAAGGCACAAAAAGTATCTGTCAGACAGGAACCAGGCATGGGTCAGGTACACAGTGCGTAAGAACGACCACATGCCCAGAAAAGAGCTGCACAAGGATTACATCCTCCTGGGCATGCTCAGTTTGGAGAAGAGGAGGCTGAGGGGAGACCTCCTTGCCCTCTACAACTACCTGAAAGGAGGTTGTAGAGAGGTGGGTGGTGGCCTCTTCTCCCAGGGGAATGATGACAGGACCAGAGGAGATGGGCTGACGTTGCAGCAGGGGAGGTTCAGACTGGATATGAGGAAGAATGATTTTCCTGACAGAGAGGTCAGGCCCTGGAACAGCCTGCCCAGGGAGGTGGTTGGGTCACCATCCCTGGAGGTATTTAAGAAACAGTAGATGTGGCACTTCAGGGCATGCTCTAGTGGCTGAGATTGTAGGGAGTGGGTTTGGACTCGGTGATCTCAGAGGTCCTTTCCAATCCTGACGGTTCTGTGATTCTGTGATTCCTTTCTGAGCTCTCTCAAACTTGAGACCTCATCTTTCTTCCCAGCTGGCTGCTGCTAGTCTGTTCTTTCAGGAAGGATCTTCTGGCAGTTCTTTGAGTAACCCAGGGTGAACTCTTCTACCCTCAAACCCACAATCTTCCCCCACTTAAAACCCACTTCATGAATTGAGCACTTAGCAGAGAAACAGCAGTCAAGCTCAGCTCTGCCCCTCGCCCGCAGTCCTGCCACTCTATTTACACCTTCCTGGGAAAATGGGGACAGCAACAAGTTTCTGCAGGCAAAAAGGGTGGGTGAAGACACTGTGTCAGCTACTGTCCAAGAGAGTATTCTCACCCTCCAGTACACATGAAGAACAGCTTTCACTGAGGAGCAGTTTACCTTGTATTCAGAACAGGTTTAAGCTGTGCATGCTGGCGGGTACTGCAGAGTGGTGTGACATGCAGGAATTTATACCTCACTCACTCTGCAGTAATTCTTGAGACATCCCCTGCCCTCAGTACAGCCCAACGTTAACCTTTGTCTATAATGCTCGGCTCATGCCTTAGGGGTACTACTTTTTGCAATGATTTCATGATGCACAACACAATCAGAAGTGACAGAAGCCTGTTGTACGGAGCTACCTTTGAGGTGTCAACCACATTGGATCCTTGCTGTCAAACCCAGCAGAGCCAGGGGGGTGTTTCTTAGAGGACTGGTAGCATCACAATACAAGGCTTTTAAATAATCCATTGTGAGCTGTGACTTTCAGCTAAGCAAAGCCTCGCCACTCGCAGTTGAACTTGAATTCACAAGAAAGATCACCTGTTTCTTTCCAAGACTGAGACAAATAGTGTCTATTTCCAGGGCAGAACCAGATTTGCCCCAAGTGTTTCGTGTGTGTGTGTGTGTGTGAGCCTGCGTGTGTGCACGCACGCAGATGAGGCGGCATCGCTCGCGTACGGCATCGAGGAGAGTGTTTATATTTTAGCAGGCTGCAAGACTGCAAGGGAGGCCCGTCGTCATCAGCAAGACAGTCAGGTCCCTACCTGTCTGGTTTAAAATTGAAGAATGTCCGGATCAAGGGCATATTTGCTTGGGCATCAATTATCCCCACCTCCCTCCGAAGCCTGCATGATCCTGAATGGGCTATGAATGCTTAATAGTAATGGCAGGAAAAGGAGGAAAAGTGGGAGCAGACGGGCTCGGCATCTTGCAGGGACGGTAAGGAAATACGGGGGCTCTCGTCCACCAGAATGACCAAGGCCCGGGGAGTTCTGCTGCCCGGGGTTCCCTTTACTGCACGTGAGGGAGCGAGGAATCTCCAAATAGCAGTTCCAGCAGTCAGTAAACAAGGCAAGGGGTTACAAAAGGCAACAAATAGGATAACAAGGAAAAGCCTTAAGTTCTTTTTTTCAGGGTTTGGAAAAAATTCACACTTGCAACAGTACAAGTAAATTCAGCCTATCTCAGGTTAGGTGCAAGTCTGCTTGTGGCTCTAGCTCTGAGTAATGAGAACCTGAAGAATCAGATCAAAAAGAAAAAAGCATTGAAACTTCTTGGCCTTTTACATGAGGATTATTCCATTTTAGGTATACTTCCCTGGTATTTATTTTCCTGAATATTTCACAGGGACACATACTGAATGAACGGCACACATACGTACACACGAGAAGAGATGTCTGTTTTGACAATGTCAACTTTCCTTCAGTTCCACACACTGACTTGGGGATATTGATTTCAGTCTATTTATACATCTGCCTCAAGTGTTTTCAACAAGGTAATTTGCCACGAGACATAAACTGAAGCAAATTAGATTTCATTTTGAAAGTCCCCTCGCTGCCTATAGATCTAACAAGGAAACCCATGTCATAAAAAGAGCCAAAATGATGGATTTGAGTAAATATATCTGTATTTTTTAAACTTCAGTGGGTTATTATACATACATACGGGTGTCACGTGACAGCTGTTGTGCCTAGAAGACTGCAGTTACAGCATAAGGTCACATGTCAGATTGCTCCAGATTTTAGAACTGTTTAAATAGTTAACAGATATATACTTAATAGCTGATGGGACTGAGGCTTATGGTACCAAACCTGAGGTCATTTAAATCAAAGGTTGCAACCCAGAGGATCTGTCTATGTTCTTAAAACTACAGAGAAAGAGGGAGTAGGTGTAGTTAATCTTTTCCCAATGCTTTTATTTGGCCCGTCCCTGCACTAGTATATAACACGAGGTACATACCTGAGAGTGTTGGTGACATTGCAAGGACACCTCTTGTTGCATTTGAGGCCATATAAACCTTCTGGACACATTCTTTCTTGGCAATAAATGCCTTTAAATCCAGGGTCACACATACACGCTCCATTTACATGGTAGCACTTGGCACCATTTTGGCAGTCACATCTCTGGGTGCACTGAAAGCCGTACGTCCCAATAGGACACTCCTCTTGACACCTGCAACGAAATATGTGAGACAGGATCCAATCAAGTGCCACAGCTTCATTTGCTTATGACTTTCACACGGGAACGTCGCCGTTAATGAATCAAGTACAACATCATTGCTCGTTTATTCAAGCAATACACTGTGAACTGATGGTATCACTGGAGTGATGCGATACCATGGGCGTGGAAATTGCTGTTAACTGAAAGCACATTAATCCCCCTCCAATTACACCCTGCAAAATTTGCATTAGTTAATATTATCTTAGTTAACAAAGTGCATTCTTGTCTCCTGGACCCTGACAATTCCATTCATCAGCCACAGGAAACAAAATAATATTTTATTAAAAAACCCTCATCTGTTTGCTTTCTCCTTATTACCAAAGGATTGTGTGCCTTCTTTAAAAGCACATGGTTCTCTTAGTGATAACAAGGATTGAAAGGGAACGTGGTCTATGAAGCTACACTGAGTAAAGCCTTCTCCAGCAACACCCTAGTTTTACTTTCCCTCTATGCTGTCACTGTACCAGTTTTCTACCGAGGAGAAAATACTCTCCTTTATCTTTTGTGTGTGTTCTGATGAACTAAAGCTCAAATTTGCTTTTCATCTCCTACTCCAGGGATGCTCAGTGATATAAAATCTCAAGACAAATCACTTTCACGCTCCTTAATGCAGCATCTTCTCCAAAATTGCCGACATTTTTAATATTTGATACAAATAAAAATGGAACCTGCACTCTATACACAGATCGTTTTAAATTGCACCTTCCATGCACTGTTTAAAATATTTCCCTACTGGATACATTATGAAATGTGCCAAAAAATCTGCTTCATAGTCCTACACAACCAGTTGGAGTGTTTGTAATATCTCCTACTCTGAAAAGCTCAACCAAGTTCCTAAAGAAAGCAATTGATTCCGTGCTTGACATAATTCAGTGGTTTCAAAGACGAGTCAGTACTAGAGTTTACATGATCCACCGTGAAATATAGATAGGCCTTTTCAGTTCATAAAAAAAAAAATAAAAAGAAGCCCAGAAAAGCCCAATTCCCTTATCGCTTGGATGCCAGATATTGGAAATTGCCTATCAGCATTAATTTAATCCTGAGCATTGATTAAAGTGTGTACCGTAAACCCCGTGGATAGAGGCAATTGTTAAATGTCTTTCTGCGGGTCATTTCACAGCTGGCAGGTGAGAGTTAATATAATGATCAGTAATAAAAGATTAATGCATGATGCCAGCCAGGCAAAACTGCAACCAACACAGCCGGTATACAAGAGGAGCATTACCTTTGCAGCTTCAGATGAGCACATCTTACTAAAACTAAATGAACAAAGCAAAAGGCCTAGCTAGGGATTGAAGTGCAGCAAGCACCCACACAGTTACTGGTTGCACAATCCGAGTTCAGGAGTTTGTTTGAGACCCAAAGAGGGAGGAGCCTGTGGCAAAGAGGAAGGGAAGGAGCCCAGAGAATCACCCGGGGGCTGCTGGCCCCGCTGCTCTCCGGGCAGTTGAGCTGCAAGGGAAATAACCAGGGAAGAACGGGTAACGTTAGGGCCAAAACACTTAAAGCAAATGAAATGCAATGAAGAACGTATTAAGATGCCTTATGTCTCCATTGCTGTACCCAGCTCTACTAGTTAGCAGGAGAGCACTGTACTCAACGAGATGAATACTTAGTCAATAGTGCACTATATCATTCTATATTTATAGAAGATGAAGCATTACCTAGCAGGGAGAAAAGCATCTGGAAATGAAATATTGACGACCTAATCCATTTACATAATTAGCCTTTTTCTACTAACAATTTAACCAACTTATTTATTTGGAGATCAAGCAGCTACTGCTAATGAATTTTATACAAAGAATACTAATAATGACTCCTCTGGAACATAAGAATAATCACAGCAGGAATTAGCTTTCTACTTAAACATCTTTCCTTTGCAACATATCAATCTAATGTGTCCATAGCACCATTAACAACCAGATACATTGTTCAATTAAATTACAAAATGAGCTGCTAAGCCCTAGTTATGTTTCTTGTTTAATTTACATTGCTTTCTGCCTATCTGGGGAGATTCGTCTTATAATACCCACTGAACTTTAATATGTACTATAATTATTTGGGTTGGGATAGGATAATATGGCTGTCACCTGTAGAATTAATGGAAGCAATTTCACAAAATATTAAACATAAGGCAGCCTGCTTAACAGATGAACTTACTACATACACCTACATTTATTATTTTTTTTCCAGATAAATGTTTTTCACGGAATAATGCTGCAAAGTTTTTTTTAGGCTTTTCTGTTTGTTTGTTTTGAAACAGTGATCACATTTATGCAGCACAGACAAATATCAACAGCCATCCAAATTACACTAACCCAGAGACTGCCATTCCGTCGATAAAAGATCCAGGTACAAGCACAACAAGAGGATAATAAGTCTGTTTATATTGTTACAACAACTGCAGTAGTTATTCTGGTAAGAGTCAATCTTGAGGTGTGACGGCAGCGTAGAAAACAAAGCTAAACCAGTGTGCTCACTTTTCCACTCAGACACCCCATCCTCAGCTTCGAACTGGGCTTCTGCTCAGTTTATTCCTCTCCAGTTTGCAAACCACACGTTTACATGACCCGTCCCATCACTTCAGCCGGGCACAAAGCTGCCTGGAGCTGGTGACAGAGCCTGCCCATTTCCTACACGTTTAGCGCAGTTGCCGCTTCCTGGAAAACAGGCAGGGAGCAAAGTGTGGCAGTTACACTTACACAGACCTCCATGACCATTTCATCTTCACCAATATTCACCTAACTACGTGCTATTATCTTCTGCACAAGGCGAGCAGCAGTATTACAGTATTCACTGACAATTAAAAAAGATGGCAGTAGCTGAAGTGTGTTTGCAGGTTTTACTGCTGTTACTCACAATAGCTGCTATTATTAAGAAAAGTTTTTCATTGTCTGGCAGTATTTTAAAGAAAACACTACTCCATTGAGCAGCAGCATTCTCCTGCTGTATTGGTGATTATACTGTAACACTGCCACAGCTGCCTGAGATCCAGACAGTTAAAACAGCCTGGGAGCTAAAATGGTGCTGAGTAATCTGTGCCACTGACCACGCTGCACGAGCACGTAGCTAAGGAAAGCAATTCAGACTTTTTAAAGACCTTGTGCCCGCTCCTGCCCTCACTGAAGTCAGTGGGCAATCTGCCATTAGCCAAGTGTGGTTAACAGCGAGCCGAGGGCACGTGTTCAGAACCAACCCCTACAGGAATGTGCTGCCCAATTCTCTGGCCCAAGCGAGAATATAATGGGCCAAAGGTTTCTCTGCCCTTACTGAAGGCTTATTAAAGGCTGATAAATAAATATGTTTTAACCTTTTGAGAACCCATTTGAAAGGTGGGGATTTCTACGCTAATATAGTGTTTCCCTGCTGCTAGAAAAGCTTTCCAAGCTGCCTCTTTACCTCGCTCTCCTGTTACTCATCCTTCCAGACATCTGCACTTTTGCTCTTCTGCCTCTCCTTTCAGTGTCTCTCCTTTCTTTCCCTGCTCCAGGAGGGGGCAGCTGAGCCACCCCTAAGGGCTTTGCTTTGGTGCAGGTCCACAAGGTGACCTTCCCCTGGCATCTTTTTCGTCTTTTCCAACTGATCATGCTCTATTTTGTCCCTCTCTGCTTGTCTCTTCCCAAGCAACATCTCTCTTTGGAGTCCAAATCTCTCTCACTTATCTGCAGGTGCAGATCTGAGGAGCCCAGATTCCCTTTTCCACAAGCGCAATTCTTGTGAATTCTCAGTTCTGCCCCATGGTGCCTCCTCTGCTCAGTCTCCCCCCAGACCCTCTCTAAGGACCAGCAGTAGCTGGCTGGGGAACGGGGCTCAGCTGGTTGGGAGCTCCCAACAGCTCCTTACATCATTGATTCACCTACAGCCAGAGATAGATCTAGATCTGCAAGAACCAGATGAGGAGCCCTAGAGACAGAGAGCCTCTGTCAGCCTTCCTGAGCTTGGCCAGTACACAGACAGCTTGTGCCTGAGGTGTGGTCACCTGTGTAAGTGTCCAAGCTGCACAGTTGCTTCCTTTAGTGATACTGTCTCCTTCTGGAGAAAGAGAAAGCTTTGGTTTGCAACAGTAATTATACTGTACCCTATGGCTGGAATCACTGTCTTCAGACGGAGGGTGGGAAAGAGAGACACACTGAAGTCCTCCCCACTAAATTATTTGAAATACCTTTCAGTTACACCATATTTAACCCCATATTTAACCACATACATATCCTGAAATAATTTCCAGACCCCTCTCCAATCACCGCTGTTGAGAAAATGGAAATAAGGAACTTCCACATTTAATGGGAAAGAGCACGGCCTCCTGAACCCCAGCACCGTGCTGGAGCTGGCTCTGTTTGTTGTGTTACAAAGACTTGCTGAATGGACAGTGAAGCAAGAAATGAGAAATTCCAATGAGCTTTGCTGCATGGAAGTATAATTGTCAGCATATGTCAGTGTACTGATACTAGGTTGTGATAGCTAATAAAAGAGAGCGCGGAAAGATCTTCAGCATTGTGAACGCTAGTGAGCTGTGCCCAGGGTCTCCAAAAACGCTGGTGACACAGTCCAACCTCTCGTGAAAACTGCCTTTGAAAGCCTGTTTAACTGCAGTTCCCCAGCACCCTTAGCCCTGCTGGCAGGATTAGCTGGAGGCCAACACGTGTTACAATCCCACCTTGATTTTGCTGTGTAGTCATTTTGCCGAATCCATGACACCTTTATTAAACAACATTGTCATCTTCCCTGATGGATCTGTGGGTGAAGGCTTTCATTTGCAAATGCTGAGTGTTTATCACCTCTTGTTGGTGTCTTGAGATGGATCAGTGCTGCTGCAGCACAGAGGGGCTGAAGGAAACATTAGACTGCTGCATTGCTTACTCTTGAGGATATTAATTTGTATAAATATAGTTCATTTACATATCTTGTAAACATGTAATGCTCTCTATTAAATTTATCACTGTAAATATCTAAATTAAATTTAATCCATTAAATTTTAAAAGTTACATTAAAAAAACCCTGTAAATGGAGAGCATTGCCAATAAAAAGTAATAACGTTGCCACATTTATAATGCTTGAACTCCTTCAGAAGGATGAACCTAATTGGAGCAACAGAAACATAACACTATTTTTTCAGAGAGTAAGATTGTCCTGGAAGGGTTATAAACATTGCCAGCCCATGGTTCAAATGAAAGGCTTTGGAGGGTTGATTTTTACCTGTCTCCTATATAGCCAGCCGTACAGATGCATTTTCCTGTCACAGGATCACAGTGTCCTCCGTTGTGGCATGGACAGTCCTGGCTGCAGTTAATTCCAAATGTTCCGGGAGGACACGGCTGCGCACACACCAGCCCCTGGAAAGGTTGCAGAAAGAGCAGTATTTCAGTCAATATTCATAACTCAATAAATTTCTATATGGAGCTTGGATTTTTATTGCCCTTCTTGCTAAAACTAGATCTAAGTGAGGAGGCAATATTTTTTCTCTTTAAGATGGGCTAAACAGAGTCTCAAAATTCTGTTCCCAGAGTAAACACTTGTCTAGTCTATCACCAGAAGGGATTTTTCTCACCACTGTACAGTCACTGATAATTCTCTTCTTTGGATCTCTCCCCAAAAACTGCAGCTGGGGTGGCAGGATATCCACTGTTCCTTGAATAGACGGAGGAAGGCTGGGAGAGGCTAAAGGCAACCAAAGGTGGCTATAAAGCTGCACACATGCCAGCATTTTTTGTGAAATAGAGAGTCAAAAAAGTTATTTGACCTACCCTAGGTACGTGTCAGAAAGTGGACATCTGGGAATAGGGGGACTGTTGAGAAGACTGCACTGGGAGGACAAAGTTCTGCTAGTTGTGATAGTTTATAATGATCTCCCCTGTTCAAGTAGACCCACTTCATCCAACCACAAAGAAGACCAAATCCAGCTGCTGGAGAAGTCCTCTACTACTCTTCAGATCCTACACACTTTTTCCCTCTGCTCTCATCCAGTCCCCACACTCATGCCTTCAAGCAGCACAGAATGGCATGTGACACCACTTGGTCTAAGCCACGGATGGCAACAACAGACTGGGATAGTTGCAGAAAGCCACCAGTGATGACATACAAGCAATTTGACTCTCCACATCAGCAGTGCAGCAGCCTTTTGACTAGAAGTGATTTTGCGGTGGAATATCTGCCTAATCCCTGAACACTGGCTAGAAGCATCATCCAAAGTCCCCTCAGCTCCTTCTTCCCAACCTTGGAGCCATATCTCAGTCCCTGGCCTGCCTTAACTCGACATTGAGTCCTTATCTCCTTCCCTCATTTTATTCACTGCTCTCCTGCCTCTTTATTCCAGTCTAACCCAAATCCTTGTTGCAGGCTCCTTTTTAGTCCTTCCCTTCATCCGGACCCAAATCTCCATCTCTGAGTTCTTCCTCCTTCTTCTCCCTGCTGAGCCACCCCCGGGAGCACAAAGCCTGGCTGCCATTCCTGGTGGTGCACCCTGGTACCACTCATCAGGAAAAGCAACCTCTGGGCAAGACTTCTTCAGCCCCAGGGCAGAGAATGTACCACCACGAGGTGTGTCTTTGGGGAATTCATCTGCCAAACTCAGGTGCTTTCCCCCCAAGTATCACATAATGTCCTGGGCCTTTAAAGGATTTCTTTAGAAGGCCTCTCAAGGCCTTAGAAGGATTTCCCCAGACTTTCTTAGAAGTTGTATGAATGCTGGGTTTTTTTATGTGAGCAAACACCAAATCTGAGGCTGGCATCCAGCTGAGTACCTTCAGCCACACCACGGCTGGTAGTGCTGTGATCTGAAGATGAGGGTCCTCTGATGGAAAACGTGTGGCAACTGCAGCGAGGGGTGCTGTGCCAGCGCTACACGGTGCAGTCAGACAGAAATGGTGAGGGTTTGTCCCCTTTTTCTTTAAAAAAAAAAAGAAATCTCTCAGAAGTCTTCTTTTCCTAAGCAAGCCCCAGGGGCTCTGAGTTTCGAGCAAGGCACATATTAGCCACAAGTTATACAGAACATAAAAGGGGAAGATAATGGCTGATTTCACTCCTCGGGGCTCGCGCTCGGGGGTTTGGCAAGTTTAGTGATAGCAACAATCCCAAAGTGGAGAGGCTGCTCTTCAATGTAATCATAAAACAGGTACTTCAGGCCTTTCCTAACCACTGATAGGTGTCTCCTTGGCCATAAAACAGACAGGTTGGCCTCAGTTCAAGAACTTTTAGATCAGAGTGTTAAAAAAGTGGCGTCTCTGGACTTGAGTAATACACAACACCATATATCTGAAAATGTAAGTATCCATTTATCTTGATAATAAATACTTTCTCTCTTGACGTCTCAAAAGGAACAGGATTTCTATCAACAAATGATGAGAAAGCAATACTCTGTGCTGCATCCCCCTGGAGCCAAGAGAATCTTTAGGCATACTTTGTGCATTAATATGTACTAAGGGAATCCAAAATATCCCTCTCTGGAGGATCAAATGTCAGACCAATGTTTCCTGCTGCTTATACATCTAATCAGTAAAGTTCACATCATCAGCACCTTTTTTAAGGCCCTGATCTCATCAGATTCTGCCTCTGACATTGTTTGCTATGTTATTACCATCTGGTATATACATTTTTTCTGCTCCATTCTCTCACCAACACCATCCTCGTTTAAAATACACAACAAAAAGAAAAATGGGCAAAAATACAAGCTTCATAAAGGCCAGAGGCCATAAGAAAGAAGTGATGAGCAGAATGCGTTGTATTAACATGGCTCTGTGATGTAGAGCCCTGAGAATGGGACCTGGGACCACGCAGGGCGTGTTGCCAGTGACAAATGTCCTGTCGCACAAGGAAAGATTGCTGCTGTCCTGGGCACGGAGATCTAGTCCTTCGGAAGCGTTTCTGAGAAGCATTGTAAGTGCTGAATTGAACTTCCCTTCCTCCTTCCTGAGAGGGCTCGGAGAATTTAATATTGCAAATGAGAAAGATGTATAGAATTAAACTTATAAATTGTTAATGAGGCCCTAAAGCAGCCACCCACTAACTCCCACAGCCACAAACACACAGAAATGGAACAAGCCCAATACCGTAGTATGCTGGGAGCCACATTTTGTTGACTAGTTCAACAACCTATGCTGTTAGCCACCAGCCTCTTGGTGAAAAACCCATGGGACAATAAAATCTCACAGGACACAGTTGGTATAACTTGTTGTGCTTCTGGGAGAGTCTGCGCTAGGTGGGAGGAAGCAGGAGGAAAGAAATATGACAAGTAATAAAAGAACCAGGCTTTGGAGATGACAGGTCCAAGGAGGAACCTAAGAACCCTAGAACTTCCTCCTGTTCAACTTATCGCCTCCCCTTGCATATCCCACAGGCAACCAAGCCCCTAAGGGAGCTGAGCTGCTGTTAATAAGCCTACCCTAGGACAGGATAAAAGTTGCTGCTCATCCAGCAGCAATAAAATCCGAGTGGATTTTCACTTCTGTAAATCCAGGGAGAATTCTCTCCTTCCAACATGATGGTATATTCGATACATACGTGCAGTCTCAAGCCTCGAAATCAGCAAGTAAAATTCCTGATGTCAAAGAAAGACTATCCATGGTGTGAAATAAAATGAATGCTGTCTAGCAATCCCATCTCACTCGCTCATTTACAGCCCACTCATGTCTCACTTCCCAAACCATTCCAACCACCAAGTGTTAAAAATATAGCATGAAAAAAGAAATTTTTCTTTTTCTCCCTGTGTACTGAATTACCAGCTTTTCATTAAAACCCTGGAGAGACCTTTTATATTTAAAATCTCAACATTTACAAGCTGAGTGCTTTTACTTATAATTTCAGTTTCTTTCCCCGGAATACTTGATCTCTCCCTTCAATTTTCAGTTATGCTTGTTTCAAACATCAGTTGTTAACTCTTAGGGTTTCTCTGGGGACAGAACAGACAACAACACAGTTTTCAAGGAAGTCTCTCTAGACCACTGAAAATGCAGAGGAGAAACTCCAAGCTGTAAGGGACAGGGCAGAAGTGGGCCGGAATGCAGGGCCACAGATGCTGTGCAGCCCCAGTGCTGTGTTTCTTCTTCAGGGTCTACGCTGCATCCTAAAAGACCTCTGAAAACTTCCTGCTCTGTTCTGACAGTCTTATACCTCTTTAGTGATTTTCTTCAATTCACAAAAGGAGAGAAAACTCCTGATAAAATACAGGTAAGGGAGAGCACAGCAAAACAACGCAGATCCTCAGAAATATTGGCATGCAGAGGTAAGGGGAGGTAAAAAAAACATCCTTAAAAACCACCTTAATGTTAATCACTTTATTAATCACTTCTTAGGGGTAGTTCCAGAATGACTCTCAAAAACATCTGAATGGCTTCAGATTTTAGAACTGCTTCAGAATTCTGGGCAGCAACGTTCTCCCATGCTGCCTCATGGCCTCATGCTGCCTCATGGCCACCAGAATCTCATGGTTGGCAGTTTTTAATTAAAAGCAGCTGTGTAATCAAATGGAGGCAGCATTTGAGTATGAATCTAAAGGAACATAGACATCTTTCTCAGCCCTTAAATGTTTCACCAGGTATAAGTCCACATCAGAATCCATAGTTGAATGATGATCTCCAGGGTCTTCCATGCATTAAAAGTGTCAGTACTTGTATGCATTAAAATCCAGCAAGATTGCCAAGAGACTAATTGTCAGATACAGGAAAAAAGCCAGGAAATTTAGTACAACTAAATGGTATGTAGGCCTGTGAGACTTGGCAAACCCCAGGAAAGTTAATTATTACATTATTGATAAAGTTGAGGACTTTAAAAATGTTTGGCCTTGCTTTCTTGACACAAAGGATTAAAGGTCAGGGCAATTTTCTCTCTCCAGCGCAACCCCTGATGCAAGCAAATCTACTGCAATCAATGGGAATTATGCCTGAGTAGGAAAAGGACACGGAACTGGTGTCTGTGTCCTACGTATAGCCCTGCCTTAACGACTGCCTCAGCCACTGAATTCCCCCTGGGTTCTCGCTCTCCTTCTCCCTCTCTCTTGAAGGGAGAAGCTTTTGACAATTGTTTTTCACAATCCTGAAGCTGGGTTTTGAGCTTTCGGTCCTGTGTGAGGGCAGTGTCAAAGGTTGCAGGGAATATTCCAAGGAATTGCAGTTCAGAGACAATTTTTTGTCTCTTCTCCCACTCAGAAGTGTAATGAATTGTTACTGCTTGGTTTATTGTTGTTTGCTTAAGTCTATGAGGGGAGCTACCAGGCACAGACTGGTGGCCTGTCTGTGTAAGCGCTGTGCTCGCCACCAAAGGTGGTCCCACTTTCAGAACTGTTAAAACCTTGTGACAAGAAATAGCAGATACACATCACAAGCGCACAGGGAAGGCACCTGCTGAGATGGTGCACTATTAACTTCCTATTCCAACCGCTAAATGAGCTATGAGTATGAAGAAACGACTCACCGTCCATCCAGGAGGACAGGAGCACTCCCCGGTGATGTGGTGGCAGACCCCCCCATTCTGGCAAGGGCAGCGCAATTCACACTGAGCTCCATGACTGCCTGGGGGACAGAGCTCTTCGCAGCTTTATGGAGAGAGAAAAAGCAAAAACCAAAGAGATTATTTAAAAAGAAACTTGCAGGAAACAATAAATGAGGAAAATCCACAACACAGGTCATCATGGGAGCCCTTAGGCAAATTATGAAACCTCAGTAAACCTCAGCTGGCATTACCAAGTAGCCAAGGTTTCTTTTATTTCTGCTGGGGTTATTCATGCCATGGATCCAGTCCTGTTAGGCTGATGCACATGTGTAATCTTTATGCATGTACCAAATCCCACCCATCTCAACAGGACAACTCATACCCATTAAAATAGCTCAGGGAAGTCAGAGCTCCAGGATGAAGCCCTCATTGCGAGTTATGTGACATGGCAATAAAAGAAGCTGCAAACACAATAAAAAGGATGGGGTTAAAATACTTGAAATTTCTCCAGTCCCTACTAATGGTTGACATTTGTGGTGTATAACGGACTGGCAAGAACTCAACATCATTTAGAAGCTACTTAAGCTCATTGGGTCTCTCAGTATGTGGGGGGCCAATGTAATGTTAATTCCTACAAAAAAACAGTGTCTCCTCTCTCTAATCCCAGGTTCTGAAAGTACAGCAGGCTCCTCCCCTGACTGACTGTCCTCTGATGAGGATGTCCATACACCGTACTGGGGGTTGGCCCCACAAGCACTTACTGCTGAGAGCTGACATACTGGCGTCAATGGGACACTCTTAATAGTGAGCAGAGTCGTTAGCAGTGAGTGCTTCTAGCACTGAGGTCACAAGTCTATGAGGAAATCAGGTACTAAATAAAATATTCAAAAGGCATCTCACTTATTTATGAGGGTTAATACTGTCTTTATTTTTTTTTCCCTTCACTTCATGCAGGTCAACAAATAATATTAGACTGCAAAAGTATTAAGTCACCAGCAATAAATCTCCAACCAAATTCAGGGACTAAATTTTCTTTTCCCCTTAAATAATTTTGAAAAACGTAATTACTTCTGAAACTACTGAAAGATCTCTAATGAGAACTGATGTTACACTGTGGGCAATTTTAAACAAGGAACCATTGCTTGCTGTCCTAAAATTAATATGCAGGTTTTGTGAATCCTCCTGGTAAACTTTCAGTGGGGCGGAGGGGGATTTACCTACAGGATCCTCGTTAAAGCTGACAGGAGCCATATCGCTAAATCCCCGCTCGCTATGTTTAAAATTTACCCCCTAGATAGAAAGCTAATATAGTTAACAGTAATGCTGCCTCAGTTAGATTGAAAGTCAAATAAATTGAGGATGGTAAGTCCCATTTGATCCTTCACTGGACTGGTAATGAGAAAAATGTCCAATTGCTTATAAAAACTCAGCTGTAATTTGGATTGTATTCACAAACCCAAATTAGGAACAAGTACAATTGTTGCACGAGCTGGAAAACATAATGGATTTTTTAGTTCACTTTAGGACTAAATTTTATATTATTGTGCAGACAGGTGTAAGTAGCAGCAAAAAAAATATAATATTTTTTTTTGTTTAGTCTCTCTGAAATTCTGTTACCTGATTGTTACCTGGGATTGTTTAGTTTGTGGAAGAGGAGGCTGAGGGGAGACCTCATCACTCTCTACAACTGCTTGAAAGGGCATTGTAGAGAGGCTGGTGCTGGTCTCTTCTCACGGGCAATGAGCGACAGGACAAGAGGGAATGGCTGCAAGCTGCAGCAGGGTAGGGTTAGGCTGGACATTAGGAGAAAGTTTTTCACAGAGAGAGTGGTCAGTCAGTGGAATCAGCTGCCCAGGGAGGTGGTGGAGTCCCCATCCCTGACTGTGTTTAAGAGTAGATTGGATGTGGTGTTGAGGGATCTGGTGTAGGGGAGAACATGTAGAGTAGGGCTGATGGTTGGACTTGATGATCCCAAGGGTCTCTTCCAACCTAAATGATTCTATGATTCTATGATTTCTACGAAGGAAAGTGTGTAATACACAGATTGTGTCAGTTTTGCCAATTACTCAGCTCAGTTAAAGCGCTCAAAGCAAGGCTGTTCCACAATGCGGGGTAAGATACACCCGCCATTGGACTTACAACACCCCCGTGTATCCGGGAGCGCAGTGACATTCGCCCGTTTTGTGGTCACAGGTAGCTCCGTTGTGACACTGGCACGTCAGCTGGCAGCCCTTGCCGTAGCTCCCGGGCTCGCAGAGCTCCTCGCAGCGCCAGCCTTGGTAGCCGTCGGCGCAGACGCAGGCGCCGGTGATGGGGTTGCAGAGGGCTTCATTCTGGCACTGGCAGCGGTTGCTGCAGTGGGGTCCCCAGTGCTCGCTGTCACAACCTGGGAAACACACAGTCTGTCACCAAGACGATGAGGAAAAGGCATCGCCAGCATCTCCTCTCGGCCACTCACGCTCAGGCTGGCAAGTGGCGAGCAGGCAGGGGCACTGGTAAGACCAGGAACTTTCTAAAGGGCCCTCAAACTTTTTAAAACTACCCCCCCACACACACCCCTGATCCGGCATCGTACTTCAGCATGCAAGGAGAAAACAGCACTAGTCATATACCTAAATTTGAGGACTTGTTTAACGGCTTTATTGTATCAGAACCTAAATCTTTTAATATCCTGTTTCTTAGTGCTCTTAGATAGCTGGAAGGAATGAATTTATAGTGGAATTAGATGCGGAGGATCACACCCTGACTGCCGTGTAGCTAATGGCAGGTAGCATTGCCCAACAAATCCTGTGGATTTAATAATGTCATCAAATATTGTTTCTTTGCACGGTTCCCTCAAGACAGTAAATACGATAATCTAAAGAAGGCCTTCACCCTTGGTGTTGCTTTTTTGGGAGGCTCTTGGTTTGGGTTTTTTTTCTTGGAGTAAAGAGATGTTAGGGGATAAACCCCTGCAGATGGAATTTCACGGGGCTGCTGAAAGCAGGCTCAGGGGTGAAGGGATGGAGCATGTATGGCAGGTAATTTCTGTGCTGGTAGCAGTATGTAGTAGCACTACAGAAGGGCCCTAAGCCCTATGGCCAGTGACATGGCTAGGAGGTAGCCAAGAGAAAGCATCAAAGCACAGTGAGAACCCTTCACGTGCCAGTCCTGCCTGATCCCTTCTCCTCCTCTGTGGTCCACGCGCAGGATGGCAGGGAAGTCAGCACTGCAGAAATAGCTTGATCCTGATTTGCTACAGAAACAGCAATCAGTGCCCACACAACACCCGTGTAAAATGGATGTGGACTAAACAGACAGCTCAAAGCCAAACCCAGTTAAGGTTTCCCCAGTAAACGGTCAGCAGAAAACCAAGGATTTCTTCAATAGTCCCACCCTCCGCTTACAGGCTTTCAACACAGCTATGTCAAGGATGAAGCCAATTACCATTCTATTCAGAAGAGAGTTGCTGGCAAAATCCCTGGTAAAGACACAGTTACAGCTCATTTCCCAGGTACAGCTGGTTGTGCTCACTGAGCTGGTTTCAATTATATCGACAACAACAACTCTTCTGCCAGCATAAAAATCCACTCCCCTACAGGACACAAGTGTGGAATCCCAGCAACAGATCTGCCTTCACCAACCCCTTTATCTGCAGACAGGTAAATAAAGTAATCCCCAGGAGACCCTGGCTGCCTCTCAGCCCCACGTCTCTGTTTCCCAGCTTAGCAAAGTAAACGTAAAGCCCCCTTAAGCTTGAAACTCTATCCTTGAAGTTTCATAGCCCTCTCCTTCTACTGTACATGGCTATAAGCCCAGACTGGGTAAGTAGATCTATCAGTTAAGTTTTGTCCTTCTCATTGGTCAGTTTGAGGACACTCAGTGAAATAAAGTAAAAACCAGAGACTTCACTCAGCCAGCACTGCTGGCTACCCATTTACGAACTTGTCTTTCTTGAGCAGCAGTGTTAAAGGTCAAAATAAACCCAGGAGAAGACAATTCCAGGGTCTTAACAGGATGCTCTTGCAGAGAGACGGTTTTGTGTCCTGCAGGAAGCAGAGCGTGCACCGAACCCCTGGGCATAATCCTGCCTCTGCTGCACACAAGGTATTTTATTGCTTTGCCTCGTTTTTCCCACAGCTCTAAACAGGGATGATAGTTCCTCACTACCACCACTGGGAGCCGAGCAAACAAAATCTTACTCTTTATAAGTCTTAAATTATTACTGAGAATCTGTGGAAAGAGACGATCCATCTTTATTTCACACAGACACTGGCTGAGACTCCGTAAGCCTTCTGGGGCAGGGAGCAAATCTGCCGGAGCTGATGGAGTTTCCCAGCAATTTCCGTTCCAGAAGCACTGATTTGTTTTCCACACAACTGGAACATCAAGGGATGCAGTTGTGCAGCTCCACAAAGGGTACAAAGCTGAGCCACACCAGCAGCGGCCCTTTGCATGGGGCAGCGGAAGGCAGGAACCAGCCTTCACCCTGCCTGCTCCGGGGACGTAACTCCTCTCTCACAGTAAAGCCCCGACTGCCAGGCTGAGAGTTGCTCTGGGCTGATATGATTCCAGCTGCAATTAATTTGCCTAATATGAATAAACAACACTCATTAGAAGATGTGACTTGTACCCTTGGTCTTCCACGTCTCAGGTGAGTGCTCCAATCATCAGATTTGCCCGCTCCGTTTGTGTTTCTCACTTTGAAGAAAGCGAAGGAGAAATCAAGCCTTTTATGGGAAGGAAAACCCATTTCCCATCATCAGCTCAAGCATCTTGTTTCACATTTACAGCGTCTGTCCCCCACGCAACTCCTTTTATGTAGAGTTCATCTCATTTGAACACTTATTTACTGTTTATTTTAGGTCACACTCGTGCTTTCTCCCTGTACCAAATTTCCCTCCACAATCTTGCCAAAGGGAAGAGCAAAACGCTTAAGTAATGAGCAGCAGTTCTTCTAATTGGTTGTAAAATCATAAAAAACCCAAATCTGGATAATAAAAGAAGCCTGTGGTGACCAGAAAACCAGCTGGCAGTTGGAGAGATTTTTTCCAAAGGCTTGTGAGTACAAGGCATCAGTGAGCACACATTGTAACATTCAGTATGTTTAGCCCAAAGTAGCTAGCCAAAATGTTTTAATTATCTATGAAATAAAACAGCTTGGCATACCAGAGAGCTACTAAGAATGTGAATTTCATGGGGATTTATTAGGGAGAGGACATAAAAATGAGGATTAAAGTATGTCTGAGGCCTCATGGAAGACACGGAAAAAAATAGAAGTACCAAAAGATGGGTCTTGCACTGCGTCTGACGTTCGGTGAGGATACAGCCCTTGCACTTGTTCAGCCCCTTCTCATGCTCCTAAAACCACAAGCAGGTTTTGACTAGAGCTCTCTAAACGGTGTGAAACCTGAGGAATAGGTTTGTAGAACCTGGTCCTAAGAGGTGTGTGTAACCAAGGGGAACATCCCGTTGTCTCTCCGGTGATGGGCCCTCATATGCAGAGTGACAAGTTGGCATCTTCTAGATTGAAGTCTTTGCCTCAGATGGTAAAGATTTTCTGCTTTTAGCTATCAGTTCAAGCCCTATAGATGTCAAATGAGCAGAGCCATTTCATGCAGTATCAATTCATCAATTGCAAAGGGTATTGAGCGAAATTGGTTGGCAATGTGTTAATGTCACATTTGTGATAATGAATCACCATCCTCACCTGACTTTATTCTGCAGTAATCTCACATGGAAATAAGATAGTTGTTGCTCAAAGTTTATCAGTTTCTGTTGGTTTCCCTTTCCCCTTTCCTTTAAGTCCCATACTGCAGTGACAGACTGTGGAGTCGCAAGTGAATTCTTTACCTATATGATTTCATTGGGACATTACGTGATATTTATAATGGGGTAACTCTTAGATCTGCACTGTGGCAACTGCTGCACCTTTACAAAGGTAGGCAAATACGGAGTTGATAAGCTCAATCCAAGTATTTATTCATACAAGGAATCCCACTGAGCTCAGTCAATCAAACCAGCAGTGTGTGAGACCACTCAAGTGCATGACTAGCTGTGGGATTGGTGTCTAGAAGCTCCAGCTAGAAAATTAAAAAACAGAAGAAACCAACGACTGCAGCAACCAAGACATATTTTTTTCCTCTATATATCAGTGTGGCAAACCCTAGCTGGTGTGTGATAGCGATTCCTGTTTCTGAGATGCAGGGCAATGCAGCCTCAGAGCCAGGGAAGCTGTGTTTCAGGATCCTCAGCACCACTTCTCCTGTGGGCAGAGAGAGGCCGTTTTAAGAGACAATCCAAGCCTCACACAGCCTAATCCTCCTCTTGTTGGTAGCCTCTGTTTGTTACTATAATGGAGATAAATAATAACAGCAACAACACGTGAAGGGAAAGCTAACTACAACTTACACAAAGAGCTCTGCTGTAAATGCATATGCCATTAAGAATGTCAGAATGATACAGAGACTTTAACTATACCATCAATAAGAAAAGCAACCTGGGAGTGGTGATGTCAGGGAGGTACAAACGCTCCCCTTAGCCTCCCTGCATGTGTGGATGTCAATACCATGAGAGATGAGTCTGAAATAGCCAGTGCTCCCCAGGGAGATGCTACATTAAAGGGAGCTGCCATATTTCAGGTCACGTGCCAACATTCCCTGGGTAACTTACTCACTTTTCCTCCTATGAAAATATGACTAGAGATTAATTGCCACCAATAAAAATGAATGTAATTCTGTAAAGGATGATGCTGGGTGCCTCAGGATAATTACAGTTGTCTGCATATAGTAGTGAGACAGGTGAAAAATTCATCCCTGCGTGGAGAGCTTGCTTGATACAGCAAACGTGTTCTCCTCCTCTCTGCATCCCTACCCCCAGCTGGAAGCCTCTGTGGCTTCTTGAAGTGAGGGCTAATTACAGCAGGCTCTGCATATCCACTTCTAGTCACACAAGACAGTGTGCACTTGCAGCCCAGAAAGCACATCCCACCCTGGGCTGCATCAAAAGGTGCATTGCCAGCAGATCCAGAGAGGGGATTCTGCCACTTCACCCTGCTCTGGTGAGACCTCACCTGGAGTCCTGTGTGCAGGTCTGGAGCCCTCAAGAGGGGAAGGACATGGACCTGGTGGAGCGGGTCCAGAGGAGGGACACGAAAATAAGAAGGGTGTTGGAGCACCTTTGCTACGAGGACAGGCTAAGGGAGCTGGAGTTGAACAACCTGGAGAAGAGGAGGCTCCAGGAAGACCTCAGAGCAGCCTTCCAGTCCCTGAAGGGGCTACAGGAAGGCTGGGGAGGGTCTGTTTACAAAGGCCTGCAGGGACAGGACGAGGGGCAATGGCTTCAAGCTGGAGAGGAGCAGACTTAGATTGGATATTGAGACTAGGTTCTTTACTCTGAGGGTGACAGACCACTGGAAGAGGTTGCTCAGGGAGGTGGTTGAGGCCCCTTCCCTGGAGATATTCAAGGGGAGGCTGGAGGAGGCCCTGGGCAGACTGGTCTAGTTGGGGGTGTCCCTGCTGACTGTGGGGAGGTCAGACTAGATGACCCTAGAGATCCCTTCCAGCCTGGACCATTCTATGATTCTATGACAGCCCATTACCAGTTCTGTCCTGTTAAGTAGACAAGGACCCACTGGAAGTGCTGCTTCACTCCCAAGCGGCTGTTTTCCCCTCTAGGAATGGCTGGTGAATGGCCATGCTCTGGGTCAATAGAGCCATCCAGTATTCAGTGCCGGCACAAGCTGGGTAAGGATGAAGCAAACAACACAAGTGAGAAAATTTAGCTGGTAAATAAAAGGACTCCCAAGGAAGGGATGACATTTATCAAGTGACTTATCCCAACAAGAGAGAGTCAGAAGTGCTCTTCCTGTGCTTTTCCATCACTGCAAAGATAGGCTATTAATATGAAAACATCATCTTTTCTCACCACAGCACCAGGATCTGTGGTCTTAAGGTCTGTGTTCAATTTACTCTCATTAGTGTAACCCTGCTTGTGTCTCTCTTTATAGCTAGTGACCAGGGCTGTGTTCTGGGTCTGCAAAGTCAGTGGGACATTCGCAAACATTCTGCAGAAGGCACAGCTGAACAAAACCCAGTGGTTGCTTTTCTCAGCCTAAGGACTCAAGGACCGTGCTTGGCTGATGGGGATCTTCAATTAATCCAGGCATTAAAGGAACTTTCTGCAAAATCGCTAAAGCAACACTAGCTAATAGTCAATAATAATATTCTGGAATATTTCCCAATTAATTTTGAAATGTTTAAATGAGATACTAGCCTTTAAAAGATACAATCAGGAAACAAAATTAATTTACTCCATCTAGAAGGACATAGTTTAATATAGATTATTTTAGAATTTACTTTGAAATTAGGGCTAGATTTTCCCCTTAAAACAACTGTTCTGCTGTAGAATGAGTATATGAATACCAAGTAAGGTGAAATGTAGTCCAAATTCTGGGTGGCTTTTTTTGGGTCTCATTCCGTTTTGGAATCTGACTGGGATTTCAATGTTTGGCCCATCTAGTGCAAAGCAGGCAAAGAAACAGCGAAAGCTAAAACATATGCCTGGATGTAGTGGATAAAAAATTAAAATAATCAATGAGCTTTTTACTCCCTGCACTTAGCCCAATAGGAAAATTATAGTCCCTGTATTGAGCTGATGTCTGCGCACTGTACAAACACGATTCACTTTGGCACAGATCAGCACCTTTGGAAACAGAGGCTGAGCTTGCAGTAGGTTTGAAATAAGCTCCATGCAGAGGGAATCCCCTTACAATGAGAGTTCACACCGCTTTGTGCTTGGCTCTGGGTGGCGCCAAGTCCCTCACGTGTTGGCCCTTCAGGTAGCACCAACACACTGCCAAAGGCAGGAGCCAATCTATTGAAAAAACACCCCCTGATCTGCTTGATTTTAAACCAGAAAAAAACTGTTTACCTTCTAAGACTCTTTACCCTCAGAATTGCTAACGCATGCTTAGGAATGACGGCCATCCTCAAAACAACCCAGATTTTCCGAAATTCCCTTCAAAACTGTTCTTGCAAATGCTCAGAGACCAACATTCCAGAGTCAGGAATGCCCATCCACACACCAGACACACCAGTGGGCACTGGCAGATTAGGCCACCCTGCTCAAACTGCAGCTGGTTTTCTTCTTCATAATGGTCTCAGGATACTGATAACCTACCAGGCAACAACGTGTCCTGCTCAGGTCTTACACACAGGACAGGTCCTACCTGTCAAAGCAACAAATCGGTTGGATTTCTGTAAATAAATACTTTCTTGGGGGTCAATGAAGTTAACAACAGATTTTAATAGATAATCCTCTTCCAAATATAATTTAGATTATCTGTCACAGGGGGTTAGTTGGTAGCATTGTTCATTTTCCACTGTAAGATGCTTTGTCCAGTCCCTGACAGCTTCTGTGTTACGTAGAACTTACCACCTCCAATTTCAGCTTCAGGCTCACTCAGTCTATTGGTTTGAGGAATAGAGGAAAGGGAATTTCAGCTTCAGTCAGTAGGCCAAAGCAGTAGTTTTTGCTTGTTAAAATAAATTTTCATATCCTTTTCACTGACAAGGTGAGACACCTTCCATGTACAGAGCAATAGCCCTATCCCACACCCAGGGGTGTGCTCCTGTGCCCCAGTGAGAATCCACCTCTGCTTGATCAAACCACAAAAAACGCAATTTGGAGTTACTCAGTGCCACCTCTGGATAATTCATTACCCACATTCCTCGAAGATTTCATCTGTATTAAAAGCATTCTGCAATTAAAAGCTTCAGGGGCTTAGCAGGACTTCTCTTACAACTGTTCCTAGTAGCAGCCACGGGCCACTGGCTGTTTAATCTCTGTGTAATAAGTGGCCCCCAGAGAGGGTGACAACCATTACCCACGTCACAGGTCTGCTCTGGCCCATGCTGATGAACCCACTGTATAACAGCTTGATGACACTCTTGAAAGGATTTTTTCAGATTCTCCATTTGGTTTTAAGGGAAAACAAGCAAACCAGGGAACATCACACATAAATAAGGCATTCGACTTACGAAGGCGGTGTCACAAAAATAAGAAAATGTCAGATTAAAGGTTGGAAGTGCAGCAGTAATTCAGTGCTTGAGCCTATGAATTACAGTATTTTCGTTAATTATGTGAGCACAGGCGATGTTTTACATGCCCTGGCATTTTCTGTCTTTCTGCCTCTGCAGCCCTAAGGTTTCTGTGCAGTGGTGTACGCACCAGCGCGCTATCTCCAGTCACAGCACACACCACCACGAGGAAGGAAATGCCGGTCTGAATGTTTATGTCTCTAAGACTGCCCAGAGAATACACTGCATACACAAACACCCATTTGTGAAACTACCCACCCAAGGGGCAAAAACCTGAGGCTAACCTGAGGCTGGCAGAACTTGCAGCCAATCTCATTTTCCAAGTTTATGGATCAGTCTGCATCAGATAGAAAGGAAAAGATGGGAAGGGAACATCAGCGGATTTTTCCCCAAACAGACAGATTATTACTCACAGAGGAAATTAATCTAATTTGGTGTTGGGTTGGGTTTTTTTTCCTTAGAGACAAGAGAACAGCTTTTCATCCGTCAAGAAAGATGGTACTGATTCTCTCTGAAGTTCATTGTCTGAATCAGATAAGAAACATGTGGCTGATTTAAATCATGATTTAATCTCAGATGATGATCTCATTAGTCACTGACTCTCCAACATGTGGTACCTAATTCAATCACAGCTCTTTAGAGACCCTGCAGTTTATTTAATATCTTCTGAGGAAACATTTTCTTTCCAAAGTAATCCTTGGTTGAAGAACATTAATTCCTACAGTATTCTGTAGAATAGAATGCCTAGAACAGTTACCTAGTCACATATTTTTATTTTGGGTAAATGAAAACAAAATCACTCTAAGTCCAAGAAGAGATGAGTGTTTGGATGTCAACCTTGTCAAATCCCATAATGAACTCAATGTATTTTGGAAGCAGCAAAACGGTGAAACAACTTCTACTCCTGACAGATATCAAAGTGTTGAGTTTTCAGAATTTCCATCATGAGCTATTTTGACAGAGACTTCAAAAGAAGTGAAAATTAGAACATACAAAAAGTATCTGAGAATATTTCCTATTTCTTTTTGTAGAAATTACTGCTCAGTTTAATGAGCCTTTAACTCTACTGACACTCGAGATGTCACAAGGAGTTTAAAACCATGAAACGCTTCATAAGGGAGCGACAACATTCTATACAACATTGGCGGATTGTCTTCTCATTATAATTTTTTTAGAGAAGATGCTGCATTCTTTAAAATGGTTTGTTGTTTTGTTTTTTTAGTGCCATATTAATGGGAGGCAAAGTCTGTTCTTTAATTAGAATTTTACTGTGGTGAATTAAAAAATACATGGGCAGAGTATCAAGAGTCTAATAAAATTAAATGAAGATACTATCTTTCCTCTGTATGAAACCCAGCAGTCTTTGCTCTGGCAAAACTTCCATCAATGCTTCATTATTATTCTCTAGGACGGGATTGCAATAAGATCTGCAAGTAACTTACTTCCAAATTCTGTCTTCCAGCTGGGTAAAACTCTCTCTCTTTCCATCTATTATGCACTTTAGGTGCTCTCATTGACTACACAGTGAAATTTCCCTGCAATGCCTTTGCACAGAAGCATTATCAGTTTTGCCTGCAGGAAAGGGTAGAAACACAATTGGATGTGCCTAAAACACTGCAGGACAGGTACAGAGGAAGAGATCAAGCATGCTGCAAGAAATAAGTGTTGGATAGGCCACCAGAGGGGAGCAGGAGTGGTGGCAGCAGCATTGTTCCAAGGAGATCCAAAGAGAACTACACAGAAACAGAGAAGCCTTTGTCACTGAAGGTTAGGAGCTGTTGATAAATCATCTGTGCCTGGTCTGTAACAGTTCAAAGGCTCATAAAAAGCCATGTGCAAGTACCTACGTACTGCTGCTTGCTGTTCTAAACAGTGTATGGTGGGTGCTTAGCAAGGCAGAGTAGTGGGAGCAAAAATAAACCTTCTTTCCCTTCCCAGCTGATCAATGCCAGTTGAGTTTGACACAGTTTAGAGCAGATCCATGGGGCCAGTGCGGCCACTGCAGTAGGCAAGCCATGCTGGCTGCCCTTCAGTTGCATCCTCATCAAGCTCCCAGCAACCAAGCGTGAGAACACTGCCCATCACCTGAAGAATCTACCCTGAAAGTCACCTGATCCCAGCACCGAAGTCACCTTTCCACCTCCCGTGACTGCAGCGTGGTGTTAACTGCACAGGAGCAAGTAGGATCAACCCCCTTTGGCAAAGCTCTCGGGGAGATGCGCTCAGCTCTTTATTTTTCACAGCACATAAACTGAGCATCAGAAGGTCACCCTGCTGATGTTTTGCCAGATATGCAATATACCTTTATTTGCAGTTAAAGCAGTGCTTAAAGAAGACAGGCTTCTTGTCACTAAACCAGCAAGCGTTAGAGAGCGGGTTCCTTCTCATCCTCCTTCACAGGCGGGGATGTGTGTGTCCCTTCACCTTCAGCTGCCTAAGTGGAGATGCGTATTGACACGAGCAGAAGGACTGGTCCATCAGTGGACAAAGCAGTACTGCCAGGATGAACGTATGGAAGGAACGCTACAGCCAGCTTCAAACTATGGAATAAAGATTCAGCTTCAAGGGGATGTATAGGCATGTCCCTCATGTATAACGTTACACACAGCACTGCCTCCTCACTCATTTTTAAGGCAGACAATAAGCAATTTATTTTATTGCATTGATATTAAGAGTCAAAGTCAACATGGTGGAATGTGGTACCTGCTTTTCTTTCCAACATTTTAGCTGTAGAGTGAAAAAAACCCACTTCTTTTCCTTTGCCAGGGTCCCATCCTAATGTCTACTGCCCGTGTACTGCTCTTCAGCCAAATAATATCAGCTTAACGGATGTTCTGCCCCAGTAACTGAATCTAGGAAAAATCTTACCTTCTCTGGAGTGAATTCTGTTATTTAAGGGTTTCAGGAGAGAATTAGAAGAGCAGAAGGCATGGTGGCCTTTGAAATAGGGGTGTCTTTTATATCTAAGGCAGTTCAAAGGCTTACAAAAAGCTATGTGCAGGTATCCGCACAAGCTACTTGCTGTTCTCTTTTCTTCTAGGAGTATTTGAATCTTCACATGGCTCTTTAATGTTACCTAATGTCTTCAAGATATCTTAAATACACTGCTGTCTTTCTCTTATAAACCATTAATAGTAATGTCCCTTCCAGGCACATAAAAAGACAGAGTTTTTGAAAAAAAGTCTTGCCCCGTGTAACCCAGTAAAAAATAGAATGTTCCCTCCTTGAAACCACATTGTGAGTCTCTGCAAACCCTTTCTTATATTTACTAACAGAAAGCTGCAAGTCCAAAACTATTGGGGGAAAAAAAGAAGGTAAAACTACTGAAAAAGTAGAATATGACACCTTTTTTTCCTGGCACTCGGGCACAGAGATGTCAATAAAGAGCTGTTAATAAAGAGATAACGGGAGAAGTAGACCAATCCTGCGTGGGAGTCGAAGCACGGATGGCTCTAAGCGGGTGGAGGGTGGCGGAGGACACTCCCCCCAGCACCAAGAGTTTTATGCAGTAAAATCCCAGCGTCCCTACGGCAGCTCCTTGGACTGCAACGCTGCTGCAGCTCTCCTGCACCACTTCTTTGGGATGCTAATGCTGAGAGAGCACAGCAGCCACAGGTCTCGTGGCCTGATCCAGCAGTTTATACTCACATCGCAGCCAGCAGCAAAATGCAGGAGCCCCAAGCGCTGGGCAGAAAATAAAGACGCCACTGGCTGCTTCCCTACGGCTTAGGGCTTTGGTTTCATTGCAGAGAGCTAGGCAGGAAGAGAAAGCCTTGTCTCATAAATTATTGAGATTGGATGTCTAAACCTTGATATTTTATTTTGACTTCCAAACGTGTTCAAGTGTTGTTCACAGAAGCATAAATTAATGCCAACTTCTAAAGCAGAAGTTGCTCTAAACTGGGAAACGAAACTTTTTTGTTATGATGTTAAAAACAGGCAATTCTTAATCTGTTTTACATTTTGAAAAACAGAATGATCAAAACTGTTCATCCTCACAATCGGTTATGGGTTTGCTGAACTGAAATGTTTTGACAAAATCACAACCATATGGAAGCCGGTGCTTTGGGAACAGTTTCACCCATTGTGGATTCGTGCATTCAGCACTCACACGTATAAAACAGTAAATCCTCACTCCACATGGCTTTTCCTCCTTGTTTACAAACAAAGAGTCAGTGTCTCGGCGTTATCAGTGGGTCAGCTCCAGAGAAACACGGAAAGTTCACGCAGCACCTCAAGTTCCCCGTGCCGCCGGGTCAGTTTTCGGAGGTTTGGGGTCTTCCTGTCTGCAGTCCGAGAAACTGCCTGTGTGAAACAGCTTTCTCTCTGGATTAATTTAATTTCTCTCTTTTTTAGTGACAACTGTCACTGAAAAGTTAAAAGCAAAACACACATACGTGACTTCCTGGCTGGATGGCAGCAGGGAAGCGAATGGGATTTTGCTGGAAGAGAACACAGCATCTGTGCATTAAGGTTGTTAAATGCCAGATTCCCTCCAAGTTTCTGATCTCTGCATTTCCCTAGTGGCAGCAGAGCCGTATCTTTGAAACCCACAGGGAAAAAGAGAGGTTTTCCCATGAGACCACGATGAGAATTTCAGACCTGTCCAGTGACCACACCGCACGGTGCCCATCACAAGCATCTGGGACTCAGTCCAGCGCCCCTTTTACAGTCAGGGAATTTTTTCCTATTGACTCTAAGGGTCTTTGAGAGGGGTGGCCCATCACGAGTTAAGTTAGTGCCACCTGGAAAACAGCACAGATGTCCCAACTTTCATGTTTTCTTTACTAAGGAAGGTTCTCTGCTCGCTGTGGAATACCTGAGCAGAGCAAACACCGCACGCGCACACCAGACATTAAATAATCGATGAGAAGAAAATGACGTGACCTCAGAGTAGACCATTTTCCTTGCTGATAAACAGGAACCACCCAGGGAAATGTTGGATAACGCCTGATGCTTGTGTGGATGGTGGTGGTGTAGTAGATGGTGATTTAGGAATGCTGCTGACACACACACACGGATTTGATGACACAGGAAATTAGCATCCGTTCCTTCTCCCCCCTCCCAGACACCCTTTGGAAGAATTAACTAAATATAGCTCACCCTTTAAATATTTAAGGATATCTGCAGAATGTTGTTGTTTTTGAAAGGGTTCTTTCCTGACTGGATTTTCCTCATCAGGCTTAGTAATCAAGTTGTTTTATTTGGAATGGGTAATTATTAGTCGACTAATTAATTATTCAGAGTACATCGCTAAAGAAAATGCAAAGTACGCTGGTATAATTAAAAATTGACAAATATGCAACAATATGGGTTCTGAATCGTGCAGTAAGATCAAAATGTGTAGGGTTTTTGCACATTTAATAGAATTGTCTCCCTCGTCCAAGTCCCACCCTCACACTGACTAGTTCTCACGGTCCATTTATGAGCTAGAAAATACACATTATCACCGTTTCATAGACGGGAAACTGAGACAGTCAAATTACATCAAACTACAAAGCTCCCCAGAAACTAAGTGTTAGCCCTGAGATAGAACAGCTCCAAGTTCCACAGTCTAAATTTATGCTATAAATACTTCATAGTATATTTCTTCGCCACATTTGTAATTCTGTGCTGAGTTAAACATAGGAAAAACGATTCTTTTATGTATAGAGAGTTCAATTTGTAAAGTATTTTTCTGTCTCACATCAATAACAGTGTTTAAGGAGCGTAAACTTGGTACAAACATCATCACTGGTAGGCAAATAGAAGCAGCATATGCTCGGTGTAGGACCTGAACGTCCCGGGGAGGGTCCTCAGCCTGGAACGCCCACTCCCTTCCCCATCACCACCATTTCAGCCAGTTCTAGCTGGGCAAGTGCCACCGAGGCCACATCTCCCCCGCGTTCGGCAACGTGACTGCGGCACGCACAGGCCTATTGAGCTGGCCGAGATCCAGCTCCGTCAGGCGAGGAGAGCAGCGGAGTTTCAGCGATGCTGGCTATAAAATGGGCTCGGCAAGAATCCCTGACAGAACCGTGCCGACGGCCGCACCGGTAAAAGCCCCCCCTGCCTTTGGCTTCACTACACCCAGTAATTGAAAAGGCTGGGTAGAAATAACAGGGCTGTCTGCTTCAATCACCCCTCTGACTGCAAAGTGCCTGCAACCTTAATAAATGCTTATTCAGCATAATGAGTTTCTAATTAAAGATGGCTAAAACAGTAATCACTTCTTCATTTTCTCTAACTGCCATCCCCCGAGCTCCCAGAGCCAAAACAAGGCAGTGGCTGGATGCACCGGGAAAAGGGGCACCTCTGGCTCCAAGGCTCTCCCCACCGTGTGGTCCCACTGGCTTCACCAGAACACCACGGAAGAGAAACTGAAGAAAATCTTAAAGCCTTTCATTTACACAAATGATATATAGCAATTCCATAAAAAGGCTCCACTTTATGACTCTCTCCTGGTTTTAGAGGTCCCAGTTCTACCGTTCTCTTTAAGGGAATGCAGGATTCTCCAGCTGCAGTTTGTTTCTCTGTATTTTCTTTCATCCCCATTATCACTGCCGTTGTGTTTTACAGACCCGTGCCCATCTCTGCACTCACTTGGGTTCCAACAAAGCAAACCCCACAATAACTTACACAATATTTGCTGAAAGATTTTCCACAGACTGCACTGGGACCTGGTGTGTTTTGTTCCTGTGCTGATTGCCAGGGTCGTAGAATTGGAATTTTTGCAAGGCAAGGGATCCAAAAGGCAGTAAAACTACTCATACTGAGACTGTTGGAGCTTCTTCAAATATTTTTTAATTAAAACTGCTAAATGTAAAAAGAATTAGGTTCATAGTGTACCAGAAGGACTTGTCCTTACCGAGACCTCACAGCTAGCAAAGTTTAAATGCTTTATTGTTCTGTAACTCACGTATATGCAGACTCCTCTATTTGGCACATCCTTAATTTCTGTCAAACTAAAAGAATTCTAACATTTTTCTGTCAGCGAACTGGAGTAAATCCTGACAAAAACCTAAAAAAACCTCTACTGTTGACTCATTTCACTCATTCCTAGGCAGATCTGAAAGAAGGAAGACTTGAAAGCAACATTATGAGCCCAAGAATTATCCTCCACTCTTGAAAGGCACACAGAAAATTAAACTGGGGGATCGGTATTAAGGTAGTGGAAATTATTGGGCCTGTGCACTTAAAAGATTAAGAAGGTGACTTCCCACTGAGACTTGAGAACACAGGTGCGCATAATTTTAAAAATCTGCATTTTTAACCTTTTAAATTTGCTAGCAAAGCAAGGAAGTTGTTGAGGAACTGCCGTAAACACGGCAATTCAATCAGACTTTATCTCGCAGCTTGCCAATTCTTTAACCCAACAGGCCAGTCCACTGTGGAAAGACTCTTGGGCAGCTGGTGATACAGCAGCTGAACAGAGTTGAAGGCAACACAGGAACATCTTTAGCAACTGCCTAATAAAATCCCTTCATTCCCTACAAGGGCGGCTCTGGCCACCCACGCTCATGGGTGTTGTTGAAACCAATGTCCTGTTCTCTGCTCTTCCCCCTAAGAATTGCAAAAGGACCTGGGGGAAAGAGCTACAGCCACCTTTTGAATAGCAGCCTGGAAAAGGATTCAATTTATAAAAGTCTGGTATCAGTTCCTGTATATATTTTTTTTAAATATAGGTCTCTACAGTCAACAATTAATGGGTGAAAACACTATTTTTAAGCTTCTAATCATGAGAGAGACCACAGCATGAACACAGATTTCAAGGTGTTCCTCTTGCCTGCTCCAGTCAAGAGACTTCAGGCTAATTCCTAGACCTATGGACTCTTCAACCAATTATAACCTCATAATGCAAATATGCTGAATTTCATTAAAAATCAAACCACCACTTGACTGCCAAGCAACAACAAGCACAATTTTATGCATAAGCTAACTAATTCTATCCTCTAAGCCTCTGAATAAATCCTAATTGTAGCTCCTCATAGCTACACCTAGAAAGATAACCTTGCAATTGATTTCCGTCTGCCCTCCAATTACAAGCGAACCCCTAGGATGACTGTTTACATCTCACTTACGGCAACAAGACCCAGTTGTGGAGTCAGGCTGCTGTGCTGACAGCCGTTCCATACACACAGCAAATATCACAGCAAAGACAAAGCAGATATGCTAATTAAAATCCTGATCCGCAGCCCACTGAAAGGGAAGCAAAGACACCGCTTGTTTTCCAAATCTAGCCTTATAACCCAATTTATCTTCAGATTTGTTCTGGCAACAGACGGCCTAGCTGCCATCCACAAAATATTGCCAGGTTGAATCTTAGTGAAAAAAGATTTGAAACTGTCGATCCAAGTCCTTGTTTTCTCAAGTCTCAATTACCGTAACATTTTCCTTGAGGGAGATCTTTATGACGTCCCATTCAGAGCGCAGCTCACTCCGAGCAGAGCTGCCAGCCTCCCTCCTCCCAGGTTCCGACTGCTCGAGTTCATCCACCTCTTTTCACACTATTTACACCAGCCCTGTAAAATTCTTTATCGATGCCAAGGTTTTACCGCTTATTTTTAAAGCGCTCGACAGTTGTTCTCAAATACATCTGGAAGATCCTCCACGGTTTATCCGTATGTTCTCAATTGTCAGGGAGGTCAGCCCGCCTGAGACACAGCCCCAAGGCTTTGGAATCAGGGCTTCTAACAACTCTGCTGCTCCCGGTTCTTGTGCAAACCACTCAATCTGCCTCGGCCTTTAAACCACAGACATTTTTATTTGCTGTTACTTTTGGCTGCTCTCGGAAATACACTTCAATGAAATACTGTTACTGTAAAACACCTTGAAAAACAGTTTGGGGTCTAGAAAAACTACAGGAATTTGATCATATTGATCTTTTTCACTAGAACATCTGGCAACGATACTTTGATAATTAGCAATGATCTAAGTACTACAGCAGGTAAATCTGCAGACCTGTGAACTTGAACTTCAAAACTGAAGAATGCTCAGGACTGTTTTCCTATCAGCATTTCACCACCCCATTAAAGAAGAAAACACTTCCTGTTTTACAAAGGACCTTAGCCAAATTTATAGCAATCACAATCAAATAGCTGAGGGCTCCTTTACTCCCTAAATATTTTAAGTTAGACATAGTGGAGCCGTTAAAATTTTTATTAGGTTTTGATCTTGCATTTTGTGAAGATTGGAGGAATTATTTTTACTGAGATGGATTTCCCAGGTTATCAACTGCTTACTGCACTCCAACACAGGGCAAGGTATTCCTGAGAAAAATAAGGGGACTTAAAATATAATAATAAAGGTGCCAGAGCTTACACAAATAACATCCATTACAATTCACAGTGGGCTAATGAAAAGCCATTGTGCTTTGGAAAGCACGCTGTGGGGTTAGGAGCTACTGGAAAGCCCGATGGCAGAAAAAACCAGCAAACTTTTCTCAGGAGAAGACGTGCTCCCTCCGTTCGGAAATGTCACCCGTGTGTACAAGGTTTTGAGAAAAGCTCCCAGCCATTCATCTTGTTGTATAACTGCTCCTAGAAGCCTGCCATTCCTAAGTCAGCTTCTACAAACACCAAAAATAAACGCCTGAGATATCCCAAAAATAAGCAGAGATGAGATTTAGTTCGTATGCATTAATAGTGTTAGCTATTTAGTTGCCCTAGATCACTCTATTACACACATGTCTGCCTGTAAGGTTTGCCACATACACAATTTTATCTAATAAATGACCAACTCTCATTAGCAATCAAGTCATCACGGGTTTTATAGAATTGGGAACCTAGTTTATCACTAAAGATCAGTAAGAAGACATGGTATTACACAGCACCACCAGTTATCAGTCATCCTTTTGGCCACCAGATCTTTCATAGGTGCAAAAGCTCAGAGAAAATATTGGCTGTAGGGTGTGCAAACCACAGGATTACGTAGACCCAAAGTCTTCCTGCTCTTTGATGCTGCCCTTCTCTACTGAAGGTGGGCAAGCAGAACAGGAGGGAGAAAATGGGATGGGAAGTGTTAGATGGAGAAAAAAAAATCACTGAGAGCTGGAGGAAAGGAGAAAAGGAATGGAAGGAAAAAACAGAGAGGGAAAGAGGCTAAAAGAAAGAAAAGAACATCCACGCAAAATCCAGAAATAACAGAGAGGAAAACAAAGAGCTGAAAGGAAAGAAGACACACATTCCTGCTGTCCTTGCAAAAAGCCTTACCAAGGACTCCCTGCTTTAGTGTCCCACATATACGTCCCTGAAAATAATGAAGGTCACCAGCGTATTATAGGAAGTAGCCAGCCCATTACAACCACCCCAGAAATGATCAATTTGTTTATCCTTGTTAACTGAAAACAGAAAACAATGCGATAAGGGGTTGGGCTACATCTTGCTCCCCGGGGCTTTGATTCCCCAGCCCCTTCCTCTCCCCAGCGACACGCGCAGGACTCTGGCATTTTCCTCGCAGGTAGGCAGGGGATAATGACTATCTGCAATAAAAAACTGCTTCTCGCACATACAACATCTAACGCCTGATCTCCCGTGAGCTGCATTAGCAGGGTTTTGTAAGTCAATTTTTAAAACTCAGGACAGCATTAAAAAAACTGACAAATGCCACTCGGTCACGTCCCCGTTGTCACAGTTATTGAGGCCTCCAGAGAGAGTGTCAAAGAAATAAAGCAAATTTCTTTTTTGCTTAATGTGTGTCAATTGATTTCCTATTTTTAATTAATAATTCTAATTATGATGCAGCAAATTTACCCAACAGACACAACCAGTTTAATCAGCACGTATCGATTGTAACAGTAGAATTATCCCAATGTTCCTGACACCATTGATTTTGTGTTGTGCGACGGCAGGAAAACAGAAGGTGGAGTGACTCTGGTGTCAGCTCACTGCGCTGACGATCCCGGAGCTCTGAATTGCTGCTCCTGACCTTACAAATAAAAACACAGACATTATCTACTATTTCAGCACTTCAGCGAGGGAAGGTGGTGATTAAGTTATGACACAAATAAGGGGGTTTAGTCATAGCAAGGGCAGCTGGAAAATAAAGCTGGCAGACACCGATTTGAAGAAAAAAGCAAGTGGTGAGACAGCGGTTAGAAAAGCCTTTGTAAAACTGAGCTCAATCATCTGCTTTAACTTCCTAATTTGTCCTTGTTTTCTTGTTTTGGACGGTCCCTAAATATCTATTCAACCTGAAGCACGTGCTGCAATCCTGTGGTAAGCATGTCAGTACATCTTTGGGTCCAACTCCAGCATTGTTCCCTATACTTTTTTTCAACAGCTCACCTACAAAGGTGCTCGTAGGGACAGGAGGGGGGACAGGCCATTGCCACCCGCTCACATACAGCCAACGCTCACTCTAACATCACTGAGTGACTCCCCATCAGCATCCCGTTGGCTCCAGAAGCAGTGCAGTGAGGGGGAGAAAGGGAATTTGCAGGAATGGCGAAGTGTGACCCAAGGCATAGCGTGACCCAAGCTCGTGTTCAGCCCTTTTGCCGGAAACATTGAGAATTCCTGCAATTCTCTGCTCATTAAGCCCTGAATCCTGCAGAACTGATGCAAAAAGTGTGGTGGCAAAGAGCATTTTTAACCATTTGCAATCTGAATGTTGCAACTTTCATGCTTACAAAGGCTTTGCAGCAGATCTGCTCTCCATGTGCCCCCCACTCCTCCCCAGGGACCTCTGTTCCCTGGAAGGCATCAGCACAAAGGTACGGCACAAAAATGCAATGGGATGAGCGGCCCTAGTTTATGGTGTGCAGCAACTACCAGTCCTCACCGATGATTGCCTCACTTACCAGCCTATGTGTAGTAAAGAAATCAAAAGCATTGGAATCAGGCTGAGAGAGCTGGAGAAGAGAAGGCTCTGGGGAGACCTTAGAGCAGCCTCCCAGTAGCTGAAAGGGCTACAGGAGAAGTGGGGAGGGACTCTTTGTCACAAGTATAGTGACAGGACAAGGGGTAACAGCTCTAAATTGAAAGAGGGGAGATTTAGATCAGATACCAGAAAGAACTTCTTTGCTGTGAGGGTGGTGAGACACTGGAACAGGTTGCCCAGAGAAGCTGTGGCTGCCCCATCCCTGGAGGGGTTCAAGGCCAGGCTGGATGGGGCTTGGAGCAACCTGTTCTAGTGGGAGGTGTCCCTGCCCAGGGCAGGGAGGTTGGAACTGGATGATCTTTAAGGTCTCTTCCAACTCTAACTGTTCTGTGATTCTAAGCCAGTGGAAAACTTCTCACCAGCAGCCCAGAACGCAGACTGTAACAGAGATGGGTCTGAACTAAACCTCTGGAACCGAGCTGTTCCCGTGTTTGAATGCAAATATGCAACAAGATCCAAAGGCTGTGCCAAACACCACTACAGGATGGAAAAGAAAAAACAATGTGGATGCTACAGCCTGAATATGACGGGATGACAGGGGCACATCCCGCTGGTCAGAGCATTCTCCTGCCTGAAGCGTTGGGAGGAATAGCCTGGGACTGGGACCAGCCTTTTCAGAGAAGTGGGAAAGGGAAAGTATGACTTTTAATCTGCTTCTTTCATTGCAGAGCTAATCACAGTCTAGCAGAAGATAATTTACCAAGTTTCCCCTCATTTGGTTTTTCACAATAGTTCATAATGCAAGCAGATTGAGCAGAAAAGCTGCTCTGGTGGAGGTGAAATCACTAGTACGAGAGAAAAAATACAGTTTTTCCTATAGCCGTTAATTCATAGTAAACATTTTCTGTTTCTGCTTACTCAATCTATAATGTGTCAGTAATAAACATGTGATTATACTGGTTAGCTTTTTGGCTAAAATCTTTGGAACAGTAAAATTGATAGATAATTACAGTAACAGTTATTTGTTCCCTGCCAAACCTGCAGAAAGGCTTGCCTGCCTGCAGAGCTATGTCTTTTTAAGCACAAAAAGATAAGCAGTACACATCATACACTTTGAATAATGAGAAAGATTTCCTATGGCCAGCATTTCAGAAGTGGAAACAGACTGTGGTTTGATACAAACCATATCTATTTATGTAAAATGGGATTTTAATTGGAGCTACTTATCCCTGTGATATAAATGAGGCAATGAAAAATGATTGATGCACTCTGGTAATTATTGTTATACCACCTTGCAAGCTACGACAAAAAAAATCTTTCATGTACATAATGGCTGTTTAAATTTTAATAAGATACAGAACTGCACTTCAGCAGGCAAAATATTAATGGTACATTTTGGGCAATATTTATATTTAAATACAAGCAATATTTAACCAAAAAATCAGAATACATGAGGAATGCCGGGTGGATTTACATAAGTGATAAATAGATCTATTTTGGAAACGTACAAAAGAAAGTGAAAACTGCATTAACTAGTTATTTTTCGCAGTGGAAAGCCCAAGGATGACACAGCATAAACTGATTTTCTCCCCAAGCAGAAGTGGCAGTAAGTGTGATGGCGTGAGATATAGATGGTCTCACAGCAGTCACTGTTGCCACTTCTTTTTCTCTACCTACCAGCAACGCTTAAGAGTGCAAACCCACTTTCTGCTCAGTATTATACAGAGTGAATAGCAATGTAAATTCGTAACAATTGTTATACCTACGGGGGAAGTAAAGCAATTTGACTCATTTAAACGAAATGAAAGCTGGGCACTAAAGCCATCCTTCTCTTCCTCTGCAGCTATGGAACACTGCCCCACCAGAATGGGAAAGAACGCTCCGCTTCTCTCCATCAGACTTCCCGGAAAACTCAACAGCCAATAAGGCTCCCAGAGGCCCTTACAGAGCACAAGGCTTGAACTGTGCAGAGCCACTAAATGCAATAGTCCTTTTATAGATAAGTCTTCTAAAGACAGAAAAACCTGCAGAAAAGCATCTGTCTATACGATCAACTAATGGATCATTTGTCAGGAAAGAAACGTCTAGGCTACCTTCAAAAAGATGCCAAGAAGTTGCTTGGAACAGAGGAGGGTATTGAATAAAAGACCAAAACAATCAAGCCCTTCTGTGGTTATAATCTCATTTGTGCATCGACAGTGTTTCAGTCAATAGACTGCCATGCACTAGCTAAGAGTTGTGTTGTCAAAATGTTTGGGCCATCATATCAAATTTCCTAGCTGATGCCCTACAAGGTCAGAGAGTGGAATCGTTATTCTTAATTGGGTGATTGATCAAACCATAAATCCAGCAAAATAAAATTTTTACTTTGGTGTCTCCTATAAAGACAAATGAAAAAAAAAATAAATTCAATTCCTGTGTATCATCATTTCTAGCAACTAGATCACATCACATCAGGCGATCAGTGGCCCACTCTGAGCTCCCTTCCATTGAAATCAATCCCACCTTCTCTTAGGGAAGCAGGGGATAACGAAGGGGAACTGTCAATTCATAATTCTCTGCCGTTCTGGGTGCAAATTATCACACCCTCAGTGTTACTACCAGACCAAGGAAATGCAAAACCAGAAAGGGAAACTCAGTTTATTCTCCTCCTTTTTACCAGCTGCAGCTCAATCTATCCAGTGAGAGTTTTCAACTCTTAATATACATCCTCAGCACTTAATATACACCTTCACGGAAGTAAAGTCAACACAGTACATAGGATGGGTCAGACTCTGTCTCTCAGGGGTATCAGCCCCAAGGATTTCTTCTGGTTATTGAGCCTCTCCATGAACCTAAATCAAGTATGAGACATTGAATGAAACCCTCAGACCACGTCATTTGGTTTCAGTCCGTGTTATGAAACAACCGCTCTGTGGAATAAAGGAGAGAAGGGTGCTGTTGACTAGGGAACAGGAGTAGTTGCTCTTAAGTCACAGCAGGAACTCATAGCACTGCACAGTTCTGCATCACATTGCAGGCTTCACTACATAATTGAACTGTTTGGCTTTTGAGTCCCTTTCCATTGCAAATGCAATATTAGTGGAACATGTCGAGCTTCCCCAAACAATAACAGGGATATGAATAAAAACCCTAATTCTACATGGACCTTCCTCACCCAGTTTTATTTATCTACTCAAGTAGAAAACATTAACAAACTGAGAAACATGGATCAAGGGGATTTTTCTTAAATCCGTGATTTGATCAGTTCCAGATATGTCCCTCTTATACACCAGTAATCACCTGGATACAGGGTTTAGCAACTAAGTCTAATTATAGAGATGTTGAACAGTGATTTTTTTAAAGTGAGAGTTAAGCTGAGAAGAGCTTTTTGACTAGAAGCCAGCGTGCTCAATCAATTAAATCATCATAAGAGAAGAAGAATCAGAGGGGGGAATGCGTATGTGAGGCTGATCATTAGTACAACTGAACTGTCACCTCGGTGTAGGCTGGAATGTGGCCACAGAAGGAGATTGATGGATGAATTTTGCTCAGCAGAGCAGCCCACGGTGAATTGCTGATGAGATCTCAAAATAAATCTCGCAATATTCCAAGCCAAAGTGGAACTGCAGCCCCTGCAGCCTTGCTGTAGCTCACAAGCTAAGCAGACCCTGCTGTCTACTGTGCCTCGGGGGGCTTTCCTGCTCTCAGGGAGGTTCTTCTCCCCATGTTCCTGGGATGTTTGTGTAGCATTAGTGAGGTGCTATACAGCAGCTCGTGAAAACTGGAAGTGGAGGGAGTTTGGTTGGGCTGGAAAGACCTGGATGAGTCTGTGAGGCTCAAAGATGCTGATTTCCCCTGTAACTGCTGTTTTTCTAGGTGACAACTTCATGTCTGCCAATTAGAGGAAGGAGAGACTCTGACTGGACCCAGTGCAATCCAAAGCAAAAAGGCAGTGGTGGGGTGTGAGGGAGGTAAGGATTAAGCTGTCTGGTGGGTGGGTTTCTGAGTTGATAGAAATGATGGTAACTATTGACCTGCAGAGAACATATAAAGAGCAGACGGATGCCAGACAGCTCACCGATAAGGGGCATTTTGGTTTAGGCGCCCTCAGTAGCAGGAGAGACAAAGAACCACCCATCTTGGCATGCAGAGCCAAACCCTAAACAGAGAGTGAAAAATGCCCAGTCAATTCAATAGGTGTTCACAAAGTCCTAAGAAAGAGGAGGCCTGGACTGCTGTCACGATCTCTGGCTTTCAAGCTGCAGTGATGTGACTCTGGCAGCAAAAATCGGTCTATCAGTCAGAAGCTACGTTACCTTCCCTCCTTCTTCACTGATGAAGTTTGTGCTGTGAGAGATATGAGGCTCATTCCTGACCAACTGTTACACAGCCAAGAGAATGGCTTTCCAAATTATTATAAAAATCACTATTTAATTCCTGTGGGAGCTCAAAGCCTCACAGATCTGCACTGTTCTGAGAAGGCATGAGCTGTGAGGCTTGAAATGTCTCTGCCTCTTTACTGCAAACAGATCATTTTGGTATAGGATATCCAAACAGAGAGATTTCTTCCCCCAAACTGTGTCCTAGATAAGATTTACACCAGGTGATTTCTGTCTGGCATGGATAAAGCTCCCACAACCCTCTTATCATAGAATTGTAGAATTACAGAATCATAGAATCATTCAGGTTGGAAGAGACCCTTGGGATCATCAAGTCCAACCATCAGCCCCACTCTACAAAGTTCTCCCCTACACCAGATCCACTCAAACCCACATCTAAACGACTCTGAAACGCATTCAGGGATGGGGACTCAACCCCCTCCCTGGGCAGCCCATTCCAGGCTCTGACCACTCTTGCTGGGAAGAATTTTTTCCTAATGTCCAGCCTAACCCTACCCTGTGGCAGCTTGCAGCCATTCCCTCTTGTTCTATGGCTAATTATCCGTGAGATGAGACCAGCACCAACCTCTCTACGATGCCCTTTCAAGCAGTTGTAGAGAGTGATGAGGTCTCCCCTCAGCCTCCTCTTCCTCAAACTAAACTAAACGTAGTAATACAGCGCACTCGAATTAAGACTGTGGGAAATGAGTTGGCTTTTTACAGTGTGTAAAGTCCATAAATCAAAGCTGTTTATACAGCTGCCCACTAAACCTCACTCTCCTTCAACGGGGTTCCCTTTGGCATGATCTTCCCCAAACCACTGTAATAATTCTGTTCCAAGAGTTTGTAGTCTTGGTGATAGGTGATCAACCTGAGAGCAGGAGGAAGGGCAGCTCTTAACTTATCCATGAAGCTTGAGCTGGCACAAGGAGAAGTATTAGAGAATCCTCAGAGTATGTGTCTCCCTTAAGGATGACAGTCTCCATTCCTTAGTGTCCTTATGCTGGAAGGAATGAGAATGGTTTGTGTCATGCAATGTGCCAGGCTGTGAAGCCTAATGTAAACCTCATTAAATAAACTAAAATCTTTCCACTGACCTAAGCTCGGTCTATCAGTCAACCAAAACACTGAACCGAACTCAGATGCATGGAAATGAGGTGCCAATTTCTTTTTTTCTGGAAATCACGCTGGCCTCCCTTCTGCACTTGTGGGGTCTTGAAGCATTTGTGTCCCCTCTCATGCCACCCTCTTGCTTCTGAGAGATCCCTCATCAGCAGAAAAGGCATCACATTTGTTCTTCATCACTTCTTTCCTTAGAAACCCTCCTCTGCTGAAGCAGATGAGAAACTTGGCAGCGGGGAGGCAGCAGGTGTGCTGAATGCTGCTCTCATCATCCCTCACACCGACTACTCTGCCTCATTAGTTAGAACTATATCGGTACAACCAAGCAGGGTTTGGGGCCAGGACTGGCACGTGACTGCCCAGAATCCTCCACCGGCACCACGCTGTTCGGCCAGCGTGAAACAGTACTTCTTCTAACCTAGTCCAGGTGCTGCGCAGGGGTGAGCAGGGCCCGGGGACTAATCCCAGTGGGCAGTTTGGAGGCAGCCTGTTTGTTTGAGAGAATTCTAGATCTGAGCTGTTACAGACAAGAGCGAGGCCGGGTCAGTTAACCCCAGGGTCAGAAAATCACCTGGCCCAACGACATACCAACTGATGCCTTGGGTCCCTTTGTCTGGCACATCCTCACTCTCACCTCTCGCCTTATACCCAGATCTTCCCAGTCCCAGAGCCCACACAACGAAGCCCACCCTCTTGCAGATAATATGGGGATAAATTTCATCCTCCCTCTAGAAATGTTAAAACAATTTGTCAGATGGTTGAGATCACTCTGTAGGAATGCCGTGTCCTCAACAATACTCGCCACTCTGCCAGGTTTTCTGTCATTCACAAATTTTATCTGCAGTGATTTTATATTTACTTCTATATCATTAATGTAAATATTGACAGGAGTGAGTCTAATACCACAAGCCCAGCAAAGATATATTTTATGATTATTCCACATTGACAGCTGCTTTTTCAGATCTGTTATTCAGCTTGTATTCAGTTTTTTAATGCACGGTATTGATAATTGTAGAGTGCTAAATATTTAATCAGAATATCCTTCAGAACTGAATCAAACATTTTACAAATATTTATAATATTTGCACAGCTACCCTAATTAAACTAGCAACTAAAGCTGTGATCTCACCACAGAATGAGATCAGGTTTGCGTAGAAGGACCCATTTCTCTCTAAAAAACTAAACCTCGTTTTAATTCCTAACTTTAAATTCTTCATTGATTGAATCCAATTAGTACCACAATTCATTTTTTTCCCTCCTGGAGTTAACAACAACTTGTTCGAAATCTGCTCAGGACTGTGAAAACATGCAAGTTTTTGATTGCTTTTTATTACAGACTTTTGCTAAAATTAGAGGACACTGGAGGAAAGTGACTGAGAAGCTGCAATAGAGGCATCCAAACAGAGTTAGCTGCTGGGCTGGCATATCAGGAAAGCCCAGGGGAAGAAGGGATATCTGAGTCCTCCTCAAAACTCTCCCTTTCCCAGGTCTCGAACACAAATCAAAGAGTGATTGGGGATTGTTCAGGGGCTGCTTCAATGCAGGCAGAGACTGGTTTCCAGCTGTATGTTTTCCCACAGGCCTCTTGCTCTGCAGAAGGGCTCCTCAGGAGGGCGAGGGAGACATCTCTGTGCCAGGGGCAGGGCAGAGAACTCGGGGAGAAAAATGCTTTTTTCTCCATCTGACTCTCGCCCTGTTTTCACAAAGGAATATGACTAAGATGTAAGTTGTTTAGATCCATTTTTAATATCTTCTGATCAAAAGCGGAAGCTTAAATAGCATGTAAGAAATGACTTTGGTATTAAAGAGAGAGAAAGAAGAACAAATAGTTTAATTTGCTTCTTGTCTCTCTTGGCTTGGGATTTTGAAGCAGATGTTCATATGCAAACACAAAAAAGCCATCTTCCGTCCAAGTCTGAGCACATATCACAAGGTTCAGAGAGAAGATGTATAGCGAGGACTCCGACAGCATGCTTCCTGCTTGGAGTGGCACAAGAATGTCACAGGCAATGACTTATTGGAAACGGCCTGAATATGGGACAAAGAAATCAAAAGAGAGGAGAATGCCGGATCCTAACCTGACGTGACCACAGGGGAGCACATGCAAAGCCTCTGATTACTCATAAATAGGGGAAACAGACTTTTCTTGTCACCTCCATTCAAAAGGGCTGGAACGTCAGATTTTCTAGAGGGCTTTGATTCTTTCTCCTCTGCACATATCTTGAGGAATGACAGATATCTAAATTGTGGAAACCAAAGCCAGGCACGAGGGAAAAACCGAGTCAGCAAGGACTCCAACAGGAGGAGGTGCGACGTTTCACACATTCACTTTAATGCACAACCTGCGAGAAACGGTCCATTGTAGCAACCACCACCAACCTTCCAGCTCTGGCAGCAAGAGGCACATGGCTTGCCAGGAGGACCTCCCTCTCCTCCCAAACTGATCCCAAAGCAAGCGCTGAATTAACCTGCTTGGGAAGTGCCAACCATCTCGCCTTGTTAGTGCCCAGGAAAAGAACTGGCAGGAACGCAGGCACAGGCTGAGAACTTTCAAAGTGTAATCCTGCCCTGCTCTCTTCAGCCATGGAATCATCACTGATGGACATTATCACTGACTGCAGTATTTTCTATGGGTTTATGAATTTAAAAATGCTTTTTATGCATTTAATCTCCACTTTTTTTACAAGAACTTCAGGAAGACACCCAGAAACACTTGCCAGCTGTTTGTGATGAAGATGGAAGAGGAAGGGGATGCAGAATATGGATATTAACAAATAAAAAGACTGAATGTTTGGATATAAGTCTTGGATGCTTGATCCCATGGCAAGACAGTACTTGATCTCCTCTACCATTTACAAGCCCATTCATGTAAGCATGGCTATAGACTAAGACCATACGGGTGTAAGTTACACACGTATATATATACATCCTAGTGGATTTCATGGAGACACTGCCAGTCATCTCTGGCTGTATTTCTGTGGAAGCCCAAATGTGTCATGGGGTCTTTGTATCTCAGGGGTGCAAGCACACCTCATGCATCTACATCCTTAGACCTCAGAGAGGTCTAGTCACAGCAACTACATTCCCCATCATATCATGCTACAGGCCAAATATCTCTTCCATACTTGCTTCTAAATATGTCCAGGTTTCATATAGAAAATTAAAACATTTTAAAACGCCTCTCTGTGCTTAGATTTGTATCAACAGACCAGTGTTTGCTGGGCATTAACTGAGAAGAAGCTGAGTGCAAAACCTGGCCCTTCATACAGTGGGATATTTTTGGCACTGGGCCCAGATAAGAACAAAAAAAGACAATTGTCTGAATTTAATCAGTTGATGTTAGCTGGCAGTGCAAGAAGTCTTTATGCAGGCATTTATTTGTCCCAGCAATAACAAGAATATTGGAATTTATATCCTGGAGATAAGGGAGTACCTTGTCACTCAAGCACAGCTAACAGGGGAGTCACTACTTGGTACAGACATGTAAATGCCAAATGCTTAGTCTTGTTATTATTGTAAATTCCATTTTTACAACCTCTTATTTTTAAAATGGTCTCTTAATTGATTTTTAATTATATTTTCTAATGACATTTAACTACATGTGCTTTGTAAATATACCCACGTGTATACCAAAATATATTAAAGGAGGAAATACCGATGCATTATAGGTACTGCCTTCACAGACTGCAGTAAGAAGCAATTCTAATGTTCTCATTAGATGTTTTGCATAAGGAACTGAAATCAAATTCGTTCTGGCTATAAGTGAGTGCAGTTCTACCATGGGCAGCTGATGGCAGCCAGTTTGGTCCTCAGACTGCTAACGAAAGTCGTCACCAACCCACCAGTATCGAGGTGCCACTGCTCCTTCCTGCCAGTCACCCAAATGGGATGGGAAGGTACCTCAAACAGTCACGGTGGGGTCAGCAGCTCAGCCCACCACAGGCTGATTCAAAACCACTTCTAATCCACCTCAGCACAAATCAAAGTCAATGGTTGCTGAAAACACCATGCTACAACATTTTTCCTTTATACAGTGTGTGCTGCTTATTACAAGGGGCAAAACACAAAGCCAAAGCATTATTTAATCTAAAACATAAACAGCACAGGGATTCTTTCACAAACAGTTGCGGCTGGCTAACTTGAAGACCAAGACAGCAGCCCAAACCTTCAGAAAAGCAAGTGCCTTTTATAACTGAAGCTGAGATATGACCCAGGAAATCTAAATGGTGCGATTTGGCTTCGGACTAAATAGAGAGTGAGAAAAACTGAGTAAGAACTTCCAGGCCTGGGCCCCAGCAGTCACCCAAGCTGGAGGTTGGCCAGGACGTACCAACCAAGTGCTGGTTTAGCCTACAGTTCCAGAAGGGTTTTAGCGATGAGAAGAGGCCAGGACACCTCTTTTACCTCAGCAACATCACGTTAGGGAAAAGCAGAAGGCAATGCGTCTCATGTCACCAGCGTGGCGCTCTGGGGGCGAATTGCACAGCCCAACGGTTGGACAGGACTGCAGCACATGGGGCAGCCTTAGGAGACACAGCTACTATAAATTCCATCCATCCAGTTGCCTAAAACACACCCTTGGCACGGGTTTTAAAAGTTAACCCAGTGAAAAATAACCTATGACAAAATCCTGGGAAGCCCAAAGCACTAGGAAACTCCTCAGTTCTTCTGAGTTTTTGGCTCCGCGTCCCTCAGGTTTGGGGTCCAGAGGATTATGTACAATCGGAGAGAGAAACCATGCGGAGGGAAAGCCTGGAACCAGCCCCCACAGACCCCACCACCCCAAGGCACCCGACATTCGCCATCGGATTTGTTGGAAACCACTCACTGTTGTAGTTGCCGTTCCCACCAGTCTCCGCCGGTACGGCGCTGGGCTCCCCCGGCCCTTCAGAGGTGGCCCTTCCTGATGCGGAATGGGGAGACAAAGGGAGGAGACGAGACAGAGACAGGGAAGAAGGGGTCGTGGAGGGTGAAAGAAGGGAAAGGGAGCATCCATAACCAAACTCTTCCAACAGCTTCCTCACACCTTCATGCTTAGCGCACGCGGGGCCTTGCTTGGGCCTGAGGTGGCTGCGGGTGGAGCGTGAGGAAGGTGTTTCTCAGGCGAGGGGGTTGGGGCAGGGGCTCCATAGCAGGCGGGTACGGGGGGGATTGGGGGGTGCTGCAGACTCTCCTGAAATGCTGGAAATTTCAACAAACCCGCACTACAAATGTGATTTTCCTCTTTTCCCTTCCATGGAAAATACTTCTTTTTATTGACAAAATCATGATTTCCAACTGAAAAAAATCCAATTTCTTTTTTTTTCTTGTTTAACAGTAAATCAATATTTTTACTGCCAAAAGTGATCTCCCCCCCCCAGAAATTCAATTTCCCAGGAGGGCAAACGCTTTGACAAAATTTGTAAATGCATGCTGTTGATATATCTTATGGAAAATCAGGATTCTAACTTGAAAATTACCAGTTCCTGTGCATTTTTGAAAAGACGGTGTAAGCTCACCGAAGCCAGCAGGGGAGCAACAGGTGAAGGCCTGCACATTTTCCACTCAAACCTGTATTTGCTTACAATCCCTGCACACCTTTTCCACAGACGGGATGTCACATCGTTATTAGCAAGACATTAATTTCATCAACGCTTACAGAAGCAGTGGGAAACACTGGAAAACCAGAAGTTAGTATTTATCCAATTCCCCAGCTGAACAATTACGGCAGAGGCATAGTGCTTTTGTCGTGGAAGGACCTGATTTCTTTATGTTGTAGAACTCATAAAAGCCACAGAACTGGGGAATGACTGTATTGATCTTAGATAAGAATCACTCCTGTGCAGAGATCCAGCACAAACCAGTATATCACGTAAATTTAGTTCAAGCCCCATAGCGGGGAATGAAGTGGCACTCAAATCACCGCATTATTGTTACCGTAAGGCTTTGTCCCTAAATAGTGCTACCCCTGAGCAGACTAGCAAATTCTTGCAGACATTAGCAAAATAATCCCCCATCCTGCAAACAGGAAGACGGAGACAAGGAAAGGAGCTGGGACTTGCCCAAGGTCAGCCAGCAGGGAAGCAGAGGAGCTGGGACACATCCAGGTGCCAGAGCAGAGATCCATCTCCTGTCCCTCGCCCTTACAGGTGGTGACAGTCGATGACAGCTTTTGCCCCACAAATTGTTTTATCTAAAATAGCCCTTCTAAAGTGCTTGCACAATGGGAGAGGAGTGTTCAGCACAAAATGCATTCATTAATTAATACCATTTATTTTCATTTCAATGAAACCTGATTCAATTAGTTGTTGTATCTGTTCTGAGTAGATGACTAACACTCCTTTGACTTTTTTTCCTGTGGATACGTATTTTAACATGCTTTTTTTCTTTCAGCAGCAGCTTTTGCTCACCCATTCTTCCTCATATGGGATCTGAGAAAAAGGAATATAACTGGCATCCCTTTCCCCTCTTTAATGAAACTATGGCTTGGATTACTGTCATCATGTGAAGGCTGCTGAAACATCTTTGCTGACAGTTTTAAAACTTCCAGAACACAGAAATTTAAGCAAAAATGAATTGGAAATCTCAGAGCCAGATCTCAGTAGACAGCAACGCACACTCAATTCATTAACTAACGCTGAAAAAATGCAAGTGCTACATTTCATATGTGTCACAAACCCTTAAGAACAATAAAAGTGTTCATTTTACAGATGGGGGGGGAAAGCTAAACCAAGTTGCAGCGCATTCTGCACTCCTGTGTCTCAGTGAAAGCTGTCTGGAAAATTCAGTAAACTGGGGATGTGTTTTAGGGAACTACAAGTATAGTTTAAGATCAATCCATTCCTCAAGTTGTGCTGGTGCTCAAAGCAGTTACAGGAAAACAATCTTGCTAAGGTTTACTGCAGCAAGGATAAAAATCCTTCCTTCATCACAAGTTGTCCCTCTTGTTTTCTGGGGAAGTGAGTACATCCTTGCACTGGGGAACTAACAATTCTTTGTTGTTTCTTTTTAAGTTAAACATATATGCACTTGTATATATGAATGATTACTTTCTATTTGGCCATAAAGTGCCCAGGTGGCCATTGAAGTATATATTTCCTCACCTAATTGCCTGTGAATATTCATGAACAAGTTAAAATTACAAGTGCACGTTCATCGTGCACGCACAGTCTTTGTCTTACTATTCTTAATTCCAAAACAAAAGGGTTCAAGACAAAAGTGACCTTCCCCATGCTGTTTTGCAAACCTCCTGCTCAAAGGCTGGACACCAGGAAAGACACTGCACCCTCCGCCCGCAGAGTTCAGCTCGGTGGCACCGGCAGTCGAAGCCAACTAGGGCAGATCCCACCCACAGTCCTTCCCCAGTCCTCGCACACTCAGAAACCCACCGGTTCCCATTGTCCTGTGCACAGGGCCACAGGACAAACTGCTGATAAAACAAACCTTTGAAAGCATTATTGAATTCGGGTTTGGCCGAACAGCGGGTAACGGCGAGAAACCTGCTTCCCTTCAGACAGATGAAGTGACAGAAACGCAACGCAGGCCGAAAAGAGCCGATTTGTCACGAGCAGTAAAAGAGAGCTGAAGCTTATGTTTTCAGTTCTGATACCTCAACTGGCAAAGCACTTCCGAAGCTGACACTTATTGATCATGCAGCCTCAAAACAATGCTGGAGAAGTTCAGAGCCCATACAGGCAAAAGATACGCATTAAACACAACAGGAAAGTCCCTAAAATTGATTTTGATAGAAAAAGAGAAATAAATTCCATTTACAGAGTTGGCATGTGTATGGGAAGCACACAGCCACTTTCACCAGCAAAGAAATGTTGGGATTTTGCTATTACATGATTTTTGCTTACATGTTAGCTCACCATTTTGAGATGCAGAGTGGATGTTGTGCCTGTTAATGTCACTGGCCTCAATCATGCAATCCTTAATCAAGCAGAAATCCCTGCAGCTTTGCCTATAGAAGAATTACAGACTTAGTTATAGGTCTTTTGGTGCAGATTTGATCCCTGCTGCCTTCCTGTTGCAATAAAACTCCTAAACCCTTTTGGATCATTACTTCTACAACTTGCCTGAGGGCACAGGAGTGCAGCATTTATGGGGCTGCACTCAGTTTTTAACCAAGAGGTGAGGTTTCATCCAGTGATTGAACTGGCCAATATATAGCAAGAGAAATCATCTAAACCAGAGGCAGGGCTGGTAAGGATTACTTGTCCCAGAATAAATTACTCTCTACACCAACTCTGCCCCCATTTGAAACAACAACTGGCTAGTCCTTGTTCAGCCATTGCCAGTATGGCCTTTTTCACAACATAAAACCAGGGTTCTGTACTGGTCTAAAAGGGCTATTAGGATTGCTTATTCTAAGTGCTGAAATAGGTATTCAGTTCTCAATTTGCTTATATGTCTTTTATTTATATCCACATCGGTGTCCTGCCTTTGTAGTGGTAATTGGGAGCTGATCTAAAATCATGGCTAGGAAACATTAAGCAGAGCAGTGACGGGAGCTGTTTTTCACGGCGTTTATCATCTCACTGCTTGTTTTTCAGAATTAAATTTCCAACACAATTCGGTTTTTAACATACATATTAGGTGAAAATCTGAAACGTGCACTGGTAGAGAAGTCAATTTATCAGAGACAAGCACAATAAAAGCTGTACCCTGCTAAATCCTGAGCCTGAGGTTCACTAAATTACATGATTCAGCATTAGAGGGGAAGGACTATACATCTGGGAGATTTGGTGCAGAAAGAATCTTAAAAACTTTTGACATGGCCTGGATGTGAACGTATGGGAGACCAGTGCAAAGAAAACCACGTTGTGTGCTTGGTGACAACGGGAATGACGGGGGGGTCCCTCACCATACATGAAGGAGGGAGTAGACGGGGCACAGTGAGAGAGGAGGATGCAAATACTTCTGTTCTGAAACACAAATAACGTGAGCTGCCCAGACAGACAAACCAGATGCATTTGTTTCTTGAAAGAGATTATGTGTAGGCAAACACATACACAGATCAGATTATGTGTAGGTGGAGAAGGGAAGGAGACCAGAACTGATTTCAAGGAGGGTACAGCCATCCTTGGCAAGAACAGGCAATAGGAAAAGGAGGGCGAGGGTGACAGCATTTTGGGGGGGCTTGGCCAAGAGCATTCTCATCCCAGAGTCAGGATGTGGCCACGACTGGTGAAGTGCGTTCTTAAGGACCAGCCAAAGGCCGCTCTCGGGACACGGCTTCAGCCTTCACATGGTCCGTGGAAGCTGCTGCACGTCAAAGCCCCCTCGAGACAGCTGAAATTATGCTCCCTTGAAATCCAGACCAGTCCAGTTCTGGGCACCTCAGCACAAGAGAGATATCGAGGTGCTGGAACGAGTGCAGAGGAGGGCAACGAAGCTGGTGAGAGGCCTGGAGAATAAGGCTTATGAGGATCGATTGAGGGAGTTGGGATTGTTTAGTTTGAGGAAGAGGAGGCTGAGGGGAGACCTCATCACTCTCTACAACTGCTTGAAAGGGCATTGTAGAGAGGTTGGTGCTGGTCTCTTCTCACGGGCAATGCGCGACAGAACAAGAGGGAATGGCTGCAAGCTGCAGCAGGGTAGGGTTAGGCTGGACATTAGGAAAAAGTTTTTCACAGAGAGAGTGGTCAGTCAGTGGAATCAGCTGCCCAGGGAGGTGGTGGAGTCCCCATCCCTGACTGTGTTTAAGAGTAGATTAGATGTGGTGTTGAGGGATCTAGTGTAGGGGAGAACTTGTAGAGTAGGGCTGATGGTTGGACTTGATGATCCCAAGGGTCTCTTCCAACCTAAATGATTCTATGATTCTATGATTCTATGATTTTGACAATGACAAAGGCCATACATCATTAGGGTTCTTCAGTCTTTATGCTTTATTTACTAAATTTATCAGTCAGTAATAATCAAATAATAAATGGGGAAAAATATGGTTCTTGTTGTCTTTGTTCAAATTTCTCAGTGTGAGAGAGCAACATGTGGCTAATTTTTTGTATATCCTTGAACAGCCTGAAATGACAGATTGCCCATAATCTGTTATAAAATCTCAGTGCCAGAACATGACAATAGAAAGCACCATGGAGCGTCTTGGTTGTCTCAACGGGAATAATTTAATGCTAACCAACAGCAAAAGGGTGACCCAGTTCAGAGAGGCCTGGAGAGAGATACATTGCTGGTGGCTCCGACCATGTGTGGCTCCACGCAGGCACAGTTAAAAGGCAGATTAATAGGCAGTCAGGTGTGAGGAAAAAAGCCAAGGAGCCCTACTGCGGAACACACGGCATTTATCCTATTTTGTAAAGCACTTTATGAATTAACCTAGCCTGGTCTTTTTTAAATAGTGAGCAGCCAAAGATTCACACCGGCGTTTCTCCAGCCTGATCTGTATTCCAGCACAGTACTGCTCACATAAATCTCACTGTTGTTTCTTACTAGAGAGCGAAAGGGAAAAAGAAAAGCTGCTGCTAAATCAATAGGCTGCATTGCACACCACAGTCCACGGGAGTAATGGTGCTGGGCTTATCGGTTGCGCTGCCACCGACTAATTGCTGTAACTTGCACTTCATTATCCTCTGTAATATGGTTACAATAATAGAGAATGACAAATAAGAACTGTTATCTCTCTACTGGCCGGTCTTTACTCGCAGGGTGAGTCCTCATTCGAATGCATCTATCTGGATGAATAAGATTTACCAGATTACACAGCGACTTAAAAGGTTTAATACGGGAGTGATGGAGAGCTGCCTTAGGAAATATTTTCACAGGCACGCTTTTGGGATCTAGCACACACACAAAAAAGTCTTTACTGCTGCTTTTGTACCCACCACGGTCTCCCTTAGCTCTGCATTTCAGTCAGCGACGCTGGCAGACAGAAAGGCTGATTCCTCTGAAACACTTAACGTGCCTTCTGTCTTCCCTGAATCAGGTCTTCCAGTCACTCACACACCAGAGAGGTGGTCTGATTCTTTTGATGTTAAATTAGGCACCATCACTAATAAAACTGCCTGTATTGATTATCAAGCAGAAACAGGCAAAGAATATTACGGGGAGGAGAAAAGACTTTGGGGTCTGGCAAGAAAGGATAAAAGTATCTGATCGTTAATGTGTGTCCTAGTTAAATGAAAACCTTTGTTGCACTAAAAAAGAGGAACTGTAGAAAATCTGAATGAAACATCTAATACCCACATTATGGCCACCTGGTCTCTGGTGGTGTTCAGAAGTGGAAGAGGAGCCTCCCAATCCTCATCTGTTGCTTCTAAATTCTCCCCAAGGGAGCAGTTTTCCCCATTGGCTGTAAAGGATGTGCATGGTACCGGAAGGAAGGAGAGAATGGGGAAGCCATTCATGATGAAGTCTTCATTTCTGCTAATAATCTTCAAAAATGTCAGTGTTGGACTTTATGAGACGCTGCAGTGAAAACTCAGAAGTTTCACTAGTCAAATGAATGCACTTATGAATCATGGTTTTTTAAGCCCCCGGAAGCCCCACATGGAAGCCCCACAAAGCTCAGCACGTGCCCCGGGCACACACCACGCTCACAGATATCCCTGGTATTTCTCTACAGAGCTGTGTTAATGCATGGGTGTGCAGAATTAAAGACATCCATAGGTGAGGAAGCATTAAAAAAGGTATAACAAAGAAAAATGGTTGGAGCGTTTCTTCTCCAAAGCCTTCCAAACCAAATTTGAGGTCATTAATTGCCCGATCCGTGCAGTTACGGCAGCCATTCAGCCATCCCATAATACCGGCTGGGAGGCAATGGCCATCCCCACCCCCTGCTGAGCCCTGCTTTTAACTCCTGCGGTTTTCCAACTCCTTCTGGAGATTTTGACTCTTTATCACTTTGGTTTTGGGATGTAAGACGCTCTTGTTTTTTGCTCGGTTCCAAACTAGTTACGGTGAAGAATCTCTCCCAGGAAACGACAGCACACGTGTCCCCAGTCCCCTGGGAAGCACCTCTCCATATTTAAGGACCACACCAGCACATCTGAGTAAGTCTAAACACGGCCATGAATCAATGTCTCATTTGTATTATTTCAATCGCTCTGCTAGTCAGATGTTTTGAATTGGTTTATGATTATTATAACCTCTCTGATAGTTAAATCAATCAAATAATCATTGCCGTCGTTCATCAAACACACATCTCGAGAAAGCTGGCACCCCCCTTGCATACTACTGAGGAAAAACAACTTTGCTCTATTACATATATCATTAGTTAGTCTTCATGTTCCAGAAATGTGGTCAAATAGTGCCTTGGAGGTAACAGTTAAATATTTTTGCATATGTTTACAGAGTTTCTGTCTTTCTTAGAAAGAAAAAGACCTAAACGACGCTGCACACTCTTCCCTGGTCCCTGGCATGTACTGACTGCACGTGTACTTACTCAGCACTGCTCCGTGCCCGGCACTTACACACACTTCAAGAAATTCATCCAGCAATTTTTCCTCACAACAATCCTGCATCACACTCATTTTTGCTTTCTAATTTTAATAAACCAGCCTTCCATCTATATGGATACCAATTTCTCTGTGAACAGCATTAAAAGGAAGCACTTGTCTTACCACTGCACGGGCGTTATCACGGTAAATTGCTTTAAATCGTCACTTTTAACTGTAATATTAACACAATAAAATGTTTTAAATTTGCCTACTGTGTCTCAGAAATTGCCCTGACGTTGAATGACTTCTCATAGAACATTAACAATTATTCTAATAACCGTCAGGAGCGGTGCTGGACATTTTATTCTCCTAAACGAAGGGAGATCGCAGCTCCAAGGACACGGGTAGTTTATGACATTTCATAACTCTTGGCCTTCAGGCAGGTGATGTGAAAGACTTACACCTCTATGTCAATTACAACTTTATTGTACTAATAGCTTGTAAGATTAGAGCATCTGCAAGCTGCACTTTTATGCAAAACTCAAGATCAAGGCTTCCCATGCAGCGAGTCCCATTAGCGCATAATAAAGATGAATGCAACCCAGTGTTGCTCAGAAAGGCCGTTAACTAAATGAAGAAAGCAGCTCAGTGAATGCGGAATCTGTACAGGAGCCAAATCCAACTCCCTCTTATAACTCAGAAATGCAACATTTGGGCAGCTGCCCGAGGAAGGAAAAGAGAAGAAAACCCAAGTCTGCATGCAGTTTTATTTCTCACTATCAGCCCATGGTTATAAAACCCAACTAAATTCCCGATTTCTTTGTATGTGCTGTTCCAGGCTCTTTAACCCACGTATTCTCGGGTTTGAGAAACATAATCGATACGCTGGCCATGTTACATGCATCATGAAGTCTTTGCAGTTAGGGATATAACAGATTCCCACTAAATTTCAGTATGATGCGGTCCAAAGAGAAAACAAGATAAAAAGAATTCAGAAGATGAGATCTCCGTGGGGTTTCGTAATCCTCAGCGTGCGTACCGTTGAGAGGCTGAGATCCAAATGACCTGGACAAATCTGCTTATGCAGATTTGTAGAAAACACAAATGAGTTCCTGAAGTAATCACTCCGTCAACACATGGGATTGTATCCCCACCTCTCCCACTCTTCACTTCTGCTTGCAGAAGAAGACTTGCATAATAAGTAGAAACTGCATTTGCAACGTACTATTTTTTGAGCCTTTAGGATGAGCACCCTTCAACCTGACTACTTGGTGGATATATTTAATAATGCATCAAAAACGTGTATGCTGTGTCTGACTCTGAGAAGCAAGGAATGATAGTCTCTAAACATTAGTTTGTTACACAACTTTCACAAGATAAAGGGCTGAACACTCACATAACCTCGGCATTGCACAAAGCAGAGAATTTGGCATTCACCGTGTGCTCCAAATTTGACCCATCCCTCCAAGGACAGTGACCAAAGAATGCTGGCATGGGGTGGTTAAGATGCTAACTTGGAGAGGATGTCACATTTGGTAACAAAGAGTGACATTCTGGTCAAATAGAAACCATGACACATCCAAGACATGGGACGCCAAACCCTGTCAGGAAAGAGAGTGTGCTTATCACAGCCAGAAGTGACTTCAAAAGCTGGTCCTGGACTCATGGAAGTGCGTGACTGGAGAGAATCCTCTGGCACATACCATTTGAGTACCGCTGTCTGTCAGGGTCCCGGGTGCACTGATGGGCATTGATGGCCCTTCCCAGCCTTCCCTGAGGCCACCACCCACATTCCCTGCCCAAGGACCCAGAGGCTCCATCTCAGCTCAGCCCTGGGCCTTCAGTCCCTGCCTGAGTGATGCTGTAGGTGGGCTTGTCTCCAGCTCTGTCCCAGCCTGGCCATAAACCCTTTTGACCCCCAGCCCACGCACTTATATCCTGGCCTGACCTCAAACCAGCCTCATCACCACAGACCTGCTTGAACACCACTGTATCATGCCTGACTATCTGGAGCAGTCTTCTAAAACAGACTTCCAAAGAGTCACTTGTGAGGAGCAAAGAAAGGCAGATGACGATAGGGCACTTGATATAGGTATGAGATGCAGTCCCTTTTGAGCAAGGACCTTCTGCAAATTCAGAATTGGAAGCCTGAGACGGAAGCATTGGTCAGCCACAGGAAAACCCTGCACTTCACACAGCAGAGACCAAAAAGGTGACTAATTAAATGCAGCATGGATAAAAGCGTTGATAAGCTATCAGAGAGAACTCTTCCACCAGAAGGGGTAACACCCTCATGGGTTTGGAAGACAAACAGCTACTTACCGATTTGCCAGCGTACTGACAGGCAGAGAAGGCGTTAACTGTGAACTCTTAAAAGTCTGAGTGTGTTGGAAGCAGCAAATCAGAAAAGAAAAATGAAGAAATCGGAAAGGAAGCACCCAGATAGCTCTTCAGAACCCTGTTACTAAACTCGGGATGTATTTCATGTATCCTAATAACTGAGCAGTAGAATAACTTCAAAATTTAAACTGTTGATAATACTTTTCACTTAGAGCGGGGTCAAACTTGTGCATTTTTGAAATCATGTTTTTTAAATCAGAGGTCATTTGTTCATATTAGTGTGGGACATCACTCATGCTAATGTTAAAGACATGGTCAAATGTAATACTACATTATTTATGGCTGCATTATGTTACAGAATCCACGTGCGAAACACGCAGAAAGTTGAGATGCTGAAGCCTGCACTTCGTTACCTTAATTCTGTAAATTATGATGATATTTCATTGCACCTCTTAATAGACAAATCTTTTCTGCATCTCAGCTGCTGCTTGGCAGCCTGTACAAGAGAGATGTGGGTGATCCATTCCTGTAGCTGAGATCACACCCTGCCTGCAAGTGCCTCACCAGATGGTCAGCATATTGCATTTTCCCCTTGGTAACATCCTGGTGGGTTTTGTTGTTTTTTTTTTTTTCCTCCTTGCATCTGGAACTCAAGTAGGAAAATACTTCTGTTGTTTCCTCTAGAGCTGAAGGTAGGGCCGTATCCTCAGCTACCGCACAGCGCAGCTGCCCGTGTCTGTACAGGACCGGGCTCTGAGTGGAGACATATCTGAGTTCCGCCCCTCACAGTCTGGTGATTCACAGGTCAGGTACCTCCTGCTAAGCTGATCAAGGATTTCTACAAAACAATTGCTGATTTGATCTCAGGTGCTTCCAAGTGGTTTTTATTCTATTCCGATGCTGCTTTGAAATGGGCTTTTAACATCCATTACTTCCATCCTAGAGATGCCTCTATTAGCTGATCAAAAGGTTTTCTTGACCCCATTTAAAACTCCTTCCCACCTAATGAGAGCCACAGTCCCACTGAGGTCCTGAGATGATGGTGTTTTCCAGACAGATTTGTGTCTTAACACAAAACACTGAGTCATGCAGCAGGTTACTGGGAGCTTTTCAGCCAGTCCTGGGAAGCACCAGTGCCCCACGTGAGGTCACGGGTGGGAGCTGATGAGATTGTATTCACTTTATTGTTTCCTTGCTCTGAACACCAAAGACTGTAATAGCCTTTTAAAAATCCCATGTTTGCATTAACTGATAATGTGTTCTAGATGGAAGGACTGTTTTACTCTAACATTTAGCAACAGCTTCAGAGCTTTCAGGAGGCATCACCTCAATATGCACAGTGCTCACCTCCACAAATAGCCCAATCCTCTAAACACTTTTCAAAAGAGTTAAAAATGTTCCCAGTGTTAAATAAAATAAAATAATAACAGTATTATTTTAGGGGGTTATTTTCAAGTGTTTCCAATTTCTTTAGAAAACAACATCCTGAAACTACCAGTCATTCTGGAGACCACACGAGGAAGGGAGCTTGGCAAACAGGCAATTCAAATGCGCTGCCTTAAAAGTGTCACTTTTTAAACTGGCCACAGCAGTGGAAGGGAAGGTCCATCCAACCCAGGGAAATCAAAGTTGTGATAGATGGGTGATTGCTTACTTGCTTCATTTCTATCAAAAACCCTCTAGTTTCACAAGAAAATCTTCAAAAGCACTTCATATCAGGAATGAAGGGAAGGGAAGGGAAGGGAAGGGAAGGGAAGGGAAGGATATTCCAGTTGGAAGGGATCTACAACGCTTATCTAGTCCAACTGCCTATGTTATATTCCAGGAGCAACAGAAATATCTCAGCTGGTCTAAATTGGTTCTGGCATTGCCATAAGTACACAAAGGGCACCAACAAGCTCGACACCGACTGCCAGGCTGAGCAACGGACACTTTGCAGGAAGCTCCTTCCCAGTCCATCTGTGGTGCTGACAGCCTCTTAAGTGAGCAGGTTAAATCTGGTGTGTTGATGTGGACTCGTACTGCCATCACGTTTACAGCTAAATATATCTTACATCAATTTTCAAAGTGCAATTTAAGACTTTTGAGAATTTCACCCCCAGTTATTCTTTGTTAATGTCTCTAAATGAGGTAAAATTTCTCCTCCACTTTTACAAATTTGTAATACTCTCTTTTCTCTCCAGACCAATTTTGTTGTGTCTACAAAGCATTAGCTACAAGGAGTTACTCCAGAGTAACGCTGATGTGCAATCGAATGTAAACCAGAGGGAATTGCCTGAGTGTGTTCTCATCTATACCATTCTTTCCTTTTCCATTTTTTTTTCTGCTGTTTCCTCATTATCCCTCCCAAGAATCTTCCCAATGACTTTATTGAGTTGAGCATTTAACAAAGAAGCAATGAACCCACAGAATTCTCCCTTCATTACTAGAGCATCATAAAAACGTCTTGCTTCACTCAGAAATCGTATTTCATCAGAGTATCAAACTTGTTCTGGGGAGGACTAGAGTATCTATAGGTTTATTTATAGGTAATAAACATCCACTTGCAATGAACTATTTTTTCACTCTTGTTTTAACACCATCAACATCGTCGCCTCTATGTAACGACCACAGACACACACTCTGAGAAAGAGCAAGAATGATAATCCAGACCATAAATTAAATAAAAACCCAACTCCACCCACCTCAGCGGTGAGCTGCCCCCTTAACCCACCTCCCCAGCACAGAACCAAACTTTTGAGTTCAGAGCTCCTGACATTTCTGAGGTCATCCCACAAAGCTGCCTTTCCCCACCAGCCAGCCTACAGAATCCCCTGCCTCCATCTCTCCAAAACTACACCCAGGGTGGGGGAGATTGCCCTGTGAAGAGCTCTGGGGTTTCTATCCACACAGAGGATCAGAACTGTCAACTTTCTGCATTGTGGGAAGAGAAACTTTTGGATTGTCACCGGCCTAAACAACATCACCTCAGAGATTCAGTAAACTCCCGGCTAAAAGACCTCACAGTCATGAGGTTTTGCATATTCAAAAGCACAACAATATCTGGAGAGCTTGATTTGCTTCAAGACATTTAAGATTCCTCTGATCTTTATTCAGAAGGACCGCCAGCATACCTAAATAAAATTTACATTTACATTTGCCAGGATATGGAAAATTGTCTCAAGAATATGAATCTAAACTCAGCAAAACTTACATAAAACACTTGTTCTGTAAATCTCTCTGAAATAGCAGTTTGGCAGCACGGGGTGAAGGGTTTATTTGCATGCACTTCAGATGACCCGCTTAATTCACACCTGGCTTTTCTGCACCACTTAGGCATTTGTCTCAGAACCACGTCATGTAAACCCTTCAGACCATCTACCTTGTCTTGGAGTGGAGGGCAGCTAAAACCTCTGAAGGAACAATGACCAGGGTGTCACATTCCACTATCGTTCCATAAATGAAGTCCCTCTGAAGTCAGGGGGGTCTCACATGAAATATCAATGTTGGATGTGTACCCGAGCAACATGTTTTCTTCAACCACAGGTTACATTTTCGGTGATGGATATGAGTTCTCATTCCTGATGACAATTTTTACATGCCTAATTAATTCCCTGAGCTCCCTATTAAAACTTCATGCAGAGTCTGGACACGTCTAGAGGTGGCGTTTTTGCTGGAGAAATTTCAACCTATTTGATATGTTTCTACCACATTTTAATAAAACAGGAACTACTCATGGCATCTGAGTCAACAGGCATTTCATCCACAAAGAACAGGGTAACGGTGACAGGATTTGATGGAAAGAAGTGCTTTTTCTATGGAGAGCTCGCATGTCAAGACAGCGTCATTGCATAAAAGCAAAGGAAAATTTGCTTCATATTAATCTATTCAATAAACAGAAGTCTTGAAGGATAAATGACCGGGTAAGACGCAGTGATACAATTCTCTATTATTGGTGATGATTTAGGCTGTGAATGAAGCCCGAAAGCCTGCTGCCAAGGTCTCTAGGCTCCTTTGCTCCCAGAGAAAAGCGCTCTGCGTGGGGACGCTCAGGCACTAGGCACGCAGTTGATGGGCTTTTCAAAGTTGTTCATAATGACAGCACTCATTCCAGCCAGACACTTACCCATATGCTTAAATTTCAACGTGCTTAAAACCCTTCCTATTCAGCAAATCATGCGATTAACTTTAAGCATGTGCTTAAAAGCTCTGTTGAACTGGGTTTAAATAAGTAGCCGTTGTAAGCAAGGAGAATGGAGATAAAAGCGAGGGCAGAGCTAGAGCCAGCCAAGGCTGAGCACAGCCAGGTCCCAGGGGCGCCAGCCTGATGCAGACTGTCCCCAGTGCCACCGCCGACTCCGTGTTCACACAAGTGGCACAACGGTAATGAAACGTTACAATCTGATGGTTTAATGTTCTGACTTAGTATGACCAGCTGCCTTTCAGGCAGCAGTTCTGTACTGTAGACAGTATCCCAAGGTTAAGTCCAAAGGATGTTTGAAGGAGGATTCCAAGTGCAAGCACTGCTTCTGTTAGTGTGAATCTTCCCCTCACCTCTGCCTGCCCTGTGTCCCTCTTCCCTCTCCTCTGCTTGTCCATGAATGGTTCTTCTCTGATTTCAGAAGGTCACATCAGCTGGAATGGGTTTAAACCCTTACTCAGGGTTTAGAGCACCTTCCCCACGAATCCGAGGAAGACCCCTTTTGACATTCAGTTATGCTTCAAAGCATGCTTGTGACTATTATTTTGGGAAGATCACCACTGGGAAGTCCAGGTGATCCCAGGGCCTGACAGAGTCCTGGTAAACATCCCCAGGAGTGTGGTGAGTTGGTCTGTCAGTCTGTCCTGGGGAGAAGAGATGGGCCAGGGACAGACTGGGTGGATGCTCTAATACCCAAAAATGCTGCAGAGTGTAAGAGGCTTTGTCTTTCCTCCCAGGGAACAAAGAAGAGGGGACATAAAATCTTTCACTCAGTTGCTGAAGTCATTATTGTGGCAAAGATAAAGTAGCTGGATAGGAGCTAGAGCCATTTAGCAATTAACTGACATTTTAAAAAACAATTCTTTTGCAACATTCAGGCAACTAGTTTTATTATCTAGTTAATGGTAGCACTTACTGAAGCTAATTTTATGTGTAATAAAACTTCATTACTATCCCTTCTTCTGAGAAAAGGGGTGCAGAGGACAATTGGAAAAGAAACATATGGTTCTTATACGTTAGCAGGCATATATGTGTATATGAGACACCACAGGTATCTCAAACTTTCTGCTTTCTTTTCCCCCCTCCTCCTTTCTTTTTTCTGGCTCTGTAACTGCTTTGCTCTTTCATGTCAGAGGTCACCGATCAAATTCTACTCTCCCCCTTTTTTTCCCTGATCACAAATCAATGAGAAGGACACCAGAAGGTCAGGTACTTTCTAAAAATAGCTCTGATGCTGCTGTTTGCTTATTCAAGGTCTGCAGGGTCTCTCTCTCTGGCAGAGACTCCTCAAGCAGCTTGTTCCCAACCAGCAGAACTAGGTGGTGGCTGCTCCTCCCCGATGGATTAACCGCCTGCCCAAGCCGCCCCGCTCCAGCCTTTGGGTTCTTGCTGAGTACTGTCAGAGGAGCAGTTGGTGTTAAGATGCAAGAGAAAGGAAAGGTGAGGGGCAGCGCTGTCACAGGGAAAGGTGACAGGATGACATGGCTTTTAACTCTTCTTCTGTCAACAGGGGGTTTCTGAAAGCCCATCTCAATTCTGTGACCTGGTTTTCTATCGGTCATTGTTATTAGCTCGGTAATTGCCAGAGAGAAAGAAGTAGACAGATTGGTATTTCATATTGTACATATATAAAAGCATAAGTCTGAGATTTTATAAAGAAGTCACAGATTTGCAAAGCCTGTATATTATATTTTAACACAGAGAAAAGAGAGAGCAACAAACCTGAGCTGGCTCTGCATAATCATCTTGAAAGAAGCACGGGGACCTCCGCAGTGGGAAAATTTCAGTCTGTATCAGATAATTTTGGTGCTTTTCCTGGCTGTTCTGCCAGCCTCACTTAATGGTAAGCAATGCTGCTTTCTACAGGTGAAGAACTATAGGTGAAGAGCTAAGGTTTATGAGGTGGGCAGTTGTCCCTTGACACTGCGGAGGCTACATCAACTGACACCCCCTAAGAATCTGCGGTGTCTCCTCTCTGTAGGCTCAAGCAAAAGTAGCCAGACTGTGGGGAAAAGGCACTTATTAAAGTACTTGTACCACAAAGAAAGATCATCTGGAAAGAGCTGGCAAAGTACTTTCTTTCCCTCTCCTTTTCCTGTTTGTTCCAGCCGGACAAGCCAAGCCCAGCTGGCACTTGCAAAGCTGGAAACAAAACAAGTGGGTGCAAACTGACAAAACCCCATTTGGGGTTGAAAGTGCTAATTTACACCAACTGAGGACCCGAGCCGCTGGCTAATTTCACTGGTGCTGCTCAGCTACAACCCAAAGTAGGAATTTTCTCTGTATCTTTCGTTTCAGTTCAAGTTGAAGCAATTTTATGAATCTGTTTAACAATCAGCACCCCGGGGACAGCTTGGTAAACCAAGCAAGAGAGAGAAGAAAGGAATTATAGATCTGTTTCTCAGACATTACAGTGTATGCTCAATGCAGTGATCATGTCTTTATGCATACCATATCCTCCTCCTGACGGGGGAACAGACACCCCACACTACTGACAACGTCAAAGGCACTGGATGGAGCAGTGATTTTAAAAAAACTTGTGGTTTGGACCCAACTGTTTCCCACTCTTTGTAATTACTTTAACTTTCAACATCAGTTTTCTGGTGAGCAATTCAGTAAGCAAATCAATTTCCCCTTTTCCTGGGAGAGATCCTAGCTAGGTTTAACTGTAGAAAAAACGCTGTGTGATGGGGTCTCTCAGATGTGTGTTCTTCACCTGAAAACAGCTTCATCAGGTACATTTATAAGTATTTCCACCTAACTTTCCACAGACAGGTATATTTACCATATATGTGGTAGTGATACCCTTTAAAAATGCAGGAGGGAACTCAAGAATCCCAGCTTTTCACTGGGATTTCACTTTCACTGTGGTACGCAGAACTTTCTCCTCGCCATGGGATGGCTCAAGCTATAAAATCTAAATGTAGAAACCATTGGAAAGGAAAGGCAAACTATTTTGGGCAAGCGTCATTACTGTCTCAGCGATCTGCACTGGTGGATTCATGACAACTTTGGTAGCTGTAGTAATTCTAGTAAGACGATGGCGTGTGTCTTTGCAGCATCTTCGGGAGCCACACTCGGTCTGAAAAGCACGTGGCAGATAAAGGCCGTGGGGCAGAACGGCCCCGGTGGGTGAGAGCACTCAGCTGGGGCTGCCAGGGGATTGGGGCTCACGCCAAACTCAACCTCTTGTAGTCCTTTAGGCCATGCCGTGGGACTGGATGTTCCTGGATGTTCCTTCCTGCTAATTCCGTGCAGTCTCACAGCATTTGCTTTGCTCTAATGACATGCATATGCATATGTAAACTTGGCCTCGGATGTGCTAAATGCTTTTCTAAATATGGATGAACTTCTGAATTGGAACCTTCTCACAGCGATATTCCCACCTTGGTGAAATGTAAGAAGCAGTGGGAGGTGGGTTTTTGCTGTGCAGTACCATAAAACCACAATGTTAAAACTGGCTCCGTGCCTACCGTAGGGGGAACGATGCGGGAGCCTCGCGTTTGAAGGGAAGGGGCTGACCTGCTCTCAAACAGGAATAACGCCCCGCAGCTCATGCCCTGGCCTGCCCGTCAGAAGGCCTTCTCTGAGATTTAAGCATTGCTCTTATATTTCTTCAGTATTTTCCAATGAACGGTGCTGATGTCCCAAACATCAAAAACTGGAGGAATTCCTTGCCTAGTGGGGATACCCAAGGGCCTGGTGTTATCTGAGACACATTGAGAATGGCATTTCTAGCACTACTACACTTCACAAAGAACCTCAACATTTATACAGCTGAAAGAAGGATTTTAAAAAAATACATTTTTAATTTTAAATTAGACTTTTTAATGGGAGCAGTAGATTGCAGCAGCTACCGCAAACCTACATGCGTGACTCAGTTCCTAGTGAGGATGTTCTTTNATTAGATGTGGTGTTGAGGGATCTAGTGTAGGGTAGGGCTACTTGTAGAGTAGGGCTGATGGTTGGACTTGATGATCCCAGGGGTCTCTTCCAACCTAAATGATTCTATGATTCTATGATTCTATTCTATTAACCGGCATTCCTTGCCTAGGATACCCAAGGGGATACCCAAGGGCCTGGTGTTATCTGAGACACATTGAGAATGGCATTTCTAGCACTACTACACTTCACAAAGAACCTCAACATTTATACAGCTGAAAGAAGGATTTTAAAAAAATACATTTTTAATTTTAAATTAGACTTTTTAATGGGAGCAGTAGATTGCAGCAGCTACCGCAAACCTACATGCGTGACTCAGTTCCTAGTGAGGATGTTCTTTAAACAGATGAGCGAAGTTTCAGGCTGAAAAATGTCCTTACATTCATAAGTAACTGCTCTAAGCACAAACTAGACAGGAAACCTTCTAAGGAACGAGAGTTTAAAGTACATTCTTTGCATCAAATGGTGCTGAATTTTTTATCTTCTCTTTCAGTCCTGTGTTTTTGCCGGACATTTAAAGTCCCTCTAGTAAGCACACTTATTAATTTACCCTTGACTGGTTTGGTTTCCTGACTCAAAGGGGTCAATACATGTGTTTTTCTCTGTAAAAGTTTTCCAGAAAGGCAGAGAAAAGAATCTTACTCGCTGATGACTAGAGAGATGCCCATGGTACGGCAGAGTTGCTGCTGACACAGGTGTATTTGTGCTAGATAAGGTCTATTTGTCCCTTTAGTTCTGCTTCCAGCTATGAGAACAGTAGAAAGTTGGAGGTTTTCGTCACTCTCAGTGACTCCATACTGTCTTACCTCACTGCAGACTGTACATTACTGGTTTATGAATTCAGGCCTTGAAACCTCATGAGAAGCCTTGATCGTGGAAGTGCAAACTCTTGCCATTTGAATTAGCCACAAGCACGTGTTGAAGTCAACAGAAACACTGAGTAAGCTGCTCTAGAGACATACAGGAAAAGCCCTCAAAAAAGAAAGAACTTCTCTATTCCTAAAATGTGGTCCATGTGGACATCTGTGACATGTGGACCCATCAGGACATTTTCTACCGGCCGACAATTCCACCCTTCATGAGAGATCAGAGAATGAGCTGTCCCAGCGGTCGCACACGCAGAGACCCCACACCACCTCCCACACACACATTTCCACTGATTTCTAGCACTGAACTGGATCCTTCATCCCTCCTTCTGCTTCTTCCCCACTACTTTCGTTCTCTTTATTCTTTCCTCTGTTTTATCAGGCACTTGTTTGCGTACACCAAGAAGAAATGATTGAGCTGTTACTCTGGAATGCCAGGGCTAAAGAACATGAACTCTATTGTACAGTGCATCTCCTAGTTTATACAGCTGCTGTTATGATGAATTAGTTAATGCTATGAAATACTTGGCACATGAAAATACATAGCTCTATAAATGCAAGTATCCATTAATTATGATGATATGATGTCAAGCAGGGGGGGAGCCAGCAACTAGAACCAACGCTGTATTGTGTGCTTCCACCCACGGAGCAAAATTCACCTGACAAAGCCAAATTATCAATTTACTCTTTTCACTAGATCTACTCAAATTTTATCTGTGTTGGGAAACTGTACAGAACAGTTTTGCGATGGGACCACTGTTTAACAGTGACTTCCAAGCCCTGACTGTGAAAGTGCTATTTTCCTCTGAGCAGAGCTTACCTGACCCAAACTTTTCAACCTATGACCACAGTAGTCTCTTTCAAAATCCCAACTGTTAAACCATCAAAGATTACCACACTGTGCTGAGAGAGAGAAGATGAGCCAGTGCGAGGCATCCGCTTCTTGGTAATAATTATCACAGTAATTAAGTTTTGCCATAGCTGTTAAAAGAAGAATCCAGTTTTGACATTTATAAGAGTGGCATTATGAAAAGCTGAACTCTGAATTATCTCTTTATCACACAACTAAAACAATTACAGATGTTCTATTGATGTATGCTGTGGTCCTCTTCTCAGCACAATAATTATCTTTTAATGAGCCCACATTAATGTAAATTGGATTCATCAGGAAATAAATTTCACAAGGAATACGAGGCACTCTACAGGTACCCTTTTGTGAAAGCAAAGCAAATACTGATCTTCATTGTTTGTGGACCAGAGGCTTTCGTTCAGGTTTGAGACAAGTGAAGAACAAAGCGGTGGCTCACATTGTTCCCTCCATTCCGGGCAACCCGAAGGCTGCCTGGAAATAAATCGGATTTGTCCCTTTTCAAAAATTTGCATTTGGTCAAGGATGGGTAATAAAGCACCTTTTCCTCTGGTTCCCGCTCTCATCACGCCCCTGTTCACCCCAGAGAGTTGTTTGTGCCGTGGCACTGACAGGAGTCCCAGTGCCCGAAGCTGCTGTTCCTGGGTTATTCCAGCTGCACCCAGTGCGGGAGGAATTGCTGCTGCTGGGCTGCTTTGGCTCCACTCTGCACCAGCTCTGCCATGTCTTGAATCCTCTAAATCTCTAGTTTAAATGTCTTGAGTTCTCTAAAAATCAAGCTTCATGGAATAATAAATGTCCTGCCTCATATCCACAAAAAAAAAAACCCAAATAAAACAAGTCAAAAAACAAGGCAAAGAAAGAACAAATTTTTAAAAATCTTATGGCTATATAAAAATAATATACTATGGGTATTCACAAGTATAGCACAAGTAATTCTGGTGCTCACAGGCACTTGACAATCTTAAACAAGCCAGGTTTAACAAACCTGCACAGAGAAAATCCAAATATAGCTCCCTGCCTAACGACATTCTTCAATCTGTGTTTTCTGTTTTAATTTCAGTGGAGTTAGAAGATCATCAGTTTGCAACCCAGCCCATTTTAAAGCATTCAGAACTCAGTTTTGAATGACATCCTGCTGCTTTTAGGAAAGCTGGTAAATATCCAAACTAGTTGTTAAAAGCAAAAACCCCCAGTTTTATGTTCCTAAAGCTGATTCCCTATTAAAACTGTGAGGTGGAGAACAAGCGATGCCCACTGATGGTATCCTTCAACCCCCTGGCTTTTGGCTCAACAGCCGCCTCATGCTGACAACCAAATCTTCAATAAGTCAATCTTGGAAGGGCTGGATAGGTTTTGCTCTAGGTCTCCAACCCAGCACTATACTGAGTACCTGAACACATAGGCAAGAAGGTGTCTCCAGTGATTCACTGGGATGGAACGTGATCCTACCCACTGTTCTACAACTCTGCTGTATTCTTTACCCTAAAAGAAGAAAACAAAAAGGCTACTGAAGGAAAAGACCCAGCTAAAGGTAAAGCTGGGTTTGTAACACAATATGAGAGGGAGGCAGCTCCCTAAGCATTCGGCTTGGGGTAGACAGGCCTCTGCTCAAACTGTGAAATGCTGAGTGGCCCAGTTGGTCCCACAGCCGCTAATGAAGGAAAGGAGAAGTAAGATGGGGGATGGCTTGTCAGAGAAAATTCATCATCAGTTGTGTTCTCCTCTGCCATTGGGCTAGGTGTGATACTCACTGAGCTAGAAAGCAGTCTGTGCATGATGAGGTCCCTGTCTAAGAAGCCGAGGCGGTGATGCAGAGGTGTGAAGGCAACCTGCCCTAATGGATACAAGTAGTTCCCAAACTTCAGACAATCACAGAATTTATGTTGGAAGAGACCTCTATGATTATCAAGTCCGACCATAAGCCTAACACTGCCAAATCCAGCACTAAACCATGTCCCTCAGCACCACATCTACATGACTTTTAACTTCCTTCAGGGACGGTGACTCCACCACTTCCCTGGGCAGCCTGTTCCAAAGCTTGACAACCCTTTTGATGAAGACATTTTTCCTCATATCCAACTTAAGCCTCCCCTGGTGCAATTTGAGGCCATTTCCTCTTGTCCTATCGCCTGTTCCTTGGGAGAAGAGACCAACACCCAGAGCAATAACGCCACTGCACCTAATATTTAACCCGAGCCCTGCGTGGGTTCATGCAGCTCATCCTGAAACCCCTGCATGTCAGCCCAGAAATGTTGAGGGTACGTGCCTACACACGCTGCTGTCACACCAAGGGGCTGGAGCGCAGACACACTCCTTGTCTAAGTCAGGAGGCAACAGATGGCTAAAAGCAAAGAGAACAAAAGGGAACAAGGAGACGATCCCAGTCAGTGACAGGCTTACCAGTACATTGGATACATAACTGTCATCGAGCCTTTTGTGGGCCTTCTCTCCCTGCCAGAAGCAAACAAAAGGTCTAAGTGTTACTTCAGGCCTATTTTGAGGAGTGAAATGAGATTTTGTAGGTAGAGGGGTTCATTTTGGCCTTCCACAGAGACTGATTCTCTCTCACATTAGAACATTTTAAATAGTATTCATTCAATCACGCTGGCTGCATCGCCTGTTTTTCCCCCTGAATACAAGGGCCCACTGAAATCCATCAGGATATATATATTGAAATGCATGCAAATTGTGTACATACATTTACACTCTCACAGCTATGGCAGAAGTCTCCATTAAAAAAACATTCCCTTTCTTCCCGCGGCATTTGTCTGCCGATTCTAAATGTCAATATTATCCCCAGTGAGAAGGGAAAAGGAGGTTGAGAGGTTGGGAGATGAGAAAGCTAATTGCCCCCCGACAATTGGAGTTCGGAAGGCACGGGGTGCCCCGCAGCAGCGAGGCACGGCGACGCGGAAACTTCAGGTCCGGCCGCACGAGGCAGGATTCAGAGCCACACTTTGTGCTCCAGAGAACAGCACGGGAAACTAATCCACAGTAATGAGAAGGTACATCAGCAGCTTAAAAGAAGATTCTCAACGATTTATTAATAATAGTTCCTTTGAAATAAAATAGCAAAAAATCCCTGGGTAGAACTGACTTGTAGAGATCGGTCCCTGTTTCCATCAAGGACGTGGCCGATGGCGTATTAGTTTCCAGCACTACAAGACAAGCTTCAAGTGATTTTTTTTCTAAGATGTCACAAATAAGAAATAAGGCTCTATTTGAAGCAGCAGTGATCACCAGTTTGACTCCATATGGCATTTTTATTGCACATCAGAAATGGATGTTAGTCAGGAACTGCCTCCCCCCTCTCCAAAGCCAGGAAAAACTCAGCTCCCAGTTTTCTTTGGCACCAAGAGAACGCAGCGGATGGAGCGGTTCAGAGGTTGTGCTGTAGGTACCTGTGCCTCTGGGGACACCACCTGTGTCTGTGGGGACTAAACAAAGCCACAGGAATGCACCAGTTTTTATCCCGAAGGGGTCTGCCATTCCCTTCAACTGGAGCCCTTTCTCCAGAGGGTTTCACAAGGGTACTGAATTGGAATTAATCTTGTATCCTCTGTACTTTCTAATATGTCACTCTTGCTTTTAAAGTTTGGCTTTTTGAGTAGACTGCCAATAAATAAGTGATTTTTTCCACCAGCAGGTTACCTCTTGAAGACAGTTTTCTATGGATGAAGGGAGAAGGGATGTGTTGACAGTCACAGATACCAAGACCATATGCTGCCTAATCTCATCTTGAGCACATACCCTGAACCTTATGGAGTCTGTGTGATATTTAAATGTATCTACACTACACAACTCCAGATCCATCAGGTCTCTTGTTCCACGCACATATCCCCTTTGCTGGGGGTTCTACAACATTAGAGCCTGTGGGGCAGGTACTTACGGTGAGAGCCTGGAACAGGTTGCCCAGAGAAGCTGTGGCTGCCCCATCCCTGGAGGGTTCAAGGCCAGGCTGGATGGGGCTTGGAGCAACCTGGTCTGGTGGGAGATGTCCCTGCCCAGGGCAGGGACATTGGAACTGGATGATCTTTAAAGTCCCTTCCAACTCTAACTATTCTATGATTCTATGGTCAAAGTATGACAGTTTGCTTAGTGGTTTCAGTGGATTTGCTGAGGTTTTTCTAACTCTGAGATTAGAGTTATACTGCACAGTTATACAAAACCATTCTACTAAGTCCTACCTTGTCTTACCAAAGTCATTGGGCATCCAGACGAGAATCAGAGCTGAAAAGCTGCTGAATTGAAAACACTATTAATGCAAGATCTCTGGTATAAAAGATCCCTCTTGTTTTCCTCTGGAAATAAGATCTACATTGTCTCCTGTGTCTGTGCTTGTCTGCCAGTCTCCCATCCTCACTAGGAACATGTTTTAACCCACTGGCCAATTTCAACGGTGTTTGGCAGACCGGTAGAATATCCCAAAATACTGCTGTTCTCAGGCTGCAGACAGACAATGAGACGGAAAAGGATGATTTTATTACTGCCCCGAGGAAAAGAACCCTTTTCTTAAGCATCAATGGGTGCATATGGGACTCATCAGTTGAAGGTAAAGGCTTTACAATTTTGTCTCCTGATAACACAACACCGATCACAACCGAGTGCCAGCTCCCGGCTGGGGCTGCAAGACACTATTGTAAATATTAATAGCCACATGTCCCTCTGCCTGCAGACTAGCAGTGGCAGAGGTGTGACATCATTTAATAAAACAGCCTCTCTATAATTACAGAGGGATCAGTGCTACAAGAGCAGCCCAGACACCAGATCTGTCTTTTGCCTCTACTGAGATTACACGTGTGACAAGTGTGATTTGGAGAAACACCCCATGATGGTACAATTTCATGCTCAGTTTGCCATGCTTGCAATCAGGCAATGGGGGGGAAAAAAAAGGCCTTCAACTGGTAAACAGAGTAAATTTGCTATGGAAATCACCGAGAGAAGATAAATACAGAGTCCTACAATGTCATTTTTACAGTCAATTTTCTCTCTGGAGCTGAAGTTTATATCAAAAGAAGGGAAATTACATAAATATTTCATCTGGCCTGTAATAGTACTAAATTAGGTGCTCTGGAGATGATTTATATAATGTAGACAGGCTGTCAGTGGCAAATAGGAGAATTACAGTAACATTGAAACAGAGTCCTCCTTAATTCATCTACAGTAGTGGGAGCTTATGTAACTTTGAAGTAAACATTTTTTACAGACATTTCAAGCAGTTCCAGCTGAGCAGCGCGTTGAATCGATGTAGTAGCTCCTTCCCCTCACACAAACACTTCCTTTTGAGGAAACCTGGAGCACTTTGGTGTTAAATCTTACATAATTATTTATTTTTCTCTGCCTCCATCATTTGGGTGGTGACACTGAAGCACCAGGCAGTGCACAAACCACCACTGGGGCTACAGCAGGTCCATGGCCAGAACTGGCCACTGGAGACGAGGGTGGTTTTGCCCAGCCCTGAGAGTCAGTCGTTTGCTCCCATTACCAGAGACATTCCCTCACAAAACCAAGGTACTCTGAGTCCAAGCTTTAGGATTCTTAGGATTCAGAGCTTCATCCACCAAGCACACAACAGAGAGGTCAGCCACTCAGGTCATCTGTCACCAAAGAAAAGTCATGTTTGCTTCCCTGGTGGGATTCTGAATTAGAAGCAGAAAGGTGAAGTAAAAGGTGAAGTTTTCTCCTTGACTCACTCCCAAATCGCAACTCTGTTGGAACAGAGGGAATGAAGAACTCTTTGAAGATCCCCACCAGATACACTCTGTTTTGGGAAGGCACCGGCAGATGCAAATCGTGTAAAGCCAATGCCTCCCGTCCCTGCAGAGGGACATGAGGAGTTAGGCTGTGAAGATGGAAGGGAGAGCAGCCAAAGTCCACCTCCAAGTGATCTCAACTCTTGCTTGTGGCACTGTGAGTTGGGGTCCTAGAGCTGCCCACCTCTCTGGTTCTTCAAAGCAGACTGGAAGTGGAAACTCAGACAGCCTTTCCTAGGGATGCACTGGGGCACCGTGGGACTGCGATGCGGAGGGAGGTGAGTGTTTTCCTCCAGCTGATAACTCACCTGGTGAAAAATCACACTGGCTGCTGAGCTACACAGCCTGCCTTCAGCGGGCAGGGCTGCAACTTACTCAACCATTATTCAGCAGGAAAACTAGAGTTCTGTGACCTGCAGCAGAGAAGTAACAGCAGAAAAAGCCCTTCCCACAGTCCGTGACTCACCAAGTCGTGTTCTGTTACATTCCTAAGTTACATCTAAACCATCTTTCCCCTATTAGCTGATATTGCAGTAGTGGCAGATGCACAATAAATAATACATTATACAACTGTACTTCAAAGGCCTGAATAGTGCAAGGGCAGTATCGCTCTTAGATTCAGTTTATTTAATGCCTTCCATAAAAAGGCTGTGTGAAAAATTATTTATTTATTTTTCAAGTGAGTGTTTTGAGTGTGAGTCGTTCCAGTTTTCATTCTACTGCTTGGTGACCCGGCTGCTCCAGCGAGTGCAGAGGCCATTTGAGAAATAAAATGGATAGAAATACAGTTATTAATCAGCACAGCTTACTGAAAATGAGCATGCTGCATGGGGCCAAGCCCCAAGGAAAGGGAAAAAGTCATGACATTTCTAGGAATGCCACCGGGAGCTGTGTGGCAAAACTCTGAATAATGAGGCAAGGAGGTAAAATGAATGTGGTCTGGGTGGCCTGAGGGGTTAAAAAAAATAAAAACCCCTGTCTGAGAAGCAAAACTTCCACAGGACTTTACTGTGCATTCGTGTTCTAAAGGAGTTCCCATGGAAATCCTCTGTTTCCATTCGGTTTTGTCATTCACTCACATCTTTTCTGTGGTACCGCCCCAGGAGCACACCTGTTGCCAGAGAGAAGGGCAGAAAGCAAAACCCCCAAAAGCCTGGCGAGTGAGCTGCAGGGAGGCAGAAGCCAGTTCAAAGCAAACTCCTCAAAAGGGACATACCAGGGACATCAAAGCACTGTCCACCTCTATCACGGAGAGGGCTGGTGGAGAACTACGCTTCCCAGAGCAGTGGACTGGGTTAGGTGGGTCAAGCCCCTTGGGAAGGGCTGCACATCACGTTACAAATGGAACTATCCCACGACAGGACATTTAACTGGTGACTCGGGCTGTGGCCACCCAATGCATGGCTCTAATTTTAGAAGCAGAGTGGTTATTGCCATCAGGTGCACATCAGTGCAGTAACTGTTCCTTCAGCATCAGTCCCTCGGTGCAGGATGTGACCGAGGTTGGAACGTGGCCCTCGCATCGACTGCTGTGAAAGAGCGTTTCTGAACAACCAGCTGCCATTACAGATGAACAACAATTTCTAATTAACAGCCACTGGACTTTACACACCTCATCCCTGCAAGACCAGCACGTATTCAAAAGCTCTGGGAGGTTTGTGTATACACACACACACAACTGATTTCAATAATTAAACAAGTGAATTGGTTCACAACCTTGATGCACGTTGACTTTTCTTTACTGTACCAACTGTACACTGCAATAGAGATTAAATTAAGAATGTTGTAGCCAAGCTTGGGCCCCAGTTTATAATAGATTTATAAGTACTGTATGAACATGTTTGTCTTTTCTTTTACTTCCTCAGAAGTGATGTCATTATGGATGCCATAATTCTTATTTACTCGATTTCCAGGCTACTGGCAATAGCACAAAAATAGATTTTGAGAATTTATGTCATATATGCATCATGAGAAGGCAACAAAAGAGCACAGGTAAGATTTATTTAGGTTTAGAGCCAGTGTTTCATATTTATTTTCATGCTAACCCTGTCTCCCCAAACAGAACAGCCAGTGGCCTGCTTCCCAACAGGCTGAGGACCTGCAGTTCCCACTGAGGAACAGGACCCGCACTGGACCCACCCGTCAAACTCTGGGCTTAGTTTTGATACTGAAGTTGGGAGATGGCACAAATCAATTCCCTCGGGATCACTGTTGTATTCCCAGTGTATTCCCCCCCAGCAGAACTGAGGAGCTCATTTCTAATTCCCAACAGACGGCATGTGACAAGACATCTCCTTCCAGCTTCACCTAGAGAAGCTCATCTAACAGCACCTGGAGAAACCAACGCTGATCCTAAGAAGGGATCACCCAATACATTGATGAAGTCATTGAAACCGCACCAGTATGGAAACTGGGCCCCATAGTTGAAAGAGAGAGAGAACATTTAAAAGAGCCATTTCATAAAAACCCACATCACAGGATACTGGTCTGCTCACGAAGATGTCTTGCAAGGACAGACTTCAATTATTACCTCTCGTCAAGGGGGTCTGTTTTCAAAGGCAACATCTGTTTTCACACTGGGTAGGTGCACAAGCGTGCACTCACAACCCACAGGGGAGGGTAACACTTCTCAGTGGCATGGCCAGACCCTCCACAGAGGTCTGTGGAACGATTGGCAGTTGTGCAAGGTACCAACAGGGTGCAGAACCTCAACTGTCATTCTACCCACTTCTCCTTTCACACACACCTTCGTTTGTTGAGTGACGAAGCAGGAAATATTCATTACCTTCATGTTCTGGGATGTTTGCTTTAAGAGGACTTTCCCTCCACCTATTATAAATGTTCATAAATCCAGAGTGAAATATTCAATAAAAAAGGGAAGATTTGCAGTTACAGAGAAGAGCTCAAATAAAGTTCATGGTTTCTAAGTAATGCAGCTTTCAATTACCATACCCTTTTTAAACTGTGAAAGATGTAATGTTAATCAAACATGTAATTTGCAAGTGTTTTTCTTTAGTAAATGTCATGTACAAGTAGATATTTAGGATGTAATGCACAAAGTAATTGCAGTTGGATAACTTTCCATGGTAATATTTATTTACATTAGAGCAGGCATGAGTACTCCTGAAAAAGGAAATTATTATTGTGCATAAAATCCTAACCCCACCCCAAAACTCCCATTGCCTTCCAGGACTAGGATGTCACCCTTTCTTTAATTTGGCTTATTAACTAATACCTTTCCTCTTCCTATTAAATAAGAGTTAAAAATGGAGCTATGTAATGTGGCTCTACGGATGAAATGTCTAGATCCTCTCCAAGGCAAAACCCACCAACTGGTAATGATGGAAAGAGCCTGAAAAGCAGGCGAGTGGTGATGTCAGACATGAACACTGAAGGCAGAGCTTCCATTTGAGGCTCCAGGTTGGTGACAATAGTTGTCTTATGCCACCTTTCAGGGTCCAAAGACCCTTAGAAGTTCCCAGGATAAGGTTTTTATGGAAGCTTCTTCTGCTCAGGTACCTCCATCAGGATTAGAGCACCCAGAAACTCCAGCCCAGACAGCTAAATCACTGTCAAAGTCCCTCCTGCTCTGGGGTATCCCTCCCACTGCTGCAAGGATTAATAACAATCAATTGTTTTATAAGGCTAATAGCCAAATTCGATTTTATAAAAAAAATTTCATTTCTACTTTCAATAAACGAGTGTTCTTTACAAACACCAGCCAGAAACAACTTGCTTTAACTAACGTGCAGGGGTCAACAGGAGAGCATTTTAAGCTGAAATGCTGACTGGCAGCGATGCCTAACAAGAGAACTGGGGAACTGTCACCAAGATGAGGAATTGGATGCACCCAGTACCAAAACAATCTTCACATTCATGGGAAGAGGTTTCATAGCGGGACATCCTGCACTGGGAACAACAGGCTCTGAAACCACTCGGAGAGGTCAACTCTGTGGCTGAGTTAATAGTTGAAAAGTAACTGTGAAGTCCTAAATAGGGGCTTTCATCAGAAAACAAATGTTCTTTCAGAAATTCGTTGCACATTTCAAACTTCTGCAACATCCTCTTAGGAAGACTAAAGGCTCTGTTCTGCTTCCTGCAGTTACATGCCCATATTCCCCAGCATCACCACCTTTCCCCTTGCCATTTATTTTCCTAGAAGACATGTACAGTTTATTAGCTACAGGGCAGCCAGTAAACAAAGGCATCCAAAATGGGCAATTGAATCCTGGCCACGGGGGCCAACGTTCACTTGAGTTCCAGTCCCACGTCCTGAGGAACAAGGGTTCCTCTCCTGGCACAAGGTAGAATGATGGAACCCCATCTTCACCATGTATCTCAAATGGTATTCAGCAAGTAAGAGGTAACTCCGAGAGGGTACGCGCGACGTGGCTGGTCTCCTAGGACACGCTACGTGGTTCACGCTGATATTTTCATACAAATAAACTGAACATAATTTTTTTCATAACTTGCCACAAGCTACAGAATTCATGGCAAGGCAACACTTACAGTGAACCCATCAGCCAGCAATTTGCCTCCACTTGGTTATGTTTACAAAGCATTTCCCACTGCTTCCCTTGCCTAGAAAATTGGTTATTTTATCAAAGAAAGCTATCAGCTTCCTTTAGTACTATCTACCTTGGATAAACGTGTTGTGTTTTATCTCATTTTTCATTTACTTCTAGGCATTTCATTCTCTTATTTCCTTCAAAACATATTCTATGATGTTTATGTTACTGAGATTGGAAAAACGGGCCTCTGGCTGCGTGCAGTGTTTTTCCACCTTTTTAAATGTAGCAACTATGTTTGATTTTCCTCAAGTACCCAATGCTGTGACCAGCTAATGAAGGGCTACGAGGGAGAAGGTTCTGCAGAGAGAGGCAAAAGCTGTGTGTCCTTGAGGCTCAGGGATGAATGAGTGACCAAGTGACCACAGGGGTTACAAACTGTTACTGATCCTTCTAGATCAACCCTGTACCAGCTGAGGGGATCAATCCCCTGGAAGGGTTCAAGGCCAGGCTGGATGGGACTTTGAGCAACCCGCTGTGGTGGGAGGTGTCCCTGCCCAGGGCAGGGGGTTGGAACTCCATAACCTTTAAGGTCCCTTCCAACCCAAACTATTCTTTGGTTCTATGATCAACCACCTGTGAAACTGCTTTTCCCCAAGTTATTCAAAAGAATGCAGATAGAGCATCATAAAATCATGGACTGTGTTGGGTTGGAAGGAACCTTTAAGGGTCATCTAGTCCAACCTCCATGAAGTAAGCAGGGACATCTTTATCTAGATGAGATTGCTCAGAGCCTCATCAAACCTTACCATGTATGTCTTCCTGAGTTGGCTAGACCAGCACAGGGAGTGGACACCTGGCTTAGCCCAACATGGAATATCAAAAATAACTGATGTGACGATCAGTTTGAAGAGAGCAATTCATTTGAGCTGGTTTCAAACCAGATACTCCTTCCCAGCAACTGGGGACGCAGCCTGTCACAACAGTGAACACACTACGGAGAGCAGGAATGAAATTCATGTTTTTATTATGATCTGATTGTAGACTGCAATTGCAACACTCTGCTAAGTGTCATTTGTACCTGTGCTGTAATTTAAGTGCATTGCTGCATTATGGGATTTGCTCAATCAAAATGCTGAGTAGCGTGAGGTAAGTAAGCCCTGTATTAGGCATTAAAGCCCCTCCATGTGCAGTATCTGCAAGAACCTGGTCAGCACAGGTCGAACTCTGACAAGTACCCCCTTCACCTTGGCAAGATTTATTCACCCATCCCTGCTATCAAGTCACATTTCAGATGCCACGGTTTCAGAACAGCCTGCAGATGAGCTGCCTTCTCTTACGTGAGCATACTAACCACTGCACATTTTGCTCCTACCTCAGCTGTGGTCATTTCTTTCCCCTTTATTCATTTTCTATTTGACCCCACGCTCATCATTCCCGCAGAAAACCGGAAAAACAATCTGCCACGTTTTGGTGACACTGGTGTCCTACACCGTTTCCACTAAAGCAGGACTCTCCCATCCTTCTCTCTGCACCTGCACAGCTGGTACCTGTTTCAGTAGCCCGTGCTAGGCTTAACTCAGCGTGGCTTTTGCCAAAGCTCTCCTTATCCCCAACACATCCTGACTCCCAAGATGGAGTTTTGTCTGCTCTTCTGTTCCTTCTTCTATTCCTTACAGATCTCTTCTTATTTTTACCATCTTTTCCCTTGATAACTAATCTGAAAGTCGCTCTCGGGTCTCCAGCTACAAGTTTCTGACTCTTAAGCTTCAGTAGCTGATTCCTGACAGTTTCCTTAGAACCTGGACTTCAGGGCATCTATCATACAAACTTTCCTGAGTGTTCCAGGCCAAAAGACATTCCAAATGAAGTTCCTTAGTTTTGAATGTTTGCTTTACAGACATGTGGGTTTTTTTCTATTTACTTCCCTTGGATCTAAATGAGGCAAATGGTCATTATTGGGTCTGATGTTATTTTCCATGACTAGGTCATTTATTCTATCTTCATTATCTACCAATACTACATCTGAAATAGTATTTTCCTGGTTCAGTAATGTGTTGGCAGGGATATCTACTATTTCAGTAACACTAGTTCTCCAAAATATATCAGAGAAATTAAAGCTTGGAACTGCTTCAAGTCTCTCTGTAGTAACATTTGACAGGCCTCTACCCACAGCCAAGTCAAGTTCTAAGCCTGCAAAGCAGATTCCTAGCACCAGCCCCCTCCGAACCTCTAGCAGTCCTTCCCACAGTCCTTTTGACCTAAACAGATGGTGATGGACCTTTACCATCTTTCATTTCTCTTAAGCTGACCATAACCCTACAGCATAATGCTACCCTGTCACCCTAGCTGTCTCTTCTAGACCGACGATAATGAAGTGGCTCCGCACGTTTTATAATCATGTAATTACAGCATTTTGTACACGAGTCTCTGCTTTCACAGATGATGTCTCTTTGCACACAGCATGGGCTGAAACCTTTACAACTACAAACCGAGTAAGAACTGAAGCAGTCCAGCCTTCCTAAGTGTTTGGGACTTCAAACAAGGGCTCTGTGTGGTGTGAGTTTCTCATAAACAGAAGGAACTGATCAGATCCGTGGGCGCTGCTAAATCACACTGGGCTTTCCAGGCTGGGAAATTTAACTCTAAATTCCTCAGTACAGAAAAAGTGATGTGAGTCACTGCATCCTCCTCGCTCTCCTGTTCCTCTCCAGAATGCTATCGGGTTTGGAGAGGGGGCTAGCTGAATCTGACTGGTTCTTGATGGTTTTCCTAAAGACCCTGTGTTCATTTCCCATATCAGATGACCTGACTCAAACCAGTCAGATCATCGGTGCAAAAGCAGTTCCACCACCCGTGGTAACGCATTAGTAGTCACAGGTGAGGTACCACAGGAGGTGAGGCACCATCCCATTCACCTGATGGGTGCAGGGCAGCAAGGGTTCACAGGATGCACCTCCTTGAGGGTCTTAGCTGGCGTTTCAGAATAAATCTGAAAGCAGTTTTGACTTGGATCGTCTGGGGACAACATCCACGAGAATGTTTGGATCAAATCAGATCAAATTTATATGACTGAGCAGTGCAACAGTTTACAAACCTGGCAGGAAACAATATTCACTTTTGGTGAATGTAAGTAAAACATTTCCATTAAGCCGACAGGAGATTTGCATGCACATGAAATACAAGATCAATCTACTACAGAGTTTTGACGTACAAGGACTTTATGTTTATGCTTTGGCTGATGTTTAGCACACTGCAGTGCAGCAAACAGAAAAGTGTAGTTGAGCTGTCTTGTAAGATAATTGATTTTGACAAGACTACAAGTTAATTCGTCACTATTTTGCAACTTATTTGGAAATTCTTTGCAGCAGTGTCCCAGAGGACAGCATGTAATCGCTTGTAAACTGAAATTAGGTCCGGAGTTAAATATCATTAAATCTCAGGTACAGGCAGAGCTCAGCATGTGACTACTAATGTGTTACCTTCCCTATTACATCAAGGACACAACTGTAGCAAAGGTTATGAAGATTATTGCTCAAGTTGCAAATTGCTCGTAACTAGAGAATTAAGTTGAGATAAAATTCCAGGCAGCCTACAAACGTACAACAACTGGTTGTAAGAGAAGAGGCACTGCCTGGACACCTTAAAATCCTTCATGTCCCAAGCACCCACATTTTCTTGCATTTCTTTTGCACGCACACACAGAAGAACCCTAAGTGAAATAAAATAAAGAGGATTATTAAAGCTCATCTTTGTACTAATACACCCAAATTAAATCACCATTCCCATTAGCCATTCCAATGTTTTATTATAATAGAGTATGAAGGATTGGTAGATCTTTTAAAACTGTATTGCTAAGACCATATTGTTTGACAGTTTTATTTTAGACTGTTAAATATTAATTGCAGAACAAAAGAGTGCATTAAAAAATTATGTTGGATACAAATAATTCAACTCCCTACAATGGATTTGCATACTCACCTTCTCTCAAGCCACAGCTAATGGTCTCACTTGGGCTGGGTTTTGGGGGTCTCAATAGTAATTTCTCCCAGAGCAATGGCCCAACTGCCATTAGCATTTGAGGGTTTTCTGGAAGTGAAGGTGCTGGGCACAGTCAAGCCATCAGACAGCTTTGTAACTGCAGTTTAAATAGTGCCCCGCAACGGTTCTAGACATTTCAGCCCAGGACCTCTCTCTGTTTAGGATCTTTGGGCTGGTAGGAAAGGTATTTTATGAATAGAATCATAGAATCATAGAATGGTCCAGGCCGGAAGGAACTTCTAGGGTCATCTAGTCCCACCTCCCCACAGTCAGCAGGGACACCCCCAACTAGACCAGTTTGCCCAGGGAATCCTCCAGCCTCCCCTTGACTATCTCCAGGGAAGGGGCCTCAACCACCTCCCTGAGCAACCTCTTCCAGTGGTCTGTCACCCTCAGAGTAAAGAACCTAGTCTCAATATCCAATCTAAGTCTGCTCCTCTCCAGCTTGAAGCCATTGCCCCTCGTCCTGTCCCTGCAGGCCTTTGTAAACAGACCCTCCCCAGCCTTCCTGTAGCCCCTTCAGGGACTGGAAGGCTGCTCTGAGGTCTCCCCGGATGCTGCTCCTGAGACAGGCTGCTCCCTGGGACTCCCCCCTACATAAAGAAGGTGCTGGCTGCTCTCTCGCTTGGAGTCAGAACTACTTGAGGGTGTTTGTGATTTATGAAACATTTGTGTCCTGAAAGGGCAGCAGGGAGCAGGTCCCCCACCTCCTGCAGTCAGTGCTCTACAAAGCAGGTTGCAGAAGCCACAGGCTTTTCTTCCCAGAGGCATGAACTGCCTCTACACACAGCAGACAGACCTGGCCATGCATGTTTTGATCTCTGACACACACCGTAAACTGCTTTGCCAGGAACTAAATTGAGACCCTTCACCAAAGCCCATCTTATTTTCACATAGACGGTACACCATGGTCAGAGGAACTCCTTAATTTCACTAATTACCTTTTAATGATCGTATGCAAACAAAAGGCAGTAGGTAGGTGCCATGTGCCAGGAGACTCGGTGCAGTATATGGTCAGAGTCAGAAAACTAATCATCCCCACCTGCTCTCGAAACCTGCCAGCAGCTGAGATTGGTTTGGGTTCAATTTCCAAAAGAAATGGAGACTCTGTTCATTCTAATTAGGCTTTTGGAGCTGGGACACCTGTACTGAAAAGCTATCTGAAAGTAGGCTCAGATGGTGACTATGATGCCTGTCAGCAACGATCACTGATTTTGCAGAAACAGTCCTCTGCCCATTACTAGAACTAAAGTGAGTACAAATCCTCTTGTGTTTTAGAAACTCTTATTCCCTAAATTTTAGAAAATGTCCCCATAAACTTTTATATACATCTCCTTTTTTCCCTCCTTCTCCTTCTCCCCCCGCTTAAAGTTCAAATATAGAAACACATTGCCCAAGTCCCCTGGGGTGCCAGCCCGGCATCCTCTGCCAGCCTGGAACTCAGGGAACACCGATTACATTCAATAAGTGCTTCTGATCTCCTGATTGCCCGTCTCTCTTTTCCACTGGTATCTGAGAGGGAGACCACCCTTGGACGTTTCCACTTAAATAGTGACTCGGGTAAGAAAGTGACCACCCTGAATAGTTGTTATTTGGACGCACAGCCTGAGAAGGCAGACCATCATTCTGAAATACATTAAAGGAATCTTCCTGTGCCCTAAAATGGAGTTGTAGCCTCTGAGCCGGGCTACCAAAACAGCCCCAGAGCAGCCTAGGGAAGACAGGGAATAACAGAGAACTCGAGGCACTGAAATCCTGCCGCTGCTCTGCTTGAGAGCCATTTCATTGCGCTGCTGCAACACCTCACTGTGGGTAAAACAGTCGGCGGCTCCTTGAAACCCACTTTACTCCCTGCCCGGCGGATAAGGTAATCAGGAAGGCTGCTCACCACGCAGGGCTGAGAGCTCAGGAGGCCTCTGAGCAAACGAGCTTGTGGCCTCTGACGTCTGTAAGGCAGATTGGTGGTGAGAGCAGGGGCATCCGACTCTTCTCACCCAGGAGTTAGGTGGTATTAAGGGCAATAAGGGAGAGAAGTAAAGAAAAAGAACAAATGCAAGCAGAAATCAAAAGAAAAATGAGATGATGAAGGCAATAAAGACAGAGAGGATGAACCATAAGGACAAAAGGCAGTCGGAGCCTGGGTCCAGCACAGAGGATCATCTCTTAACCTCAGCCTGCTGGGGCAGTAGCATCTCCTGAGTTATTTCAGGAGCTGGTGGTGAATCACAGAATCACAGAATGGTTTGGGTTGGAAAGGACCTTAAAGATCACAGAGTTCCAACCCCCCACCATTGGCAGGGACACCTCCCTCCCACCTCCCAGGTTGCTCAAAGCCCCATCCAGCCTGGCCTTGGAAACCAGTGAAAACCATGCCTCAGTATAAATCCCAGTTCCCTTCCCAGTAAGTCACCCAGGAAAAAACTCAGCCTGCTTTCTGACCTGCATTTATTTGAAAGGCAAAAAAGTTCCAGTAATGTGACATTGCTCACTGCGAGTTCATTTCTTTCATGAGATACAGGACTGTGCTCAGCCACTGAAACAAAGGAACCGCTTCGTCTTTAATGCGTCCAGAGAATCACTGTGTTGAAAGACTGACATAAAAGGGGGGATGAGTCAGGAGAAACCAGAAAGCCTCGTTTAATGTGCTATTCTGTATTTACCATTAACTCTCAGCTGTTCCTTTGTTAACGATGGGGGGCTGCCTGTAAAGTATTCTGCTAAGAGAGGCTCTGGACCTTGAAAAGTCTGGCAGCACCATCACCCAGGTGCAGCAGGAGCTGGCCCTTATGCAGAACAATCCCAACTACACGGAAGATTAATTTCTGGGATCCTCTGGGTGGTATCAGTGGGAACAAGCAGCCAAAGGACAGGGAGGAAGCCCTTGGCTTCCTGCTTTTGAAATATAATTTCATTAGCTATAGGTTAGGCCAAGGCCAGTTCTGTATTGGTGTTTACATATTTAGATGAAAACGGAATAACTAACTCAAACAAACCTGTTTCTTTCTTTCAAAACCAATACATAACACAACTCTATCTTTGTCTGTACTAGATATACATTTTTTTTTCCACTGGAGTTAAAAGCTTTTACACATTTACAGAGCTCTTGTAATGTTGACCTGCGGTGGAGGTTTTTGTTCTTTAAATCTCATCAGAAGAGTGGATATCTGCAATTCATTTCAGAATTGTGCTTTGCATTAGGGAAGTTAATGTACTGATTAATTTACCTAATTACAGTAAAACAAACAATCCTGCAACCGAGGCCAGTCTGTTCACTTACTTAAAATGCAATTGCACACAGCCACTGTGCAGACAGGATAAAACTTTAAACACTTCTTCTGGCCATCTTTGTGTTTTTTCCAGTCTGTCTCTTCTGAAATACCAGAGACCAGCTTAGTGTTTAATGCTGCATCGAAACCAGGAAGTATGTGGCTCTAGAGGAAGGCACCGAGAGAGGAGTAAATACAAGCTAACCAGTCCTGGGGTTACTGGGTGGTAATGGACATGTTTCCTAGGCAGGGGGTACAGGGAAAGCTCTGGTTCTGTGCAGAGAACTCACGCCAGATCAATTAACTACTGAAATCTCATTTAGGAGCTGGAGCTGAGCCCTATTCTGGGATCTCCAATGAAACTTAAGTGGTAAAGGAACCTCGTAATTCTTCTCTCAAAGGACTGGGCATCACCTCAAGCGTTTGATGTACAGACTTGCACTGGCAAAGCTTTTCTTCTGTCACAAAAATGCCATCTCCCAAATAGAGCACTTCAAAACACGTGTCCCTCCTGAACCCCAGTTTAATGGAAATACAGAATAAACACCCAATGATGAAGAAAAATAGGATCCTTAACCTAATTTATTACAGTTTTAACTTGCCTTTCTTGAATGTTCTGAAACCCTGAATTTCATATCCAAGAAACATGACTCATGTACCTGTGCTGATCATTGCTGATTTTATTAAAGAACCTATTCAATTTCGGTAAAGAGATGGGGAAATTGTGCCTTGTGCAACAAGCACGGGAAGCAGGATGGAAACCAACAGTGACAGGGTCAGAACACCTCTTCATCAAGCCCAGTGCTCGGCTCTGAAAGAGGTTCAGAAGTTCTGGTTTACACTAACATGCTGTATACTGCTCCTGATTTTGTGAAAGAAAAGGTAGAATTTGGAGTTTCATCTGCAGCAGAGCACAGTGCAGCAGCCTTTAATTCATTGCAAGGTAGGAGTGAAGCCACCCTGTACCTTCATTTGAGGAACTCTCTGGTCAAAAGACCACTGGGAGGAGCGTCTTCTCAAAAGGCAGTCTTGCTATTGGGTTAGAATCAATTTTTATGATTTTTGCACAGAAAAAGTTACGAATGTTAACAATCAGAATTTTTTTCCCTTCAGCTCTCCAACCTGAGAAAAACATTTAAATTCGAGGAACAGTTTGGTTAGTCCAAAATTCCTGTTTCCACTGAGCACCCTGTTTACTCCTGAGTTAAGATGACATATGGCTGATAAAAATATAACCATAACAGGCAACAACCCCACCTCCTCCCTCCCCATGTCTCTGTGCTGCTTGGGTGGCTTGGGTGGGCACCCGAGGGGTGATGTGACAAATCAAAGAGAAGGAATAATTTTGAGTTTGATCCCTAACCTTCCCTTTCTCCGTGGAACAAATCAGTGTCTCCCTTTTCACCAAACTTGTGGGAAGATGACAGCTTTGAACTCTCTGCTGAGCTGTGAGATCTGGGTGAATTGGCCAGTGCAGGAGACACAACAGACACGCATGAGGAGCACCTACATCTCCTTCTGTCATCCAACTAGACTAAATACCTTATGAGAATAGTTGTACCCACTCTAAAGAAACAGCTGAGAACTGTTAAATACTGAGTTTAAACATCTGACAATGTCTGAGTTTCTGTTGTCATTTATGTGAATCCAGAATAATTCCACTAGTGTAGTTCTGTATTAATAAAACTGAGATCAAAATGTGATCCACCGCTCTCCCAAGAAGCAACATATCCTTTACAACAACAAAGCAAATGAAGCAAAAGAGAATGAAAAGTGAATTACAAAAACATTGATCTTGCAGATACAAAACAGTTGGAATAAATATTAGTGCTGATGATTTCCTTTCCATTATCCACAATGTGTTTTTCCTCACAAAGAAGAAGTGGTTTAATACCATCTATCACTCATTTAATGGATGAAGCGTGAAAGATGCCTTCAAGCAAGTTAGTAGCTTGGCTGTGCCTCAATTTGTCATAGTCATACACAAAGAAAAAATGCACCTTCTAATACATTCGAACATGTTGCATCCAGGAAGAACAAGCCAACATCTGGACATCTATAATAGAGACTGCAACATCATGACTGCATGTCAAAGTAATTAATTAACGTCATTTCTTTCTGCCAACAGAACATGCACATACCCTACAGAACACACAACGTTTGATCTTACTAATTTAATGAGAATCCCTAAATCTTCTGTAGCAGTTTTCATCTAGAAACTCGTATCCCACACAACGGATTTTAGGCTCACCGTTTTATAAAACAGCCAATGAAGTACAAAGAGGTGAAGGGATACGTAGAACCAGAGAATCATTCAGGTTGGAAGAGACCCTTGGGATCATCGAGTCCAACCATCAGCCCTACTCTACAAAGTTCTCCCCTACACCAGATCCCTCAACACCACATCTCAACAACTCTGAAGCACATTCAGGGATGGGGACTCCGCCCCCTCCCTGGGCAGCCCATTCCAGGGTCTGACCACTTTTTGTGTGAAAAATTCTTTCCTAATCTCCAGCCTAACCCTACCCTGCTGCTGCTTGAAGCCATTCCCTCTCGTTCTATGGCTAATTATCTGTGAGAAGAGACCAACACCAACCTCTCTATAATCTCCTTTCAAGCAGTTGTAGAGGGCAGTGAGGTCTCCCCTCAGCCTCCTCTTCCTCAAACTAAGCAGTCCCAGCTCCCTCAATCACTCTTCAGAGTGATTCTGAATTCACATCCAGAATGAAGAAACAGAGTTGTGTACGAAGCTTAAATTCTTGAATAGGAGTAAGGAATTATTATCCAGTATTGCTGAATTTACTGGTACCCAATATCCATCCTTTCAAGAGAACTTCCGAGGCATTTCAGAATGAGAATCACCACAGAATTCTTTGGATAGGTTCACCATAAAGTTCTGTTCTCTTATCAGAAGATTCCCATGGGCTTTCAGAATACTCTGACCTGATACTTATATATTCTTTATTTTCTAACATATCTAGCAATTGAGTAAGCCCTGAATCAGAGATGACTAAAGTTACAGGAATAAAATAATTCATAGAACCATAGAACTGTAGAATAGCTGAGGTGGAAAGGGCCCCTGGTGATCATCTAGTCCTAACCCCCTGCTCAGAGCAGCGTAAGCTAAAACTGGTTGCCAAAGACTGTCCAGTTGAATTTTTAATATCTCCAAGGACAGACTCCACAATCTCTGAGAAACCTATTTCAGTATTTAACCACCTTTACAGTAAGAGAGTTCTGTATTTCAATGATAGCAGTAAGCTGGGAATCCAAGCACGCTGGAGAGGCCTGGAACCCAGCCGCTGGGGAGGAAAGACGGTGAGAGTGGCTCACTGACCTCACAGACCGGTGGTCCCTATGACCCCAGAAGTGGGCTGCCGCCACCAGATTCTGTCAACAGCTTAAATTGCAAGACCTTATTCACAAACCACTTCTGAATAAGCTCTGACAAAACAATTCCTTACCTGTGGCTGAAAACAAACTCACCAGGCTCCGTAATGCGACTCATATTCCAAGATGTATCATAACCCCAACAAATCTGGAGGGAAGAAATTCCCTAGGAAAATTTAGGAAAAAATTCTTCACAGAAAGAGTGGTCAGGCACTGGGATGGGCTGCCCAGGGAAGTGGTGGAGTCCCCATCCCTGACTGTGTTTAAGAGTAGATTGGATGTGGTGTTGAGAGATCTGGTGTAGGGGAGAATTTGTAGAGTAGGGCTGATGGTTGGACTCGATCCCAAGGGATTCTTCCAACCTAGGTGATTCTATGATTCTAAGAGTTATGGCCCTCAACCAGTATCCCCAGAATGTCTGTATTTTCCTACTGCTATCCCAATTGAACTAGGTACCTGAGTAAGTGGGAAGCACTAACAGACAGGCTCTAGTAGATGATGAAGCAAAGGTTATTCTGGATTCCCAAGAATTCATGGAGCTTACAGTCATGTCCCCTGCCTCCCACGCCAGCAGCAAACTTTGCAATCCCTATGGAAAACCCGATATTCCATGTGAATGCTCACACTTTCCTGCACCCCTGCCTCCTTCTGCAGCTTGTGTTTCTAGGCTTTGATATTTATTTGGGATAGTATCAATGCAAACTAAGTCCTTGGCTAAAATCTCTCCTGCAATCCATTTTCATGATTTACTAATACTGCTCCGTGGTTAGAACACAGCAGCTCTACACAAAGGGTTCACAAAGGTGAGATTTAAGCGGACGGTAAGAAGGGTAAGAAACCCTTACCTCTGTAACCACCCCAAAAATCCACTGCTTTACGTTTGAGCTGTTTCCCTTAACATTTGAATTTTGCAGGCTAATTTCACCCAATCTGCCTCCTGTTTGGTGCACATACTTTTAAGCATTCTGGACAGGGCTTCTGTAGCCTGGCAGTCTCCGGCCTCCGCATGAATAGGCACCGCATCACAGGAAGAAAAGCCATTGAAAATGATGAACTGCAGGGACTTTTTTGTTGAATGACCACCCTCCAAGATCAAAGAATGAGTGTTTTATCTCTCTTCTTTCTGGTTGATGCTCACAAAGATCTTCCTGATATAAAATACTCTCAGTCATAATACACACATCACTTCTATCTGGCATTTACTGTTGTTTCTAATGGGGGATAAATCCTTCTTGCGCCACGCGCACCGAAGCCGTGAAAGTGGTTGAAACTCACAATGAGGAAGCAGCTGTGGATGGGAACCTTCCTCACACCCTTCCCCTTTGTCACCTTTCTTCAGTGAAGTCCCTGTAGCTCTTTAAGCCTAAAGTCTATGTGTAGCAGTAGGTCTCTTTTTATTTAACTCCACAACCCAAAAACTCAACATGCATCATTGTCACCTGATTTTACTCGGCTTTTAGGTCACTGATGGTATTTGATGAGTTCTTGCCATTACAAAGAGAGTGATACCCACAGCTGTGACACCTGGGTCTTTTCCCAGCTCCCCCCAAAAATGGCCTTCACCACGATTTCTTCAGTAAGAGTCAGGTCTTCTGAACTCCCATTTTCACTCCCAAACTCTCCCATAGTCTGCTGGGTTAACACAGGCACATTTAATAAATACAATCCTGCAGTTCCCCTGCACTGAATCAAGCCTTTTTCAGCTTTTTCGGAAATGACTGGAGGATGTGCTTGTTACAGACCACACGTTCAAGACAATCCAACGGTGTAAGGAAGGGTTAAAACTGAAGGTGTAAAGTATTTTCATGAGTTCAGCAACAGAAGTGAACTTTTGACTGTAGAAATTTTCCCTGATGTTGAAAATCTCTGGTACTTCACCTAACTTTTTTGTCAGTAACAAAAGAAAAACCGACTACTGAAAACAGCACTTTCTTTGCTTGTATTACCCTTCCAGGCCAAGAAAAGGCAGTTTTGGCAGTTGAATGTGCTATAACTTCCAGCATCCCACTTCAATACATCATGATTAAACATCAAACAGCGTTTATTGAAACTATAGTGCTGGTGACTACTACAGAATAGATGTTTACGTCCCTTCATAAACGCTTAAACGGGTTTCTTTGCCGGCACCAAAAAAAGACAAATGCCGCTTTAACCAGAGCCCTTCACCTCTGCAGCCGTCTCCTGTCGGGGTATCCCCACTGGTTTGCAAGCATTAGCTTCTTTCTCACTTTACTAAATCGTTTGCGTGATCAGACATCATTTCAACATCTTGGCTTTTCCCATTTGAGGCAATTCCTGGCATGTTGCAGTTTGCCTTCCCTCTATCACTGCCATTCCTTTTGTTCTCTAAAAACCACTCCCATTTTCACCCTCCTTGCCCTGGCTGTGGCATCTCCCACCCCCATTCTATCCCCCCTTCACTCTCTTATTTGGACAAAACCTGGAATTTCTACTCAGTGCCTCCCGTGCAGCGCAGTGTTCATGTTGCAAAGCACCTGAATTCAGCTGTTTATTGTCTCACCTCCAGTTAACTGCCCACTGAGCTCCTTTCCTATCCCCAGCTGCTCCTGGCTGTTGTCTCACCTTGCTTATTTTTCCATTTCCCCCCCCCCCCCCCCCCCACTCCTCTC
>VZTM01000861.1:341494-424888 GCA_013400555.1 Jacana jacana | reverse complement strand
CCCCCCCCCCCAACTCCTTCTCTGTCATGTCTCAATCTTTATTTTGCCCTGATTTTTTTATTCCATGCTCCATGCATGTCACCTTCCCCCTGCCCTCCTTGGATTTGGCCTCCGTTCATAACTGGGTCTTTGTAACCGGTGGTTACGCTCCAAGAATCTCCTCTGGAGTGTCAGGTACGATGCTCCTACACCATCTGCTCTTTGATTTCCTCTGCTCACAACACAGCTCCTCAGTTTGTACGCCTCTCCTCACCGATAACCGCGGGCCCTCTGCACGCCCTGCCAGGGGCAGATTAGCAGGGAGAGGAAAATGCTCACCCGCCAGCAGCGGGGTGAAGCTCCGCTCTGCCAAACCCCGCGTTTACACTCAGATACGCGCTTGCTCCGTCCTCTGCTGTTTCACTTTCTCTCCACGTCACTGAGGCAGCCAAAGCTGTTCCACCAAACGTTCGCTTCGCTGGGGCCATGAGATACCTGCTCCTGCGGCAAACTCCCTTTTGTGTTTTATGGGGAATACCAGTAAGTACCAGGGTATCACCTGAGGGGTCGAGGAGGGATTTTCAGGGGTGTGATTTAGCAGAACAGGATTTCTCAGCACACTTCTGAAAACATTTCGCCTCCAAAGTACGCTATTCTACTTACAATAGCACAAACACCGGGTAAAACGAAGAAAACTTCCTGAAATTCCCATTTAAGGTCATCGTGGCCTACACTTGTCCCGGAAAAACGGCTAGAAATGCAAGAGATTGTAAGGTTTTGATAAAAAGAAACCCCAAAGAAGATTTTTCCCTGAGTTTTACCTGTACAATGGCACATTTATCCCTAGCCTTCCCTCTAGAAAAGGTCCCTTGTTCACACACAAGTGTTTTACGGACACGGAAATAACTTTTAAAACAACAAACAAGGGAACGATTCCATGCCCTGTCACACACCCATCAGGCGGCGGAGCAAATCGGCATCACCGTTGGCTCGTTGTAAACTGTCACGTCGCATCACTCCTGCAGACCCTTCTGCAGATCTGATCATCACGTCTCCAAAGTTAGCAAAGCTGCCTCCAGGCTGTGTTTTAAATACAACCCACCCAAGACACCCGGGCCAGCTGCACTGTTACAGCCTCACTCCTCTTTAGCAAAGCTATTAATTGATGGCTGAGCTCTCACCACCACCGCTGTAGTCCGCCCTCCCTTCTCAGCTCCGACACAGCCCCAGTTAATCCCCAGCGTGAATAGACTCAACTCCCACAGAATCCAAAAAGAAATACGGATCCTCACCTTGTGGAGGTTTATCTAAGATCACACAAAAAGCAGGGTGAAGTCTGAGGGAACATTTTAGCCTGTAACACTTTTCCTTCAGCGAAGACACAGCCTACGTTAACCACCGGGGCAGTGAGCAGGCGTGGGAAGGGAAGGGGACATGGACAATATGGACTTCATTTTCAGAAAGCTGTTAGCACAACAGCCAAAGCAGAGTTAAAATACCACCCAGCTGCTAGGTTTTGAAATGAAGTATTTCAGTACCTTTCTAGGTAAATGCTGGAATGTACAGCTAAACAAAGAAATAGTTCCTAATTGGGAAAGCTGTGTAATTACATGCTTTCTCCCCTCAACCTTTCCTCCCGTGGCCAGGGCACAATCCGTGATGCCGTTCCAATGGAGTTACTGATCCACCTCAGCTTTCCAGTATCGGCACACAAGAAGCCTCACATCTAACACCAGGTGATGAATGACTGCTATTTTCTAGCAATTTTTACCTGCTGGGGGCCCGAGGTAAATATCAAGCCTGATTTCTGAATGAAACCTCTCATCTCCCCTTTTGACTTCAACCTTTAAGGACTGCCCATAAAACAGGACTGTAACTAGGGAGCACAGCATCTTCTGAGAAGTCTTGAGAGCACCGAATGGGGCCTTTCCCAGTCGTAACATGTGGTTTTGGAGCCTGTTACCCATAACCCAGCAGAAGTCAGAGCAGACCTGAGGTTTCTCCAGGTTCAGGTGCCTGAAACAGCTCCCAGGGGATTTCCTGATGCCATAGTGTGGGACGGTGAGCTGAGCTCTGACCCCTCCAAGCGTTCCTTGAAATACTTTGCCTTACCTACCGCAGAGACAAGTGCTTTAGGAGCTTTCCCAGGGACCACTACACCTTTTCTTTCCCCTGTTTGTTAGCAAGCAAGAACCCTGGCACCACTTTTGAGTGGGCGCCCACATCTGAGATTTCTGCCTGGGCTTCAGGAGAGGGAATTCTGCCCTTTTCTCCAAGTGACAGCTCTTTAGTGACCAGGCCATCAAATTATACCAATGGCACTTTTAAATTGATCTAAAGTCGGTTCATTTGTGCAGTGCACATTTAAAGCCACATTATTGTAAGACGCTCCGGCAATGAAATTTAGCATTAGCAATTCAGTTCATTAAAAAGGATATTTTAGTAGGTTCTCTCTTTCATAGCTATTACCCTGTCTAAAGTGAGAAAAACTTCAGTCAAATTAATAAAGCTAACAACTCATCACACATACACTGCCTGTCTATGAAGTCTCCTCAGCTCTCACCAGTTTGGCAGCCAAGGAACGATGTAAGTGAGCCAAATTCCCCCTCACATAACCACACAGAACCGGCACGGGAATGCATTCAGGCAGTACTAGTAACCATGGTTTCCTTGCTGAAAATTATCCTTAAATTGTAAAGTCTTAGTCAACCATCAGGCCATTCCCCAGATAAGAGAATACCTACATTATCAAGTTCAGTTCCAGATGGGGCAGATGTGCCCAAAGTCCAGCAGGGCTCTGCTTTGGGAGGGCAGTTATCTGTACCCTCAGGTACAAACGCCTCGTCAACACCATAGTTCTCTTAGTAGAGAACTCCCAGGAATCACCCTGCCGGCTCCCCAAGATCCACACCCATCCCTCTCTTCTGAAATCTCCATGTCTTTTCACACTCCCCTTAAAGCACCAGTCCCTAATGACAGGCAATAAGTATCGTTTTAGACAATAAACATTGCCCGACGCTTCCCTCGTCTTTGGTTTTCGGTATGAATTCAGAGAGCCAGTAGAATATTTTCCAGAGTTATCCAGCATTTACAATTGCCTAAAAATTCAGCTACAGGCAACGCAGGTTTCTCATACTGCTCACCCACACCTCACCAGGGGTGGAGAGTGGGTACACATGAAGTGATATGCCCAGATACCCACTAGGTCTTAAACCTCTCCTCTCACTTTCTGTTTGCCAGTTATTTGCCTTAAATCAAGGCATATCTGTAATTATATCCAAAATAGAACCCTACAATTGTCAGCCATTAATTATATGACATGTAGAATTTCATGTATCTTTTATCTAGATGAGGAAAGTCCCCTTCCTGTACATCGTCTATTCCCAGCTAAGCACTCAAGGGACAGATCAATACAGGCCTGTCTGGTGACCACTGCAGCTCACCACATCAATCCCAGCAGCCCCAGTCTGGATCCACACAGTCACTTTCTCTACAGTATTAGGGAGAGAAAGTCTATGCACACAGACAGACTACCTCAAGAGAAAGACTCCAAAATGATGGTGCTAGCTCAGGCCAGCTTGAAGACAAGCCCTTGGCACACAGCAGCCTCATTAGCTACTACTCTGGGCACAAATGGGAAGCAGGGTTTTAACAGATCGTCTGAATTTTACATGAATATTCACTCCAGTACATAACCCATTGTAAGCTTCCCTCTTACAGCAAAGCAGCCAAACGTGGAAAGGACTGGATGCTTTTACAGAGGAGATGATTGCGATAATATTCTAATAATTACATATAACTGTGCAGTCTGATAACCTCTTAGGCGTCAAAAGGAATCTTCACTGGACAATCAGAAGCCTGTTACACTATACATCCAAATTACTGTCTTAACACATTTCTGTCCTCCGGTTCTCACCTATGTGGTAGGTCAAAACATCACCTCTGCCTAGAGCTAGGGAGCATGTCCAGATCACTAACCTGTGCATCCTGCTCTGCAGGAGACCTGGTGTTATGCTTGAGCTTCTCTTTGCACATACTGGTGAAGGGGACGGTGTGTTTGGTTCATGGAGAGAAGTACCTGCCATCGCACAGCCTGGATGATGATTGTAACTCTTGGTCCCTCAATGAGACCTCCATCAACCTGATTCCCCCCCCCATCTCTTAAGTTCCCATTCAGATAATGACTTAAGCATTTATCTAACTTATTTAACACAGGTTGCTCATTATGGACTTTAAAAGGACTATTCATATGCAAGTGCATTGCTTGATCAAGCCTTAAGAGACTCAGGCACTGGAAGACAGAACTCCAGGGACTGGAGCAGACCAGAATCAGGTCAGCTTGACTGACTCTTCCAAATCATCCAGAAGAGGCAGCCTCAAAGGAGGACTGGGACTGTCGGTGGGAAATAACCTGTCACTGCTTTGGCTTTAGACACAAGCACACAACCAGCTGATTTAAGGAAGGAAGTCCTTTCCCATGCTCTGATGGGGAAGATGAAGACGAAGGGGGAAAGGAAAAGGCCACAGGGTGCTGAATTTCTGTTCTTCATTCATTTCTGTACAAGACTTAGGAACAACTGGCAACTGATCGATTCATCATCAATGAATCACACAGAATAAGTATAGAAAGCAATTTCTTCCCAAAGCAAACCTTGGATGTAGTTTTCCTTTTCCAGAATGAACTGTTGTCCTTCGCTCAGCCCCATGACTGTGGGAAAAGCCAAGGCTGATCTGACTCTCAAACCTTGCCACGAGCTCCCAGCATCTCTAAAGCAGTCAGCTCCCAGAAGCTTAGAGGGTACTATCCTATCTCTAACGGAGTGAGGAGAAACCACAAACAATTGGGTGGATATTCACAGCTTCAGCAAGAGACAAAATATTCCTACCCAATGAAAAAAGATGGATTAGCCCCGCTGAATGCAGCCAAATTATCTGTGTAAAAATATACCCAGGACATGCTGCTGTGCTACTAACTGCACCGAACAGCAGCTTGTGTTTACATCTTTATTCCCTGGTTACAGGCTGCGCTGCGTGGGCTGGGCCCATGAAGATAGGCTGCTCCAGAGACTGCTTCACACACGACACCTGGGGACGCCAGCCCAAGAGCGTGGGCCCAACATCCAGCGGAGGCAAAAATGAGACACAAGCTGTTTACCTGATTGCACCAGTCCAGCAGCGGTTGAAGGGGGCTGGGAATTTGTGAAGGTTGAGGAAGAGCAAATTGTTAGAAGCGAAAGAGAGAGAAATCAGTTCCAGCCCGTTACTGCTACAGAAAGATCCTTGTATGAGCCTCACTGGAGTTTGTTTTTCATGCTTGTTTCTATGCATTTGCCTCCCTTTGCATGGTGAAGTTGCCACATCGTCTGCAAATCGTGTCAAAATGAAGCTGCAATTTGAGCTGGGCTTAAATGACAAGTGTATTGTGACTTTAAAGTCCACGTGCTGTGGATATGAAATGCTGTTTCAGCTAAAGCATTTGTTAAACCTGAATCCAAACTCCCAAGTTTCACAACTTCAAACAGATCTTTATAAACTGCATCTCAACTCAGCAGTTGGAGCGACAAATGGAAAACAGGGCTTTGGTAGAAACAGAAACGTCATCCCCGGTCCTGTCACCTCATTTGGCACTTAGATACAACAGCCCTTGAGATACAAACCCAGGGCATGGACAAACCCCTATACAAGAAACATGGACAGGCCCTGAATCTATCTAGGGGCCCACTAGGAGTCTAGAACAGCAGAGGTCTTTGCACCTCTCTGGTGGACCTTGGTGGTTTCCCAGTCAATCCTATCCTAAAATCCTCAGGACAAAAAAATTAGTTAATGATTCCAGCAGCTCAGTGCCTGGCATTAGGCCGAATATCTGTTGAGCCTGTATTCACACACCAGGAATCTTTCCTTTGAACTTTATTTCTTCTTCAGAAATAGTTCAAAGCATTTTGAGAACACGGAAGCCAAAATCTAGCCTGAAAAACACCAAAGACACTCTTGAAAATACTCTATTTTTCTCCTGAGATTTCTACCGTTGCTTTCCACAGCTCGTCAAGCAACCCCCCTTCAGATTCCACAGAGCATCTGCAGTTCTCATTCATCACCAGCCCCAGAACTGAAGCTCTCCAGCTGCTCTAGGGCCATGCCCTTAAATGTGCTCTTGCTGTGACGTTACACTTGCCCGTCACTCTGACCTTGGCTATTTTTGACAAAGAGATAAAGATGAAATAGGTTCTTGCTCTTAATAACAGTTTGTACAGACCATCCTTTACAAAGAACCCCATGTTGTCCATAGGTGTACGTTACTGATCAGCCTATGCCAGACAGCAATATCATCATCTCCCTCCTCCAGGTGCCACAGGATGAAGATAATTTGGCATCGTTATGCCAACATCTCTTTAATTGCACTTCGGGCAAGTAACATATTTACTCCTGAAACTAGTAGCAAAGCAAACCTTTTGAAAACCACTCTTATTTTTTCATTAAAACCTCTGTGTCTGTTTACTCTGAAATGTCTCAAACTGACACGCACAACTTTGGAAGGGTCTTGCTTTTAATTCAAGGCTCTTGCTCTCACCTTTGTTTTTCCTGCCTGTTGCCCCCCCTGTTTTTCTAACCAGTAAGATTTCTGTCGTCTTCCCCACAAAGAAAAATGCTCATGAGAGTAAAAACAGTCTTCACTAATACTGCCTGATGAGTTTTAGCATTTTGAAAGAAAGACTGCCAGATTCCTCACAGACTTGAGGAATCCAGCGAGATGCTTGCTTAGGTTTCACTGAGGAGTTTTTAGCTGTTTCTTCTCAATTGACTCAGCAACTTCCTAAAACACTTCCTGAACTTAAAGCCGATGAGAAGTCCTACTCCTGTGTCAAGTTAAGGATATGCTTAGTATTGCTGGATTGGGGCCTGACAGCTTGCAAATACAGATGGCTATTATCAAGACCCAGAAGAGGCCAGGGAACCACCAACAGTCAATTATATTCCTACCAGAACTTCAAGCCAGTATATCATACTGTTTGAAGTTAATTGCTTTGAAATAATTGGACAGGTGAGCAGGTAAGTTCACACAGAGCATTTGCAATTTGCCTTTGTATTTAAACAAACAACAGTGCAGATTGCACGGTCAAAACGGGCTTGATTTTAATAAAGCCAGTTAAAAGGGAAGAGAAAAGGTATGGGTTTTTTAAGGATTTTTGCTTTTAATTTTTAGCATGATTAAAACCCTGAAAACATTTTATTCAAGAGCTTCTTTAGTTAATACCTCATTACTTCTCTTTTTATTGTTATGGTAATCAAGCCTTAATATATTGCAGCTTTATAGCATGAAATCAAGGCTAGGCCTGCAGGCATGGACAGATGTACACCAGCATGCAGTAAAACACAGGTACAGAGGCATGCAGAGCTGAATATGGCACGGGGCTTCTTTATAATTGTTTAGCAATTCATCTGAAGTTATTTTAACCTTGACAACAGATGAACTCTAACATGTACCACGATCAGCCACTGGGAAGCTGCACCGAATGGCAAGTTTTGTGACTGCTGTCTTCCAAGCTGAGATTTAGGAAAGCATGAAACCAAGTCTGAGAAAGATGATTAAATCTTTGGATGACTACAGGCTGTAGCTGTAACTATTCAAAACATTTGACTGAGTACATTCTAGCCGAGGCAGAAGGGTAACAGTGGGAAACTGCATTTAACATCAAAACCTTGCCTCCCAGAAGGAAATCTGTGCTCAGAATTGATACCCTCTCCTGCCACGGGCAGGCTTTGCGGCGCACCAGAACAGGAAAACATTTGGATCCAACCTCTGGTTTTGAAGTGACATTTGGACCTTGTGCTGGAGCTCTGCTTACGGTTCAATTTCACCCATCAAACCAAATCAAAGTTATATGTAACTTTGAGAAAGTTATCATGGTCTCGTCTGCAGGGTGTTGAAATAACGTATCAAAAAGAGCGAGTGTCTCTAGGCCTTTTCCAAGTAAGAGACAACACACGGCTCCCAGTGTCAGGTAGGCTCCAATCCTCACCCTTGTTTTCAGGAGAGATCACTCAGGAAACAATTACAGCTCCTGTGAGATTTTCTAAATTTAAAGGGAGGGTTTGCCTAGCAATCCCTTTCCCAGGTAAATCGTTTCAAACAGCCAACACTAAAAGCAATATGCCTGTGACTTAATAAAACCACCAACACTGAGGATCACGTAGGAAGCCCTGGCCCCACAGGGCGTGGGGTGGCACAACAGCCCCAGTTCAGCCCCAGTGCCCACCGGGCCAGCCATTCAGAAACACCCAACAAAGGGCAGTTGTCATTGCAAACACGTAACCTTCGCAGTAGCCAGCCAATATTAATGAAGTGACAGGGAGAAAGTTGGCACAGACAATGTATTTGTCCAGTAGAAGTGAAAAATGTCTTCCACGTTATTACTGGATAAAATATGATAAGACTCAGTACACGGATCACCAATGGATCTGCAAATCCCAGTTAACCTCTGCTTGGCAAAGGCTCCCAGCTTCTCTCTTCTCTCTTGGAAATACTCAGAGTGACAACTGTACTCTATTCAGTTGGTATCTGTTGATACCTTTTAATTTAAAGAAAATCTCCTAGCAATAAAGAGGCCAGGCATCCAAATTGCTCGTGTCAAGCGTAGAGGTGAGGAGCTCTCTCAGCCGCAGGGAAGGCTCACAGCTCTCAGGCCATTCACATTTATGAGCTTTATGTAGGACAGAGCTTGTCAGATCGGACCTTAGGACAAGGATGCGTGTTGTCCAGCGTATAATGAATGGAATGAAAGACAATGGGCACTAGAGTCCACTGAACACGCTAATTATATTAATAAAATGGAAGTTTAAACTCTGAAGCTAATCCTGGGCTATCATTTATAAAAGTTAACAGGGCATATTTAATTTAGGAATTGGCTAACGCTTCTCTTTCCACCGCTGAAACCTCATAAATGAAATATACTGGATTGCTGCCCAGTGCGGAAATAAAAGTTATGAATAATGTTTCTATCTCAATCATTGTCAGTGCTTTAATATTCCTAATTACTTTAAAAAGCTAAATATTCAATATAGGAAAAACCTTCTTTTTCTTTTTATCTTCACTTGCAAGATTAGTGCAATTTAATAAGAGTCACTGGGTAGTTTTAGTCCACGAGACCCATCTGTACTGTGACATCTTACCCTGTCCCTTCGCTATTACAAAGCAGGGAGTGCTCCGTACTCGCTGTGTGAATGAACGGATACAACTGTACGTGGATGTCCATGGTAACACACTATTTCTTTTTTCTCGTTTATTTTAACTTCTCCAAGTGCATATGCACTGTATAAATACTCACTGGCTGTTAGGTTAAACATATCTGTTACTAAAAATAACTAAAGGATAAAATGAGTTGCTGAGATTCTGCACAACATTTCACAAAGGTGAAGCATTGCTGCCCACAGACATTCAGTATGTTATGCTGCCCGATTCCCCCCTCGTTGGGTAATCCCAAAAGGTCACTTCAGACCCCAAAGCACGGCCTTTCCTTCTGTGCTTCCTCCCTGCTCCTTCCCTATCCCACCTTTTCTGCTGGAGCTGAGGAGCAAGCCAAGCCCCAGACAAAGCACCAGCACCTTGACCCGAGAAGAGTCTGCCCCATTATGCTCAGCTTCTGGAGGCTTTCACCCCCAGTCCCAGTTAACTCTTCTAATGCCTCTCTTCAGAGCTCCCTTCTCTGCTGTCTTTTTGCCTGGTAATGCTGCCTCTTTGTTAGGATCCCAATCAATCTGGGGAGGAGGGGAGGAAGTAAAAGCAAAATGAAATGTTCATTCAGTGAATGACTCACAGCATCTTTCTCGATGCAGCTTTATTTACTTGCCTGACGCACAAACAGGCTTCACTTAAGGAGCTTATTTCCGTTCCATCAGTAGGGGCCTGGGCCTGTGCTGCATGACAGGGCTGATGTTTGCACGGGAAAGAACCCTCGCTGCTCGGCTCCAGCGTGAGCTAATCACACAGACTTAAACTTATCATTACCAATTAAGAGAGTTTGACACACGTGGCTTCTCCAGCTGAAAAAATTGAAAGCCTCGAGTGGGAATTAACTTCTTAGTAAAAAGGTGCAGAACTCCCACCTCTACCAGTTCCCGACCTTCGGTGGTACGGGTAATTTAGGGTGCGGATTTCAGAAGGTGGAATACAGGCTGCAGGAAGAGTCAGTGCCAGAACTCCCACTGGCTTCAACAGCACAAGGACTCTGACTAGAGAGAGCGCCTTCCAAATGACTCCAAGTCCTACAGCGAGTATTTAATGAGTGATGTGTTGTAGGAAAGATTTAAAAGAGAAAAAAAATAAATCATAACAGAGCTATATGACTGATATTGGAACCCAGGTACTATCCAGGACTGAAAGCTTTGAGAGCAGTGCACTTAACAAGAAGGTGAAATGCATTATCACAGGACAGGGTGTTATCACATAGTCACCACTGCGAAATAACCAACCCACAGCCTGCATTTTTCCACTTGGAGCATCCAAGTTCTATGGCCATTTTGCAACCAGCAGCATCTTAACTTTAGCACATTGCTGTAATCCTTACTCACCGCTAGAGCAGTCGGTCCCTCCCCATCCCGGCTCACAATGGCAAGTGTCAGGAGAGACGCATCTCCCGTGCACACACTCCTCCGTGCAGAGAGCTGTCGGGAAGAAACAACACACAAACACAACAAGGGGTTGGTAAACGTAGGGTAAACTATGCCTCGGAGAGACACCTTTTGTTTAAAAATGTTAAACAAACCAAACACAAAAAGATTTACTTGCAAGATTTAATTAATACTAAGTGACCAAAATAAAATATAGGTCTCTTGACAGCGATAAACTCATTTGTCACTTCTGCTCTTTGTAATGAAAAACTAAACACCAGAAATTTGCAGTTTTGCTTCATAATAACATTCCTTATTATAGAATACAGGCTTCTATTGCATTCAAGTTTCTACTGTTCATAAGACACAATGGACCTCGCTTTTGAGAGTATATTAAGATCCAAAATAGATCTGTAAAAAGTAGCTCAAGAAGAAGAATTAATTTTACTGCAGGATGCAGATGCTTGTTTTTTCAAGGCCATCGAGTTTTCCATCACTCCAGTGTTCCAGGTCGCTTTTGTCCACCGATGGGTCATTGAAAGTTGAACCATCAGGGTTCAAACTGTGAAAAGCTGGTTGGTTTAGCTGTCTCACTTGCCAGTTCTATATATATTTACATCCATATATATGTGCATATAACTAGAGATATACACGGAAGAATCTCCTTTTCTTCTCCCTGAGCAGGAACAGCTCATGGTTTTAAGCCTTTTCTTCTGTGCTGCTTTTGCGTCTGTCCGACTTCCCAGTGTGTGCTGGTTTGCCCATCACATACAAAAAAACCTTGGACTATACCAAAGAACTATTTTCAAGGCTGAACTTTACTCCTTACTACCTTATTTCCATTTTACCACTGGGGACATTGCCAAACCTCTGTGTGTCACTGATTCAAACTGAATGATTCAGTTGAAACATGTAATTTCCATCTCGACTAACATGTAAAGGTTATTAACAAATATGATGCAGCAGCTATGAGTTAACTATTAAAATATATATCCATATAATTTATATTATATATGATATATAGCTTACATAACCTGTGCTTGCCTGCTCTGTGTTTTTGTGTCAGATGAAGGGGTGGGTATTGTGCTCACTTAACCGAGAACTGGCCGGAGCTGGACTAAAAAAACCTCATCCCAAGACAAAGATTAATTCACTCCTGCCTGAAGCAAGGCCAGCAAAGCTGGTTTGGGAAGTAGCTTTGTGTCACGTTACTGAAACCCAGCCTGACCTACCCAATTCCTTTGACACGAGCCAGCGATTTAAAGCTGCACTGGGCCTGCATGTGAAGCACCCTTTCTGTTCCCAGGTACCTCATGGGCCAAAAGTTTTCCACCACTGCCTTGTACATTTGCCCAATCCTGGTTGTATTTCATACTGTTTGGGCACATCTTGAATCTGCAACTCAGGCCAGCATCAAAGTTGATGGAACCATTTTGCTGTCGACTCCGTACTTGGGTCATCGGAGACCAAACGCTCTAAGCTCTTCACAATATAATTAAACACACCTTCAAATCACAAGTGAGCTCTGAATACACAATCCTAGGGGAAAAGTCTTTATCCAGCAAATCACACGAGAGCAGTGATTAGAATGTTGCCTCATTATCACGACTGCAAGATCTTTCCAGATAAGTCATTCCCTTTCTAGGTTGGCTGCAAATCAGCAGTACGATTTATTCGTATTTCATATCTCGTGTTTAGACAGTATTGCAGGGGGCATGAAATATTGATAGCTAATTCTCTAGTCCCTAATTGTCCCAATCGTTTGTGCATTTATTTCACTCGAGCTAGGGTTTCTGCAGACAGCGAGGCATCCTAGGCTACAGCTGGAGGATGAAATACAAGAAAAACAGGATTTTCCAATAAAGAAATGCACGCCCTCACGCAATCACTGAAAACCAGCAGACTGTCTAGGACAGGGAGTCCACACAGAGTAGCCACAAACGTGCTATTAAGAGCACAGCGTACTAAAAGGTGTACGGTACGGTAGGACAGAGATACTTTGAGGATCCTGCCCTGTGCAGCACTATCTAAGAACACAATTCCCATTGATGTGACTCTTGGACATTACTTTTCTAAGAGGCACGGAAATCAAAAGTGAGGTTTTCCTGTTCCCTGTATGGACGTTTACATGTAAAATAATAAATCGTTCCTACCTGTAAAACATGTTTTTAATCATTTTAACTAGACGAGGTTCTCAGGCCAAGGCATAATCTGTGAGCAAGAAGGTTCAAGCTCTTCCAAAGAACAAAACTCCTGCTCATTAGTGGTCTAAATCCAGTTGATTTAGCTTCACATACATATCATGCCTTAACTATTTTATCATAAATGTAGAATAATAACGACTAATTAAGCTTTAATATATAAATATGAATATATAAATAAGCTTTAATAATAATGACTAATGAAGTTTACTTAAGCCTTGCCTCTGGACAGACCCGACTTGCGTAGCAGAACTCCAGTCCCTTGGGAGGAGCGTGATGGGGGACTGACAAGCACGACTCAAGATGGTATTCCTCATTCTAAAACAAGCAGTAATATGCAAAACACAACAAAAGTACTACTGAGAACTGCATTTCTGCATGTAGGTGTTTTGAAGTCCCGCAGAGCTGCAGATGACGACGTTTAATAAGCAACTATAGAGTCAAGAAAGGTAAAGATACTCCCTGGAACTGTGAGTTCTCTCCTCTCGGGTTTATTAACTTGCTCACTGGCACACAGTCATCGAAAGCGGGCAAGTTGCAGGGCAGTGATCCCAGATGTGGGGGTCAGAGAAACCCCCCTGTTCTAACAGGGGAAGGCACTTTGTTCAAGGAGACAAATAATCAGGCTCCTGCACTGTCTGAATTGAGTCAGGCCTGTTAAGGTGCATATAAAGGTCATATTAGGGTACAACTCTAAAGTTTTACCATAGCAAATAAAATTTTGAATTTCCCCTATAAAAGGGAAGTCTTGCCTTGCTCTAATCTTTAGAGTTTAAATTAATTTTTCATTCTATTAACATTCAACATAATAGGATACAGTGGTCCCCAAGGCATTCTTCATAATATACTTTGTACAGTGGTTTGCAAATGATCTTACTAGTTAATGGAACTATAAAAATTACTTGCACATAAAGGTCAAGAAAAATAAAGATAAGTATATACTTTCTGACACCGCCCTGTTCGACACTCAGCTGAAGGCCCCTGGGTAAGGAAAACTTGTACTAATGCAAGGACTATCATTCCTCCCAGTACAACAGCCCCAGCAGCCCAACCTTGGGAATTCCAGACTTTTCATGCCTGCATTTTCCCTCGACCAATTGTCTTGAACAATCCAGCACCTCATTGATCAGTTTATTATTAGCATTCTTGGCATGAGTTTAAGATCAGTTTGTAGTTTGATTCAGCCTGGTAATAGAATGACCTACATCAAAGCCCTGCCAAAATGCCATCTTTGTAGCAATGCGTTTAGCGTGAGTTATTTGCCCATCTTCAAGGTCACACGGCAACTGGCTCCTTCTCACGGAGTAAAGTCAACAAAAGGAGTCTGTAGCAATTCATTGGATGCTTATCACCTACTTTATAATTACAAACAGTGCTTTTTATAACATATAAGGACAATCCTCGGGGAAATAGACCTAAAGATTAAACTCTTTTCACACCTGAAAGGGCTGCACAATTTCTCTAACACTAGCACTTATTTTTTAATTGCTGTCCTGAATTTGAATTCCGATCTACTGAATGGGTTGTGTGTGTCCCCTGCCTACAAAGGAATCCTATGGCTATTGAGGAGCACATGCCAAGTGGAGCACACTGGAGAATACTTTCATTGCAGAGGTACTTCAAATGAAGGGCATCACAGAGAGTTTATCCCAGAGAAGAGCAGCCACAGTCCAGGGATCCAGAGCTCCTCTGTCTGCTTTGGTGTTGCATTCCTTTGCACAGACCCGAACTATGACTTTACAGAGTTTCACAGAATCACAGAATGGTTAGAGTTGGAAGGGACCTGAAAGATCATCCAGTTCCAACTCTCCTGCCCTGGGCAGGGACACCTCCCACCAGAGCAGGTTGCTCCAAGCCCCATCCAGCCTGGCCTTGAACCCCTCCATGGATGGGGCAGCCACAGCTTCTCTGGGCAACCAGCCTCTCACCACTGGGACACTGTTTAACCCTGTACAAGCTGTTTTATACTCATTGTTTTACCCTGCTCGTCACGACATTATCAAACCATTGCCTGTTTGTACTCCATTAGCAACGGAACTGCCACTTGCCACAACCACCCTCTCAGCCCCCTCCCTAGAGGTGAAAGAGCATTTAGAGAAGAGTTGCATTCTAGGGGAAGGAGTATGGAGTGATTTAGCTTGGGAAAGTTTTGTTAGTTTGTCCAAAATTATAACTTCTGTATTTATTTCACAAAAGGCAGAGTCAAAAAACCAAGTCTTGTGCCTGCAGTCGTATTTGCTGCAGTCCTTTGAACCTGGAGGAGTTCACAAGCGCTGACTCAGCGAGTTCTATCTCCCTCCTGCTTCAGCTGGTGGGACTCTATTGTGCCAGACAAGCAAAATACCTTCAAAACAAAGGCCAGTGTAATTACAAAGTGGAAAGGTACCCAGCACAGAAAGCAGAAAATAGATGTCATGAGCTGTGCTCATTCATAGCGGCGTGTGCTGCTGGAGCGCTCTCTGCGAGCTGGAGTTTCCCGGGCTCTGAGGGCATTCTGCCCAGGGACTGTAGTGCAGCCAGGAGGTGAGGGAAAGCATAAATTACTGTAGATACATTATAAGAATGGAAAATACTGCTAAATGAAGATACTGATATTACTACATGAGAGCACAGAGAATTGAGGAGTTCAGGCACGCTCCTAGGACTAGGGCGAATGGACCCGAACTGGTTTATTCTGATGGCACACGTGGCACAGGGACACCACCCCATGACTGCACGTTCTTCAGAATATTCTTTCGTTTCTCTGCCCTACTTCAGGCAGCTGTGGAATCAGGGAATCAGGGAATTGTCAGAGTTGGCAGGGACCTCTAGAGATCACCTGGTCCAACCCCCCCGCTAAAGCAGGATTGCCCAGAGCACAGCACTCAGAGCAGCATCCAGGTGGGGCTTGAAAATCTCCAGTCTCTGCAAGTTTTATTTCAGTATACACTGATGGCACCCAAACTATGGCAAACCTTGTTTATTTGCTGTGACCCAAAGGTAGACTTGCATTTTTTCTATATTTGCTTGTATATTTCTATATTCGCTCTATATTTGCATTTTAACTTCAGGTCATCTAACCACTTTACCCCATGCTTCATAGCTGTAGGACTACACAAAGCAGAAATTTCACAGAAAAAAAAAAGTGATGTTTCCCTTCAGTTTTAATTTATGTGTCCCTTGTGCAATCTGGGCCACTGTAGTGCATCCCTCCAGCCCCTCGTGCCAATTTTAGGGGAAAGAATAATTTTGGCAAGTGAAATAGCCGTTATCTCATGGCCAGGGGTTTCAGAAAATGCAGAGAGGTCAAAGAAGGTGAAAAAAGATGAAAAAGATGCTTGTCCCTTATCCATTAGGAATCTACTCACTCAGTAGATAGGCCACTCTGGTGCTTCCATCTTAATGTTCTGGCGTGAATCCAGGCTGAGCTGAGTCCATGGCATTAGCTTCATTAGAGAAGCCTGTAGTCAGCTTTTGGCCAGGTTCTCATCGAATGTGCTCAGAAAGGGGAGGTTTGATAGTAGAAGAAAGATGACCACAGCTAATGCGTCTGGGTAGGTTTTCCTCATTCTTAGGTTATTGCTTATTTGTGGAACGGAAGATTCCCCCTCTAAATCACTGACTCTCTGTCAGGAATCATGCTGATCGGGTGGTTTCCTGCATAATCGTTTCCATGAAGTGGGATAATAGTTCTTGCATTGCTTAATGCCTATTTCTGTGGTCATCACTCAGGATACAGCCGTTAATTTATCACCCTGGATGGCACTTTAATGCAGGGTTTAGTGATTTTAATAAATGAAGATAAGAAAAAAATCTCAAAGCCAGCTCAGACTTTGAGGAATTTATTGTTTCAGTGGATGGCAACCCTTATTTTTCACCTCCCTCTTGGTAACTGATGAAAGTACCAAAAAACCTGTACAGAGACGAGGAGACCAACGTGAGCAAAGGGAGGAAGAGAGTGATGCAGATCATGTAAGAGCAACGGGGCGAGAGATCAACTCCTGTTCTTGTAGTGCAATTCCATTACATTTTTTGGCAGGTTTGGAATCAGAGACTCTGCATCTATGCAATCAGAACAGAATCAATGGTCTCTCTTGTCATCCAGGACACGGGGAGTCTCTGGCCAGTGCCTCGGTGAGATATGGATCTGTTAAGATAGCAGCGGGGTTGCGCTATCCCCAGCCCTGACACCCTGCCAAAGCTGCAGGAGTAGCTGTGCCAGAGACAACTTGTGCATGTCTAAAGCAAAGGACTCGAGAAGATACATTTTGAGGATTTTGCCTTCTCCCAAGGAGCAGAAGCTGACACATGGCAGTGTCACCGTTGACACAGTATCAGTAAATCCCTGTGTGACTCTGTTTGGAGGTGAAGATTTGTTAGTAAGTACAAAACCTACCACAGTTTCAGCTCTATTTCTATTGCCAGACAAAGGGCAATCTGGGGCTCAAGTGACTAATGAGAAGGTGACTGTAGGGACTCCCACGTTCTTGTGGTGGCTGAGTGTTCCACACAGATGACCTGGGCAGGTGCTGGAATGATTCCAGCCAGACCTCAGTGTTTCAGACTCTCGGGTCCCTCACAGGAGGGATGCTCCCAGTTCACTGATTGCTGGAGGATCTGCCACTCATGAGAACCTGGTTTAGTCCATGTTGCAATCTCGTGCCTGCTCTAGGCTTATTCTAGGGGGCAGTCAGGGAAGTAACATGTGCCAGGGGAAGGTGAAGGCAGAGAAGAGGCTGCCACTTTTACTGTGTGCCCTGAGAAAAGCAAGACTGGTGGAACACCTCTTGGGACTGCAGCCTGGCTGGTTCTGAGGAACAGCTGAGCTGGAGCAGCACATCCCTGAGACAAGAACGGTATCGCATCAGTGACCATAAAACAGTGCCAGTGACAGTAACAGAGGAGAAGGTTAGAGCCCTGCAAGAGGAGAGATCGATGGGAGTCACACATTTAGCAGACTCTTTGTGCCATTTTGATGCCCCATTGGCTTCATTTGCTCTAGTAGAGAGAGGGAAGGGGAGATAGTACTTACCATTTCATAATGTCTGAACGAGAGCTGAAAAGCAGCCTCCTTGTAGCAGCAAATGTCAGAAGAGCAGAACTGGGGTCACTGAACTGAACTGCTTTGTATCTTTGGTTGTGCAAAGAGCTTTGCAGTACTTCAAAGCACAAAAAGGGAACCATGGGAAGGCATCACAGGACCGAGCACTGAAGTGCATCTACCCTGCAAAGCGGACACATTACGAGGCTGGGTAAAAGCAACATTAATCCTTTAGTCTGTAGATAAAGTCCCAACCAAGCTCTGGAAAGAGGAATATGTGCAAAGGCACCAAGGAGTTAAGTTTAAGGCCCTAGAAACATTCTGCAATGAAGACAGAGCATCTGTCTAATGCCTGATTTCGAGAGACTCACGACTAACACCCCGCATAAAGGAAGGAGCTCAGACCAAGGTCAGAGAACATGCTGTCTCCTGCTCACCCCCAGTGATCCAGAGGGATCAGGAGATACAAGGACCTGGGCTTGCTCTGGGGGGTGAAGAGAGAAATTCCCCCCCCAGGTGAAACCCTGACCCCACTGAGGTTAAGTCATACTCACACCCCCACCTCACTGTTTCTGCGGCTCAGTCCTCCTCGCTGCTGTGACAGAAAGTGAACCTGAGCTCATTGAGAACTCTTTGGAGATCAGCTAAACATTGATAATTGTTGATCATTTAAAGCCTGCGACTGGTTTTGTGCAACTAGAAATAATCATTGTGTTCCACCACGTTGAGAGGAAAGACTTAGGCTGTGATCAATTCTGCTCATCAATGTTCTAATACAATATTATTCCGTGGGATCATTTTCAGCATTTAACTTTTTCTGGAAAATGATTTCCCATTGCCACACTGCAGAGTTCAAAACCAATCATTATCACTAGTTCAAACTGTTAATGAGGTTAAGAGAGATCCTGAATCAGCAGAGCAGAATCTATGACCCAGGAAAGCTTTTCCCCTCCCGTGCCCTCCGTCTACTCCTTCCATTTTGGTAAATTGAGCAACTCTTTCCAGCAATTTGTAGAAAATACATTTTCACTAGTTAATTTTCTACTGGAACTTGATTCATCCAACCAGCAAACTCAATGACAATTTGTCTCCAAATTGTGCTTTATATTGCACCTTTAGAAAGAGCACTACTATCTTCCTCTAAGTAATGTAGAAATATATAAATAAAAAACACATGCTCTTGGGCACTGCCTTTCATTCTCCCTCTATAGGATTGAGCAGACCTTGTTCCACCAACACTAAGAGCAGTCAAATAGTACTTGCCAGCAGGAGGCTCCAAGGGTTTTTTTGAGGGCAGAAAACGGAAGAAGCAGTTCTCTGTGCCCAAAGCAGTGGAAGTATCCCCAGTCATTCCGTTCTTAACCTCAGGGGAATATTTTTTGTTGCCTGAGGGAAGACAATTTGTGACAGGCTGGGGAATACGGGTGTATGGTTGGACTCGGTGATCCCAGAGGTCCTTTCCTACCATGATGATACTGTGAATAGAAACAAAACTTGTACCTAACAAAGGTCCCTGGTCCTTTCAGCTTTCCCACCAACATCGGGACAAGCAGCCAAACCTACCAGAAGAAGAGCAAGCGTGACCTGATCAACCAAACTACCTGTGATGGCAGGTAGTATCAACCTGCACTCATCAGACTGATGAAGGAATGACCCGTCTCCACTCAGAGGTACAGGCTCTCCCAGGAAGGCAGCTATCAGTTGCAAAGTACAAAGTTAGAAACTAGCTAATATTTCCATCATAAAAAGACCAGAAGAAATGCAGTGCCCTACAGCTGAGGAAGGTGATAACTAAATTACAGAAGAAGAGGTAAGTACTTGTATCCCACGTGGCAAAAGTGTAGGAAACTCATCAGTTGTGGGGTGGCACTTCTAGCTGAGTGAACTTGGCTGTAGAAATTTCACTAGTGTATTACCACTGCCTTGCTTCACTACCTCTGCTTCTTACTGGGACTGTAGCACTCAAATAGACCAAGAATGTACAGGGTCCAACACTGGCTGAGCACCTGTTTGATTTAAGCAGGGATAAAGGAAGCGTAGATAATGTGAAAGAAAATGAGCTATTGTCAAACAAAAAAAAAAGCATTGATAACAAGGGCGAGATTCTCAGAGGTGCTAGAGCAGACAGGGAGGGAAACCTGAGGAAGACTCTGGCCCAAACAGTCTGGTATTGTAACTAAGCCGTCTCGCCCCGTTCTCTGGGAATCACCTCAAAGTGACAGCACTGGCATATTGTGCTACCAGTTGCCCACTCAGGGCACTAAGTGAATTTCTTTGTGTACAAATCCCATCACGTTACACTTCCTGTGAAATATTTTTGGATCTGGTAGCGTTGCCACGTGTCCGTAGCTCTCTGATGACTGACTTGCCCCGAATGGTGAGGCTCATGCCAAGAAAGTTCTCTTTTCTGTCAGGGAAGGACACAGCTCCGCTGCTGATTGATTTTCATAGGCAGCAAGTGCTGTGCCTGAGCAAGGATGGGGGCATCCAACATGCTGGAAGATCACAAGTAGATAGATCGAGACACCTGGACCACAGGATACTTCTGGCTTCCTTTGCTGAGGAAAGCAGCACCTAATGAAACTAAATTACACCCGTTCCCCTAGATAAATTTTCATCCTATAGCACACTGGACAAACTATTGATTTTTCAAATGAAATCTTTCTTTGTTCATATGCCAAATTACGTCAAGCCAGTCTAATAAAAATCCTTTTCTTTGTTTCTCACCAAAAGAGGGTGAATATGGACACGTTTCTAAAGGCAAACCTGTCACTGAGGCCGGGCGAATGGGTGGCGTGGGCCCTAGAGAGCCAACACCTTTCAGATCGAGCCACACGTGGCAAAGGAAGGTCACCCCGATGAAATGAAGGACAGAAGAGGACTCTCTTTGAAGATCACAGTAACATAGAAGCTACACTAACGTTCCTGGGGATGGAGTATTTAAATGTAGACACTTCTCACTTTTCTCACGTTTCAAAAGGAACCACAGCAACGTGTTTCAGAGCAACTTACTGAAAAGAACTGCAAAAAAACAACCCCAGAAACAAATTGTTGTATAATTACGGGGGGTGATGCTCATTCTAAACTGGCTGTAACCAGCTCTGGATTGCGAGGGGTCACCTGATGGAGGGTCACATCCAACTTCTTAGTAACGTCTAAGTGTCTAGAGAAACTGTCTGTAATGAGACATCCTAAAACGTACTTCCCAATTCCTGTGATTCACACTGTTGCCTAAAAATAGAAGATGGGGGTTGGAAGTGAAAACTTTTAGCTATACCACCAGAAACTACTGAAGATGCCTACCCTGGACTGAAAGGACCCTGAAGCTGAAAGGACCTATAAGGAGAATGTGAGATAGCAATTGCAGAAACAAAACTATTACTCAGTATTTGGTGAAAACAAAGATCATTTTGGATGTCTTTACTAATGTTTTTTAAAGTAATTCCATTTAAACTGTAGATTTTCCTCAAACATGACACCTGTGAATGCAGATACAGTGTCATCAACTCTGAAGGTACGTACCCGTGACTCCCTTCAGCAGAGCTCACACGTGCACTGCACTCCTGTAACTGAAAGCCCCCTTTTGTTGCTTGATAGACTGAACACCAGGTTTCATTTCTTTACAAGCTTCTTAGTTTTAATCAAGGCAAAAATAATAATCTCTTTATTCAACTGAATTTGCATACTTGAGTTCCAAGCTTTTTAAGTAAGGCTAGATTTTAGTGGTTTCACACACATTTCCGGGCATTATGGTAATAAAAATAAATCACAGTATCTAGAAGGAAAAATCTTGATAAAAAGAAGGAAAGCTTTGGGATTAAATAGATTGAAAATATCTCTTGACTTACAGCATCAGAGAAAGGGAGGTTTGCAGAAGTGAATAGCTCTGTTAGAAACACTAAGCTTAAGATAAATTATTCAAAAATGTTTTGTGATCAAACCTGCAAGAGACTGAAGTTTCCTAAAAAGTTTCCCTGAGGAGCCTTAAAAAACCTTTACCAATAGTGAAAGATGTGTGCAACACTATGCTAAGATCAAGTGGAGTGCTGTAATCCTGTAAAGTGGGAAAAAGAGAACGCCTATGTGAACAGCCGAAGAATCTGGGGTTCTAGAGGAAGCAGCCGTGGCCGGTTAAAGAGCTCAGTCCCTGATCAGCCTTTTTGGTATTTGATTAATACCCTTTTGCTGCACAAAGTGTTAACGGGGGCTTTTCATACCAGCTGACATCATCTTCTTTCACTGAGAAAAATCAGGGAACCAGAAATGAACGCTGATTTGCCAACTGATTCTGTTGTAGACCTAAAATCACCGTCTCTGTGCACGTTGGGCACCTTCACTTCACCCCCATGAGCCATTCTGCTCTAGCACAACCTTTGGGGGGTTTGTCCCATGAAGAATTCATACCATTTTGCTTCACGATCACCCGATTCAGTAGAGTAACTCGTGGAGATGCCTCAGGAAGGTGCTTTGCTTGATAAAGCTACGCGAAGAATTGTAAGAAAGCACAACTCCATCCGCAGATCTGTTGTTCCTTCAAGAGCAGGAGCTGACATTTTCTGACTGTGGAGGTGTGAACACGTCTCAGAACTGGTGCACAGCCCTGGTTCCCAGCCAAGCTGATGGAAGCTGTACCATTCCACACCTTTGGAAGCCAGGCTCCTGATGCAAACATATGGTTTCAATAGGAAGAAGGTGCTCCTTTTCCAAAGTCCCACAGCGATCTTCTGCACAGTTTGGCATCTCAATGGTTTCACCCTTTGGTCGACGTGCTTTACGCTTCAGAGCTGTAAGTGCTTTTTGTTTCAACATATGTGATGGCTTTCTGCAAACTCTGAAGACTTGTTTGATAACAGAGTGCTCTGTTTGCCTTAAGCTACAGAGGAGCTGCCCTGGTTTTGTAGCCTATCACATACTCATCAGAAACAGATTCAGTTGCAAAAGCAATTGGAAAACCACGGAGTAACGTATCTTTATCCTCCATTGAGACAGGGAATACGTGCCACACAAGACAAAGACAACTGGGAACAGAGGGAACTACAACCTCTTTAAATTCCCACTCAGAAAACCCCCTCCTAGGTATCACCCAGCGTTTGAGAAGCCAGCATCAATGAACACAACCAGTTTGGTGCAGTGGTTTGTGTGGTAGGCTCCTCCAGCATTCCTAGTGTGAGTGTCATCAGGATTTTTCAGAGGGACTGCTGAAAGGATGTGACAATTACAGACACACAAAAGGAGTGTGCATTTATGCACGGGAAGATGCTGAAAGCCGCATGTTTAAGCCTAACACGCAGCTTTGGGGCTAAATTCAATCTGCCAAGCACTTCCAGCCCAGTCTCACTGCTGTGATGGATGAGATGGGGAGTAGCTGAACTGTACCTAAATGCACTCAGGTAGCCACACGCCTCCTCCTGCCCGCCCAGGTGGGTATATTTAGGGCATCCACAGCTCTTGCTATAAATGGCAGGAACCAGAGGGTGGCAGGAGCAAAACCCTCAGCCGTCCCTGGCAACTGCCAACACAGGCTTATCCTTTCCAAGGTTCTGAAGTGAGTTAAAAATATTTGAGAGTGGTTCACACCAGCTTCCCAAGTAGTCCCCTGTCACTACTGAAACTAAGAGGTGGAAAGACCAAAAATAACTCATACGGAGATTTCATAAGGATCCCATTTGGTGAGTATGTTTTACCAACTACAGTGTGGCTGAACGGACTGGGACTGGGTGAGATAGAGCTACTTTTCTTCAAAGCAGCTCAGATGATGCCCTCTTTTAGATTTGTGACCAAACCAGCACTGATAACACAAACATTTTAGCTACTGCTGAACGGCGTTTGCACAGCATCGAGACGTTCTCCTTTTCTCACGCTGCTGCCTCCTCCCCAGTGAACAGATAGAGGGTGGGCAAGAAGGTGGGAGGGGACACAACCAGGAGATGACCCAAGCTAACAAAAGAAACATTCTGTGCATTACAACGCCATGCTCAGCAATAAGGGAGGGGAAGTGCTTTTGGGAGATGCTCAGCACCTGGCTGGTATCAGTCTTCCCCTGGAAGGTGCTGAGTGATTGCCTCTGCATCCCTTCTTTTGTTTTCTTTTTCTCTTCTTCCATGTCTCTTTTGCTTATTAAATGTTTGTGTTTCTTTTTATTTTGACCCACAAATGTTCTTTCTTTTACTCCTCCTTTCGTCTTTCCCTGTCCCACCAGCAGGAATGAGCCAGAGCAGCTGTGTGGGTACTGGGATTAACCCACAGCACCGTCCTGTGCTACAGCTCCACTGAATGCCCCTCAAACATTCTTGCAGTGATGTTGATCCATGTCTATTTCCAGTTTCAATCTCAGAAGATGCCTAGAAAGGAGGAAGAGGGGTGACTGGCATTTACACCTGGCACAGGTTACAGTCAACAAGGCATCTGCCTTAGAAGAGTCCCCCTCCTCTGACTGATGGCTTTCCGGACATCCTGAGCTACCGTGTGACAAAGACTCTAGGACTGGCCAGGGGAGGGTCACAGCCAGAAGAAACTACAATAGGAAAGAAGTGGGAAAGGGTGTTATCTCAGATTTTGCACACACATCAGAAGCTCTTTCTAAAGCCCATCTTGATTTAGGCAACTTTTTTTCCTCTGTATCTCTCCCACTTTTTCTACTGGGCTGTAAAACTTCTTCAGAGCACAAGGGAAATAAATCTATTGAATGGGAGAAGGATGTACAGGAGTGGTCAAGAAAACAACTTCAATTTTAAATATATGTTTCATTTCACACATCCATCTCCTTTCTGACCCTATTGATTTCAGGACGTTAACCCAGCTCTCCACACGCCTGGACTACTAATGAACCTCAAACTCGTCTGGAGTTCTCTGCCCTCAGATGGCAAACGTCCCGTATGTATTTATACATCCTGGAAAACAGTTTGCTCATATATGGGATGGAAAGGATCTTGTTTTTCTAAGTCTGTGCAAGTGAATGGATAGCAGCAACACAGGAAGGACTGAGCCATGAAGCTACCGTGGATCAGCACCAGTGCCTGCCACACCATTCCAGCTCAGTGCAAACCAGCACCAACAACACTGAAGTCCATTGAAGCAGGAGGAGGAGGAAAGGGATTCTGAAAGGGACTTGAGACATTAAGGAAGATGTGGAAGTGAGGATGAGATAACTGAAGACATCCATCCGCACATGGCGGGTCTCTATTGATTTCCAGCAGCTTGGGATCAACCTGTCCTTCCTAAAAGTGAGCAAATTAATGGACTAGACTTTGCATGGCTCTTTCTTTGAATTCAACAATGACCTTACATCTATGATTCTTTTTTCTGATCCTGCTGAACCTTCCAGGTATCCTGGCCATCAGCATGAATACTATGAGTAGCTCTGGATCCAGTGCTTCCTTCTGTGCCTCCATTCCCAGTACTCTTTTATACTGATCCAACTGAGATTGCTGAAAACAGCCAGGAAAGCTTTTTTACTGCTACACTAGCAACTGCCTAAATCTTTTTCTAACTGTAATGCCTGCATAATTTTTCCTCTGATGTTTATTAAGCCCCTTGAGACATTATATAGCTTCAGCATACCCTCCTTTCCACCTTTACACTATTCTCATTCCTTTGTATGAACAGTTAGTTTCTCCTCCTTCTACTGCATTTCTTCAAGAAGTCCTTCCCTTATTCCATTACTTCCCACCACCACCACCTTTGCAAATCCATCAGCATCCAGAAGCTGACTGCAAATATAAAACGATGGATGGGAGAGGAGAATTGATTTTTCCACCTTCCAGTCCAAGAGGCCTCTCCGTTATCTTTAGGCTAAAGAGTAACCCAGTGTCTTTACCTACAGCACAAAACAAATGGATCTACCTATAATGCTGGTCTCCTCCTTCCTCTGCACATACACCCGCCTCCCCAGGCGCGCAGACACAACAAGCAAAGGCCTCTGCTGTTTGCAGAGCTCTGCCCTGCTCCACTGTGTTCTGTGAAATGGTGTATCAGACATCGGTGTGTGGCTCCTGGGTTAAGGTCACACTCAGCAGTAGGGTACCAGGAGTGGGATGCAGATAACCAGTTCTGCTGTGAGCTCCTTCCATAGCTTTCCCACCAACCCATCTGCTCGTTCAATAGGAAACAGGGATTCCTCCCGGTCTCCACACAGGGGTAAGAATATCGCTGAATTTCTGAATTCCCGTGCAAGTCTCCCCTCAGATGGGAGCTGAGGACCCAAATTAGTTTCCTCATATTCTTCTCTGGGAAAAAGATGTAGGGAGTCATCTCAAATGCATATAAAAGGAGAAATTTCAAAGTGTCTCCTACTGTCATGTCAGCTCTATAATTAATAACTCTATATGCGGAATGGCCTTCCACACCATTTTCTCGCGCTCAGACATCCCAAATCAGAGAGAGAAAAAGAATGTCCCCTGATACGGAGTATCTATGTACTGCTATATCATTTCCCTTAATTTACGTTGCATTATTGATGTACAGAATGCTGGACTTGAATAATGTAACAGCCAGGCTCTTACAGAAAGCACTCACACCAGCTTTAATGGGTGTCTATAAAGATAAGAAAAATATATTTCCTAAGTCCAGCAGTTTTCAAACAATATATTTTCAAGTTACAGGAATGCTCACCACGAGGAATTAAAATCGAGGTGAGAAGCAGGAGGGGACACACACACAACATTTCTTCTAAAATGTTAATGAGCTACTGCCTTATAAAATCAAAATAATCAACAAATCTGACATATGAAGAAACACTATGAATATTCAGGAAGTTTAAGCCACTGATTCAACACTTCCAAAGAGCACACAACTTTTGCACTGATCACACAGCTAATTCTTCTTCTCTTCATCACAAGTACCCTCCACTGTGGTGTCGGTGGGCTGGAACATATGCATTGAACTGCAAGAATTGTAATTCATCCAGCTGGCAGGAAGCTTTGGAATTGTTACTCCTATGGTACAGATGTTTAACAATCCAGCCATATGGCCCCAATAAGGCAGCCTTTTCAAAAAATTAGAAAAAAAAAATACACTAGACATGCTAGACATACACTAATACTACAAAAAATACACTAGACACTGGTAAATGTGAGTGCAGTCCCAAGGTATGAATGTCCAGATTGCCACCATGTAAAGACACAGCATCCCACGAAGTCGGTGCCTCTACTGGAATTACTGAATTTATGAAACGTTATTTAAACCCTTAAAAAGAATCCAGTCCCAAATCTGCAGGAATTTCACCAAGTCAGCTATTAAAAGTGCGTTCCACATTTGGATTTGCCATTCATTAAAGGTGTCAGACATGGCTGAAAAGACAGGTAGATAACTCCATGCAGATACAACAACGTCCCCTGACCTCTGGCCTGAGTGTGCTTCCCCTCCAGGTGACAAATTGAGACTCAAGCAGCCAGTCCAAGAATTCCTCTAGAGAAAGGATCTCTCAAACTCAAGGAGCCCTGATGATGGCTGCAGCAATTGCAATGTGGAAAGCTGAATGTTGAGAAACAATCTGAGATCAATAATATCTTGGCCAAGGAAGGAAAGAACCATGAAATGGTCAATCTATAACTCCACTGGATTTTGGCAGGTTTGAATGACAGATAAATGGCAGCAAAGAAGATTGTTAAATCACTCACCCTGTCATTATTACATCCTGTCACATTGCATAGATTTATACATTCGAAAAAGAGCGTAAGGAGGAAGAGTGAAAAATAAAACTGTTAAAAGCTAAAATATCTCCATCTATGAAGAAAAAGTGAATTCCCAACTTTGTGTCTCATGGTTGGGTTTTTTTCTGCCAAAAAGTCAGATATAAGTAGAGGCCACTTGCAGCCCTGTCTTCCTTTTCTCTGCTGCTTGGGTCTCTGACCCTTTGTTACCTAGAAGAAACATCTCTTTTATATAACTCTGGAGTGCCAGAATAAGATTAAAATGGACAGGCAGAACAAAGCATTGGTCTCTCAGACAAAAATGTGGCCATTTAGTACACATGGGATCTTCCACCTGACGTACTCTGAAAGGGAAATATTCAATTGCCATCTACTCAAAGGGTAAAAATCACAGAAGAGCCACGTAATGGCTCTTTTCTTTCCCTTTTTTTTTTGGTTGAGCAGCAAAATATTCAGAGATGCTTTATCTACACAGATACTAATCTCAGCAATGTAATTTCAAAATACCCTTACGAAATCCTTGAAGGGCGGTTGAACCCTGTGGTTGTTAATTAAAAAACAAAACAAAACAAAACAAAACAAAACAAAACAAAAAGAAGGTTTTTTGCAGTTTATGCATTTGCTCTGCCAAAAGCTTACCTGAGCATGCAAAGCAGAGGAAATCAGAGTCGCCCTGATTCACTCCCCAGATTGTGCTGTTGGGTTTCCAGGGACAGCTCAGTGAAAAGCTCTGTCACGTACGAGGACATGAAGAGAAGGGGAATCGTTTTGCAAAACTAACAGAATGGTGGCAACCGCCTCTAAGACATCAATGGGGGGAAAAAGCAGATGTGCACTTGCAGCATTTTTCAGGTGGTATTTTGTACTACTACAATCTAAAAATATTCCAAGACCTTTAGAGGCATAAGCACAATTTTGTACCCCAAAACTGTTTAGCCTAAGCACTAATGCGCTGGCCAGATGTACAGCTTTACAGTAAACAATTTAAATTGTAAGGGCTTTGTGCCCAAATTCCTTATTTTCTGGGGCAGTAGCACATGAAGATCTCCTAAGGGCAGAGATGACACCAGAAAGAATGGCAGAGCAAGAGGCTCTGGGTCAACCTGATGAAACCTAATCCATGTAGTAAATCCCTACAGGAAGACAAAGATAAAAACATGTATCTGACATTCCTTTAAAAAGTAGTAAATGAGAAGGGGAAAGATCAAAACAGCAGCTGAAAGCGTTCACTTCAGCTTTAAAATCCAAGAAACAGTCATTAATAGAGATTTAAACTCAGCCTTCTCTAGTCTAAACATGTCACTGTTAATTACAAAGCTATTTAACTTTTGTAAGAAATAAAGACTGCTATTAATGAAAGAAGAACCAATTAGCCTTTAATCTACAGACTGTTTTTTAATCAAACTTTCTTTTGATCATCAGCCTCACTGCGGGATGCGTTCTCTCCTCCCCATGTTGCAGTGGCTTCCATGATTGCTAATGGAAAGGATTTTAAAGGGCTGGCTGAGTCAGGAGAAGGTTCTCTGCAGGGCTGGAGCTTCCTTCCCTTCGAGCTAGTGGGGCTGGGTGGAACCACGCTCATCCCTGAACCACACTCATCCCTGGACCACAGCACCCTGTGACACTGAAGGCACGTGGGATGAGTGTGATGGTGTCCCTGACCTGTCTCTTGTAGGAGCTGCCATGAAAGGAGCAGGCACTGGACACGTCTCGAGAAACATGGGCCAGGAGCACTAGACTGCCTTCCCAGAAACCAGCAGAAAATACCAGTGTAAATAAAAGAAAGAAATGCAAAAAGAAAGGTAAGGAAAGAGGCAAAAGCAGGGAGAGGCCTCTGGGAATGAAAATGGAATTCACTGCTGACTGCAAGGAATGATGAATGGGAGAATTTCCTTGTTGGCACTGGAACATATTGTGGAAAAACAAAACAAAACAAATGAGACCAGGGACCATGTGTTGGAAACAAAAGGGATGACACGGGAAAAAGATCCCATTAGGGAAATACTGTCGTGCCTTCAAACTGCTGGTTGTGGGGTCAGACAGTTTCCATGTGTTTGGGGTGGGTTTTGGGGCAGGTTGGGTTTGGTTGTGGGTTGGGTTTTTTTGATATGTGGCTACTTGTGGTATCAAAACGATTAAGACAAAGTCTGTACAATCCATCGTGATGGAGACCTTCCCTCCCATGGTTCCTCTGCCAGCTGCACTTGGTGCTCACATCTCCCAGCAAGGACAGAAAGAAAACCTCCCCGAGGCATCACTTTGCATTTATGACCACGCAGACAATGAGATACCAGGACCTGCCTCTTGCACATGTAAACAACAGAGAGAACATAAGCATCATCTGTCCCTGGGTCAAACGTGCAACTCCTGCTCTGGCCAGATACCTGCTGCCTGTTCCACGGTAGCAGAACTTTGGAGTACGGTCTATGCTCTTCTTCTCCATAATATAAAGACATTTTTTTTTGGCAGCAGCTGAACTCTTGAGTATTAATACTAACAAGAAAGCACTTTAAAATAGATGTTAAGACCCTCAAAGAATCAGAAAGTTTGTGGAGACCTTTTGTTCTAACCAGGACGGCAATTAAAAAAATACACAATAAAACCCCCTATAGATTGCAGAGAGAAAAGTGAAAATAAATATGTTCTGTGCCAGACAGGATTTTGAGCCACAAATTCAAGTTGGTAACAAAAGCCTGTGGAACAACTGCTGAAACGATATTGACACTGAGAAATGCAAAGGTAAGCACAGATTTAACATGGGAAGGATTAAAGCAAAGACAATAGAACAGGCTACAGAAAACATATCTCATGAATTCCACACTTCAGAAGTTAAAATTATTATTCTCTGTCTAAAATAAGGCTAATTCTAACGTCTGATATCAAAGGGCTGTTAATTTTTCACAATCCAAAATGCCTTTCAAATAATTCCTTGGGATAAAGGTGATTTAAAATGAGATTTGGGTCCATTCATGTTTTTGAGGTGCTCATATATTACAACACAATATAGGTACAGGGATAAAACCACCAACAGAACTAGACAGAACCAGCTGTAAAGCACCATGTCAAGATATTTACAGGTAGCTGGGTAATGGGAGCATTTTCACATTTCAATTATTCTGTGACATTCTAAACATGTCAATAAAATTTGGATTCTGAGGCTGATCCAAACCTCGTCATGTTTTTCCTGGGCCACAGTCCCGGACAAGAGACCCCCAGCTCCCTTCTCCCTTTGAGCAAAGTGCAGCAAAATGTATCCTGCCTCAGAATACTTCAGGAGCTGCACTACTGCGAGCAGGGGACATTAAGGAACAGGACATTTTTAATTAACAAAGTTCATCAGTGTTGCTGCAAGAGCCATTTTGCATCTTGTCCCCCTCTGCCTGACCTAACACACTCCACAGCTTTTTTCTTTAGTTACACGGCACAATTAGGACAAAGTTCTTCTGACATTTGGGAAGCTCTAAAAAGAGCAGAATTATTGACAGAAACCACACAAAACACAGGGAGCTTTTAATTATTCCCATCTGGAGTAAGAACTTTCAAAGTTAAGAGGCAGAAACGTTACCCCAGCTATTTAAACTACGTAATAAGTGTTCTCAGTTCCCCTAATTCTTTAATTTTAGTGCACACTTGCACAGATTGCTCCCCAGAGAAAGGTCTGATTCAAAAAGCACTCAGGAACTAGATTAATTCCCACCCCAATGATTTCAGCAAAATTCTCCTCAGGTGCCTGAAACACCTATACCTGAAATGGCCTGGAATGTCCTGTATCTGTAATTCGGACTGAAATCAGTGGGTCCTGGAGGTTCTGGGCAGCTCTGAAAACCAGCCCTTCCGATTACCACTGCCATAAACCGCTAGTTTCTCTACAGCTTGTCCCCAAATTACTGCTAGTTCTCATATCTGAATCAAAGCTCTGTACGTACGGATACAGTAGTCTCCACTTTCGTAGTAGCCGGGGCAGCACTGGGATCTTCGCCGATACATAGTTCTTAGTCCTCTTCGATAGGCTGTTTTATAACTTATTCTAAATTGCAAGACAGAAAGCCATTTGACAACATTGAAAATCAATGCCAACTGCTGGAATTATATTTGTGTTAAATTATAGTAAGGATAGCATTCAATAATTATTTCAAAATGCATGAAAGCTTTAGATATTAAAAGCCACAATAAAAAAAAAAATCAATACTTGTTTTGAAACTTGAAATATAACTTGTATTATAAACACAGCCCCGTGACAGTCCATCACCACAGCCCTCCCTGGAACCGCTATCTTAACATTTCCCCAGCCCTAAAGCAAGGGCAAGGAGTTTCCTCACGACTAAATGATTCATTTCTGCCTATCAGCAAGGGCAGCTCTCATCAGTGGAATGAACAGGATCTTCCATGGACACCACCACGTCAGCACTGCGACACGAGAAAGGTGACGTTAACCCCAAGTCATTTCCTACTTGCTAACCCTTCCAAGGCATTAATGCCTTGCAAAATGCCATTACAGCCCCAGTTCAGTATCTAAAGCAAGTTTTCCCCATCACAGTGTGCAGCCCAAAGAAATTAAAAGGTGTTCAGCATTCTACAGCTTTTCTAGACTTATTCATAGCATTAGCAATGATGCCACATTAGAAAAGGAATACTTAACAGAGAACAGTTAACGGCCAAACACCTTAAAACATCTTTGTTCGTGTGAGTTTACTCGAAATTACCTAAACTGAACAAAATCCATTGTTCCTTATGTTAGATAAACTGATGGAATTTGCTGCACTCCAAGCTATACAATAGCCCAGAAAGCTCTGCATCTCTGTTCAGTTCCACTCAGTGGAACACAGAAGGTGAAAAACCAAAACCCCACCGGTCAGACTGCCACGGCGCTTGACTCTTTGCTGCTGAATGCATAAAAGTTAAGGTACCAAGTGGTTGCTAAAACCACCTAGGAAGGCTCCCAATCCTAGTGGATGTTTATTAGGATACTTTTGTATTGGAATCAGAATTAATATAACAGCCATATCTTGGAGCTTGGGAAAAATTAACTGTTTAGTGTCAGCTTTCATTCAGTACTAGAAATGGACCCATCCTCATTTTACCTGTTTTTTAACATTTGGCTGCAGTATTTCAAATATGGATCCATCTGTAACTGTTACTAACCCTCAAGTGCCTGATCCTGCAAGATTTAGGAGCTGCAGGGACTTCCTACCGTAAACCTGGACATGCCCTGACCACCTGGGAAGGACAGGCACTTGGTCACGTTTGGATATGTAATTCACACTTGCAATCCCATGGTGGGAGAATGGTGTGGACACATGCTCCTGAGTGGCCTGCAGGAGACTAAATACCATTGATCCCACTCAAATTTCATGCCAAAATCTCTCTGGAATAGCTAAATAGCAAACACTCTACCTATTGTACTTAAATACATCTTTCTATACACATCTGTGTTAGAATACCACTACAACTTGGATAAGTAAAGGTATACGTGGAGATAAAAGGGCAAAATAAAGCCAAAATCTGTAGGGACCAGCTCTTACCGGTGTCTAGTGCACTTGAACCAGTTCAGGATGTCCGTACATCTCGTGTAATAGATCTGATCAAAAGGATGAGCATAAGATTCCTGTACTGTCACAGCATAGCTAGGAGTGACAAAGAAAGAAAGTGAAAGGTTGTTTGTTGCAACATGAAAAGCGTCAGTTCCCCGTGTGTGCTGCCCATCTAACTCCAGTATGAAAAAGAATTAAATCAAGAGTCTCGGAAACTTTGGGTGTTACAAACGGACAGAAAAGGGCTTCCTTCAACCACACTTCTTCCCAAAAACTCTGGACATGCTTCTCAGCCAGTCTCCAAAACTGAAATAAGCCTAGAGATTTCAGTCTCCGTAATAAACTATTCCCTTCCGGAAAAGAAACAAACATTCCTAAAGTTCATGGTTGTTCAGAAGGTGGAAGGGGCATCCAGTTCACCCAACAGTGTGAATTTTAAGAGAGGAAAGCACTGTGGTTTTAAAGCCTCTCAGTTGCCTTCCTATTAATTTTTGCTTGTATTCCACACAGCTGGGAAGAGCTCAGGTGAACTGAGCACCGCTGCATTTTGCCAGCGCGATGGGATGCTCACACCGCACTTTATGATGAAGCAGCATCATTAGCTCAAACTCTGGGCACACCCATCAAACAGGATCCTTTGTAAAAGGATGAAGAGTGTTTATTTCTCTGCTGCCCAAATTTAATGCCTTTCATTTGTAGCAGAAACAACCTCAGAACTAATTGTAACACAAGTTAGCTGGTATCTAGATTTGGAACACTTTGACATAGGCTTGGAATGGGGTTACCTCCCCAAACGAATGGGTATGAACAAAAAGTGGGCAAATTGATTAGAAATCAAATTTAATTATACTAAGAATTCAGCAGTCTCCTTCCCAAAACGCTACTTATTCATGTAACAGGTACTATATTAATTACTATGATTATATTCACAAGCCTGGGCCTCTCACATGATAAAGGAACACGAATGTCCATTACTTGCAAGTGCCGGTCATTTCAGAACATTGTGTTGCCCCGTGGTGAGTGTGTGCACTGTGTCACAGACCCCTGAGCTCAGGTTCTGCTCGGGGAACAACCTCCACTTGATCAGATCTACACACCTTTGGAGAATGCCACTGAGGTCATTCGAGGCAGGGTCAAGAGCCAGGAATTAGATCCTCCGAGTCATTCATTACATCGACTGCCTCAGTCGCTCGCATGCTTTCCTTCTCCTCAACGGCACCACTGATGGGATTAAACCCTGTGAGATTGCACCCATGAGGGGATATCAAAAATCTACAGGCTTGGGGCAGTGTGGCTGGAGCTGCCTGGCAGAAAAGGACCCGGGGGGGCGGGTCGACGGGCGGCTGAACATGAGCCAGCAGTGTGCCCAGGTGGCCAAAAAGGCCAATGGCATCCTGGCTTGCATAAAGAATAGTGTGACCAGCAGAAGTAGGGAGGTGATTGTCCCCCTGTGCTCAGCACTGGTGAGGCTGCACCTTGAGTATTGTGTCCAGTTCTGAGCACCTCAACACAAGAGAGATATCGAGGTGCTGGAGCGAGTACAGAGGAGGGCAATGAAGCTGGTGAGAGGCCTGGAGAATAAGGCTTATGAGGATCGATTGAGGGAGTTGGGATTGTTTAGTTTGAGGAAGGGGAGGCTGAGGGGAGACCTCATCACTCTCTACAACTGCTTGAAAGGGCATTGTAGAGAGGTTGGTGCTGGTCTCTTCTCACGGGCAATGAGCGACAGGACAAGAGGGAATGGCTGCAAGCTGCAGCAGGGTAGGGTTAGGCTGGACATTAGGAAAAAGTTTTTCACAGAGAGAGTGGTCAGTCAGTGGAATCAGCTGCCCAGGGAGGTGGTAGAGTCACCATCCCTGACTGTGTTTAAGAGTAGATTGGATGTGGTGTTGAGGGATCTGGTGTAGGGGAGAACTTGTAGAGTAGGGCTGATGGTTGGACTTGATGATCCCAAGGGTCTCTTCCAACCTGAATGATTCTATGATTCTATGAAATCAAAGACTGGACTGTTACTGCCCTGCTTGTCGGGCCCCTTCCAGGCAAGCCAAAATTCTACTAGGTGTTGGCTTTTGCCCTCTATCACAGTTTGATGAGTTGGATAATAATGTTTTTACTTCTACTAATTGCCCAAATGGAAAATATTTACACTGCTCATTATTAATGTAAGGTGGCAACACTCACAAATCTTGCTTATTATTCTGTGATCCTGGTTGTTATCCAGGAATTGCCCTAAAAATCTTTTCCAGTTGATTTATTAACATCTAAGTAACAAAGTCATCTTGGTCAGTACAACCAATCAATTTTGGTATTTAATTTTTGTTTCTCCTTGATTGGGTCTCTAGGTTGCTGACTTTCTTCAGACAAAATCAATATTTTATTCCTGTGCTCTGAATGCACTCCAGCTCTCAACACAGACAAAATCCCATTCCCGGCCAGTCTGCGCTCTGCAGCTGCGATACCTACAAACAGGTATTTCTCCAATTAAAGCCTCTAAAATAACACCACAGTGCCATTAATTATCATTCCATTTTTTGCTCTTGTCAAGGGGTTTGTTTTGCTAAAAGTGCCCAGTAATTCACATTAGTGTAGAACTAAAGCACGGAACAGAACTGGAAGTTTAGCAAATTAAAGTGAAGAGCCCAGGAACTTTAGCCTCTGCAAACAGCCCCTGCATGAAGGTGAACCCCATCAAAGCTGGTGGGTTTCTGTGTACTCCTAAGAACTGCTCTGCACAGATCCACTTTTAGGATTAGGACGCTGTGACAACAGAGAGAACAGTATTACCAGGGCCTTTAATTCTCAGTGCTTTCATGCAGATACTCTTTGATGCTGACACGAATTTGGCAGATACAGCCACAAAGTTCAGGACACAGAGAATAAGCCTGCATGTTGCAGCAGGAAGGGCTTCAAACTTAGTGGAAATCTCTAATAGTCTTGCTTGACAACAACTAGAAAAAAGCAAGACAGAACAAGGTCACTATTTTTCTAGTTCTCTCCATGATAAATGAAAATACCCCCGTGCCATTCCCTGGCTGGAACTATGGAGGAGCTTTCCAAGGCACAGCTGAGCAGGCAGGGCCACACAGTCTCTAGCTCTGGCTTTAAAACCAATTCTTTGGGATGATCCAAATCCTCGATGCCACTCAGAAGTGCTATTTCTGTCCTGCAGATCCATGTTCTTTTGTGAGGCAGGGTGGTATTTAGCAAATTATGGCTCTTATGTTGCCCTTTAAATGTAAAAATCCGACAGGGCTAGTCAAAAAGAAAATAAAAAAGGCATTTTATACATTACCTTTCCCAATGACTACAAACATTTGGATCATCTGGGTTTAGGGACATAGTAGTTTGGAGCAGAAAAGACAGAATAAGTCCTTTTAGAATCCACTTGAACGGAATATGTGCCACCATTGTTGTATCTAGGTAAAAAAAAGAAAGTAGAGCCATTAAAGAAAATTTTGAAGGAAACATCCTTCTACACCTTTTCATCCTTACTTTTGCACAAATCCAAATACTGTGGAGCTATTTACACACCAAAATACCAGAAAAAGCAATCAACTAAATGCATTCTGAAAGGAATTTATACTTTTAAACCTGCTAAGCTACCCAAAATATTGATAGCCTCAATGGCTCTTCCAAAGAACATTTCTGATACCGATTCATTTTACACCTCTCTGTAAAGACAAAATTAATAACTGAGGTACTAAACCAATCTATTCTCCTACCCACCTATAGGCACACGGAAAAATAGCCAAACATCCCCTTTGATTTATTTAAGTGGGTTTTACAGGTGTCAATACAGTAGGCTACATCGGAGACATATGCTTATTACAGGAATGAAGGAAAATCAATTCACTTTTCAACTCTTACACGGGGGGAATCCCCCAGAACGAGAGAGGTCAGTGTATTGGGTCACATTATGCAGAGCCCTAAACACAAGGCAAAACTATTTGTGCTGAAGTTGGAAATAGATTGTGTCAAATACATTAGGGGTGGTCTCTTCTTCATCTTCTACTTCATGTATTAAATGCAGTGACTCACACCTACTTATTGCTCATCTGGGGCTTTGAAACAAAGTGGTGGCATTTGCCCAGAGGTCTTCAATGACAAAAGTCAAAAAACCCAAAATAGATAGGAAACACAGAACTGCTTTTAAATGTAACTGCATTAGAGGTGTTAATCTATTAAATGCTAGGGCAGTAAAAAAATATTTTTCAATATCCATTTCAGGCATTTACATTGTCACATAATTCACCATTCAAATCAAAAGTCCCACATATTATTGCTGGCAACAAGATTGCCCTAAAAATAGATTGAATCTTCATGTGATCATCTAAAAACCACATGGCTCATTGCCTCCTGGTCCAGAACAGCAAAAGGGATGTTAAGGGGTTTGCTCTGCATGGCATTGATGTAGAGCCCAGCATAAAGAAGGCATCACAAAGCAAAATGAAGAGCAGGGGGACAGCCAGGAAAAGCTGGTCTGAAATTACCCCTGATTCAAAGCCTTCTCAGCTGGTTCAAGGACACCCATTGCCTTTAGTGGATTTCAAGTCAAGATCCCAATGGGACTAATAGTTCATCTTTCAAATTATTCCTAGAGCTCTGCTAAACCCAGAGATAGGACTTAAGCCATGTAAGTCATATTAATGTTAATTAACATGACTGATTCAATGTTAATGTTCCTCATGAAATGGATTTAAGTCTATGAGTGACCATTCTCTACCTGCAGGCTGTTCCACAGTCCCATGGCAACAGTGCAAAAGCTTACGCTGGAAATTAAGAGGGCTGACGAGAAAAGGACATGAGAGAGAGCTTTATTTACTGAGAAGGTGTTGGCTCCACTTGTCTGAGCCACTGCTTCTCCATGGAGGAGAAGTCTCTGGAACAGCTGATCTGCAAGTGCTCGTGGGACAAAAGTCCAACAAACCTAATGGTCAAGAACCAACAGCCCATTTGAGAGTAGAGTCGAGCTTTCTTTTGACTGAGAGGTGTCAGTAGACGTGAACTACCAGGGATCAGGCTCAACAAAATGACAGCCCTTTAATAAAAGCATCCTCAAAAGATGCCTTTTACACCAGCTCCAAATTAGAGAGGCCTCGTTCTACTGAGCACTGTATTTACACACTGCCATTTACCCCCTTTGTTCGCTCTCTACACCTTTGGTACACGGTAACACCGAATAAATGGAGGAAAAACTGCTTCGAATCAACAGGAACGGTCAAAGAGAGCACAGAAAATCGCTCAAGAAACGAAATCCCAAGAGAGAGGCTTTAAATCAAAACATGGCTCTGTGCTCAGTTTAACTTCTTGACAACACCAAGAGCCTGGGTTTATCCCTAAATTAGTTCGAGGCAGAAAGACAGCCTGTCTTCCACCTCAAGAGAACGAGCCTTTTCTCATTTAACTAGAGCAGCCCTTGATTTGAATTCTGCAGTTCTCAGAGATATCCATTTGCTCTTAAGAAAACAATTTACCAGTTTGGTGTTAAAACCAAATAAACACCCAAAGAGTTATTTGTAAGCCTTAACAGCACACAGAATATATGTTTACAGTGTACCTGAAAGAGGTTCAATATTGTCTTCTAAACTTCTAATGCTAATGGTATTTTATTACCTGTTCATAAATGAAGTGCTTTGTGCAATTAATTTTCTGACTTTGTAAGTAGATGGTGGATCAGAAACACCCAACTCTCCAAATACAGCACAACCCCATTCATCTCAAATGTCTCTTTTTCTAACTCAAATGAAATATTTCACTTTGATCACTGTTAATAGAAAAGACCTCATATCAAAATGGAATGGTTGCTATTACAAGATTCAGAATAAAACTCTAAAAATAGGAGCACATATATTAAAAACCAACATCAAAAAAGAATCCAGTAATGACATCTTACATGGTTTTTTTTTTCCCAGCTTTTATTGCTCAGCATTATCTATACTACATTCCTGCATGACTTATCATGTTTGGAACATCATCTCCACGGAGACAGCATCAGCCTTTCAGGGGCAGAACAACTGTAACTTCATTAAAGATAAAGCTGAATTATATCAACCTTTCCAGTGTCTGCCACCACCCCTCTCCCGAGGACAGGCAGCCTCTCGAGCTTAGCAAGAAAGTAAGTGACACACAGGTTCTCTGGGCAGTCTCTAAATGGGCTCAAACTTCTTGGCCCTCCAACTGATTCTTCTTTTCAGGAGTGAAAAAAAGTCAATTTAGGTAGAATTTGGCAAGAAAAGGGGGTCTTCCAATCCAAAATAAAATCTGGTGATTTTTCACAAGTGTCTCGCTCTCTGGTAATTAGAACTGATTAGGTTAGGTATCTGTTACTCATTAAGCCATTTTCCCATGCTCCTGTTTGAATGAAGTTCAGGTCTTCACCTGCAATATTGATACAGGTCACTGGCTCCATCTCAGAAGAAAGGGAGCACACTTTGACTGTTAAGTCCCAAATCTTAGCTATAGAAAAACTAGTAGGTGGCAAATCATTGATTTATTTGTCTGTGGATTCACTTTACAAAAACCTTTGTTGAAGAAACTGTGCTGGGGTTTGCAAAGAGCCCAGAAGATGTAGAACAGCATTTAGATTGGATGAAGTACATGGGAGTGGGAACAGAAGCAGGTCTGTTACTCTCTTTGGCAGTTTATACAACACAAGCTGAGGACGACAGGACCCCACAAGACTGGATTTACCTGAGAAGAAAATGAGACCCCAAAGAGTCCTTGCTGGATGGAGAAAGTATTCTCTAAAGCTTTCTGTAGGTGCCCGAGGACCGTGCTTTGGTAACATCCTTGTGAAAGAGGGTTAGTGTAGACTTTAGGTGGCTGGGAGAAAAATGAAAAGCAAACCCGCAGAGAGTTTCTCCTCTGCCCCCTTGGCTGGCAGACTCGCAAACTGAACTAAAACTGACCACTGGAGAGTTTCCTGGTCAGAGGCAGCAGTAGTGAAACATTTCAGTTTTACATTTCTGTCATAAAATATTTCGTAATGCGAGTTTGACATGAAATTCAAACAGAATATTCTCTCCTTGACAAAGTTCTAAATTAAATACTTTTATCTCATTTTGGGATGAAACGAGTTCTGAACCAGGCAAAAAACTAATTTGGTGCCCAGCTGCAATTAGGGAAAGCATTTACAGAAGTGTCTTTTGCTAGTGTGCAATATTCTTAAATCCTTCTAGACGTCTGAAGAGCATTCCTTTGGATGCCTAAAGCTACAGGCAGTCCATCAACCTCACCTGAATTTTCCCCACAAAATCCCGTGCAATGCATGTCACAAAGAGGCACGTTACAAAACCTTACCTCAAAGTGCTAAGAATTCCTAATGGATCCTGGTTTTACGGACTATCAGCGCCTGCAGACACAGAGCACATCGCCAGGACAGCGGAGGAAAGCTCTTGGGAAGCTGCTTGGCCCTGTGAGCGATCAATTAGAAAATCAGAAAACATCTTGGGTCAAAAAGTGCGTTTGGCCAAGCAAAAACAAATTAAGACAGAAACCAGATAAACCATTCTAAATAATTAAGTATCATAAGATAATTGTGCTGTATCAGACCAAAGGGCTTTTGGCTGATAGCAAGTGTCAAGGAAAGAGTGTAGGAGGAGGCTGATGGTACCACATCCCTTCAGACCCTTCCAGCCCCGGGCAACTTGGTGGCTTCCTCATCTGTGGATTCTGTTCCAGTATTTCATCTAATCTTTTTTGATGGGTTAATGTAAATTTCAATCCCCTGTATTTAAATTTTAGTGTCAACAACATCCTGTGATGGTCTCACACCTTAAACTTGTACTTCTGTACAAGAAATACTGCCTTCGCTTTTTCTCCCTCCTCAATTTCGCTTGACGCCTCCTTGGCCCTGTTAGAAATCAAGCTTTGATTCTCAAACCTTATTTCCTATAATTTCCTATGGTATAAGGAACATTTGAGTTTACCTGTAGACTTTTGCTTCTGTATTATCCCAACCAGAAAGTTCAGTTTCTTTCAGGAAGTTTGATGAAAGTCATTGCTAAAGCCTTCGGGAAATCTAACTGGATCTTCTTGAGCCACATGTTTACTTCAAAGAGCTTTAACAATTTATGAAGCCTTTGCAAATGTTGGTTCTTCATAAATGTGTTACCTTTATCAAGAGGTTCCCTAATTCTGCTCCTAATTATGGTTTCTAGCAAATAGGAAAATCCAGACGTGTCAAAATGAAAATGTATTCTGGTATTTGTATGTAAGCAATTAAGGAAAATGCAAGCGATAGTTAAGCCAGAAAACAAAAAAGTTGGATTTCACTGAAGAAGCATTAAAGTGACGGAGTGTTTGCTGATTACACTATTTTAGTCTCTAAGTAGTAGCAAGCTTCCAACAAGCTGCCCTCTGTGGCATTCCTCCTTCTCATCCCATCTGAAATTTTCATGATGGTTTAGGCAAGGGATCATTTAAACACACACTTCATTTGGCTCTACATCAGATTTTGTTAGAAACAAGCTGTTATGAAAGCTAAATGAGGCCATGAGTTTCAAAACTGATCAGGATTTTTTGGAAGCCTCCATTTATGATTAATAACTTGAGTTACCATTAAAGGACTGAACGATACGCAGAGCTCAGAGTATGTGCTAAGAAATAGGGTGTTTTAACCTCAGCAGTCAAAAACTAAGCCACTCAAACTCACTGGTCACCTCTCAAAATCGTTGCCACGACCAACAGAACTATTACCAAGGTTGTGCTTTGGTTTTGTTTTTAATGAGAAGTTAAAGCTGTTTTAAACAGATGAAGACTTCTGGGAAGGCTCAGGTACCAAATACAGAAGCACAGAGAATGTGATTCTTATCATCGGAGCACAGACAAATCCAAGAGATAAAAGAACTCCCAGAAACACCAGACCATGCACTGGGTTGCTGGGTTCCCTCCACTGACATCTTACACAATTAATGCAGGAAGACAGCAGACAGGAAGCTGCTCTGCTAACAAAAGATGCTATTTCGGTTAACAGAGTCTATTTAAGCCTCTGGGAGTCATTGCACTGAGGGCAAATCCCTTACAAGCAAAACAACTGGTCTACAATCCCTGCTCCAAGCCCCATGCCGTCAGTCGTATATTGAGCTTCCCCATGTTCTCCTGAAGCACGGCTCTCCGTAAGGTCTGTGTCCATCCCTGCCTGTCATTTCAACAAGGCAGCTCCATAGCTGGAAATACTGGGAGTAGATACTGATCTTTTGCCCTCCAGCAGTTTCCTCCCCAGTATCCTGGGAAGGCTGACAGGCTCCCAGCACAGGACCAGTATTTTACAGCCCAGTTCCTTGAAGCGGCTAATCCCAGCACTAGGAACGGACCGACAAGATGTACAAAACTGGGATCTTTCTTTCCTTACCCTTGAGTTCCTATAATGAAGACAAGCTTGTTCCAGCTTTGCCCTTCCAGCCCTAAGGGTATCACCAATCAACCTAAGCAGGAACCTTAACTTTTCAGTTAACTTTTCGGGTAACCACGCTCCTCTGCTGCTCAACCAAGTTCATGGCCGAAGTCACGCTGAATGTATGCCATGAAACCAATTAAACAATTCCACAGTATGTTCTGTAATTAACATGACTTGGAAAATAAAAGAATACAAACATCATTTAGAGATTTTCAGACTTCCCAAGGAAGTCATCAAGTATGAAGAGCCGAATCCTGTTTGCTTAGTCTTAGCAGCAGCCACCTCGGCCACACCACTCAAGTAAAGTAGGTGCTGTTCAGTACAAATAAAGGAACCAGTTCCATTTCCCACGATGTAATTGTAGAGGCTTTCTTTTAAGGACTGGATAAACACACCAGGGTCCCAGCTGCTGGAGTGCCCTCATGACTCTCCCTTCCATTCTTTGAACCACAGTCGCTCAGTTTTCCAAGACTGAGTGGGCGCCTGATTTAAATGGGAACCAAATATTCAAATCTCCTAATTTGCTTTAAATTTTAAAGCTCTAAAATATATCAGTCTGAGCTGCAGTTGCTACAGTGAGCATGGCTACAGTTCCATCTTAGGAGGTCTGAAGGTCTGCTTCAGTGCTAAGAGCTCTTACAAACTTGAGTTCCACTGGAGTCACCGGGAGCTTGGGATAAAGGGATAAATAATGAAGTAAGCTCTTTTCAATCTATCAAATGTTATTTTTGGAAGCTCAGGCTTGAGCCTTCAGTGTTCTCAGAGGAAAACTGGGTCAAAGTACCACAGAGACATGCCACTAGGCAAGCAATCTAGGCAATTAGTTTAGTTATGGCTGAAGAAATATGTTTATCAAGACAAAGGCTGGTGTATGCGCCCAGGATTCAGAGGTCTTGAGTCTAAATCACACTGGCAAAGACTTCAGGCGTGACATGGGGTTAGTGGGCTGGAATAAGGCAGCCCCAATTCCACCCAAATTCTGCATCCAGTATTTTCTGGCTCCGAGCCTTCAGGGGCACCAAACCACACTGGCTTTGGAAACTTCAGGCAGATTTTAAGGCCATAAAGACTCTTAAAGTCTCCGTTTCTTCCACAGGAAAAAGGAGAAGAGGAATGCCCCATCTGCCAGGTGCTTTAGAATAAGCAGATTACAAACTGAAAAGTGGTTAGATACCAAAGCCACAACGTATAAACACATATGGTGTTACCCATCCACTCTGCAAGATCAACACACAAAGAAATGCAGACGCTCCTCTTTCATCAGTCTGCTCCCAAACTCAGTACCCACACACGCTTGTGCAAAGCACGAGTACTGGTCCCAAAAGCTATTGCTCACTACAATACTAAATTTCTTTTTCCTAAATAATGGAATACTTAATCAATAGCCCAGCAGAAATAGAATGAAAATATTACATTAACAACACCTAAAAACATTGCTGAAACGGTGCCCAAATCCAGATAATTGCTGGCTCCTTTGCAGGAAGGTCAGCTTGGAAAAAAATTATCTGTGATTTTCTGCACATAATTTTGTGCTTGTACTCAACTGCCAGTGTAAAATTGGAAGGCAGCCCTTTGAACATTTGGCCCTTTAAGTTATTAATCCAAACTCAAGCCCACTGAAACATTCATGTTCCTTGTAGTGCCTAAGCCCTGAACGCATCTTCCAAGCCCTGCCAGTTCGGACAGGGAGATGCCTGACGTTCCGCTGGCACCTTCTGCCAGAAGCCTGTCGGGGTTGGCCAGCTTCAAAGGCAAAACCCTGGTACCCTGCAGGATTTCAACAGAAGATGACATCCTGCAAGCAAAGAAACCCTCCTGGGGCAGCCATACCTGAACGCTCTCAATTAAAACATGGTAAACAAGGAAAGCCAGAGAGAGCCACGTTATGTGTTGGCCGGCTCAGCCGCCCTGATCTCACCGTCTGACTGTGGCAGAAGAAGCCACCCAGTGCTGCCAGGTCCCCCATACTCATCCTAGGTCTCTTGTATAGTGGAATTGTAAAGCTGCTTGAAACTGTGAAACTCTTAAATCTACTGATTTAAGAGTTTCACAGTTTCAGGCAGCTTTAGAATCTACTGATTTAAGAGCATATTTATATTCACCATCCCATGCATATTTCAGATATTCCTCCCCATACGTTACTTCAGAAGAGAAAGGAAGTTGACACACATCAAGAAGCTGATCCCCTGAGAAGTCGAGTTAGCTTGCTTACACAGAGCCACCCACCTAATCCATGTTCAAGATGTCAAACAATTGCAGCATATGCTTCCTTAGACACTTAGAGCAACAAAGACCTTGTATCCTCAGAACACCCAGGATAAATAAAGCAACTTAAGTGTTACAGGCATGCTCGGATGAGGAATAATATGTTTCTAAATACTTAGCTTAAAACCCCCAACCTTTTACTCCAACAGATTATTTTTTTACAGCATTTAAAGAGTGTGCGTGAAGTTGATATGAAAATGGGAGTAACCAGCACTGAAGTACCAGGATGTTCAACATGTATATGCAGTGAAATAAATTAGGTGTGATTCTGTGAAAGTCAGGGGAAAAAAAAGCCCAATTTGAAAGTGTAGACTATCCTTTATGGCTATAGTTTTAAAAATTACTTCTATTTGTCAAGAACAATTGGCCCCTTCTTTTTGTCTTCATTTATCTCAGAGGAAAATAAAATGATACAAACAGCAAAAAAGTCCCAACTCCAGCGAACAGCTGAGCCAGGGACAAATTAAGTAACACAGATTGATGGCTGCTGATCTGCAGCAGCACCATCACATCCCAACGCTACATCCCATATTTCATGTAAAGACCCATCTCTTCTTTTCCAGAAAGAGTGCAGTATTTCTGGGAGGAGGCGGATTTGCAAGCCTGGGAGCTGCACTGAGAATCCAGATTCAGTTTTTCCAATCTGGCTCTAAAGTTGGTGAATGCCTTGAACTTTGAAGATCGTAATCCCAATAAAATGAAAGTGAAGGCCGGGATGAAACGAACACTGAAACCAAACACATGTTTGCAAGGAACGCTGCAGGCAGGGCAAAGCTTTTTATCTTCAGTTTCTTCCTAAGACAGTAAGGAAATAATGTTTGCTGCTTCTGCCTCTGTACCTTTCCCAACCCCCCCGGCCCAACAGCACGAATCTTCCTCTGCTCTCTGGGTTCTCCCAGTGCTTTAGCCTCCCTGGCGCTCTCTGTTACGACAGCGCCCAGATGTTCTCTGCCTGCATTCCATTTCCCTCTCAGCCTCTTGAAATCTTCATCTAAATTTTTTTTAACTTCATAGCTATTAAAATCATTGACTGGCCCATACAGAAGATAACTTTTTTTATGAATGTCTGCTAAATATAAGATAAATGTTAAATCAATTCTTAAGATTTCTAATGGCTTAAGAATTAGAGTGGCCACTTAAAACCAGCCAATTTTACTTGAAATGTGAGAGGTTTCCTCAGAAGCTGCAATAACCCTTTGTGCTTTCCTGTGCTTTGTACAGGGCATATCTGGAACACTATCAATACTGGAGAAATGGCATTTGGTTCAATCATGTCAAAGCTAAAAGCCTGGAGTTAGGAGTCCACGTAATTTATCTGATTTTCCAGAGCAGGCTCAAATCTCTGCCTCTCTGAGATGCAGGCTGGTTACTCAGGAGGCTAGAGTGGTTGTAGGCTCTTCGGCTGAGGTGCCCAACATGGAAAATAGGCTGAGCAGATCTGCTCTTCTCTACGAGAGAAGGCTGATGAGGTGGAGAAGGTCATGGTGTGGTGAACAAGGTCTTTGCAATCACTGCTGGTCACTGCTACGAGGGGACACGCTGCTTCATAACCCTCCACCAGGCAGTCACACCTCGTGCCGGTAAGAAGGCACCTACTCGAAGTGTCTAAAGCCAGTCCCCCAGAACATAAAACCACAAATACTTTTTCAAAACATCCAAGTCTTGCCATTCTGTATGTCTTTTCTCCTGTGTGCAGAGCAGAGAGAAGAGGAGGCTCTGGCCAAAATTCCCAGCAGATCCAAACAGTCTCCCAAAATATCCTCACCTTTCCAGGAACCACCACAGACAATGTTAGAGCAGTAACTGGAGAGATAAATGGGAACATGACCCCAGCCTTATTTAATTTTACATCACCATGCAAAACTCTGGACTCTGCTGTCTCCATGACCTACTTTATCTACTGTTTATTTCTTTCTTTTTTTTTCCCCAGGAAATTGTTCATTAAGGATAAAAGCACCTGGCTTACAGTAAGAGGGCACTGTGGAAAGTATCTGTCATAAAGCCGAGAGAGGAACATTCATAAATATATCAGGCAGAGCAAACCCACAAAGAACTCGGGCTGCAGGGGAGTATCTGAGGTAGGATGAAGGCCAAAGAAGATGTAAGGGCCAAAGTCTCTAATGGTGTAAATGGCTGAAGTCCACTGAGTTCACTGTGCCAATTTGTATCTGGAGAGAATTTGGATTTACCAGCTCAGTCATCAGATACAGATGGTACTGGAACTGCTCAGGTCAGAGCCAGTATTTTCTTTCTGGCAGAAAAACAGGAGCTATAAAAATCACTACAGACAAAACCAGACCTGAATAACTGGTGCATGCAACCACCTCGGCTTCTTCTTCACCCTCTTCCTAAATTTGGCACCAAAAACTTACTTAACTACTTTGAGAAAAAAGGTTAATGAAAATTAGAAGAGAGAGAGAGTTTATGGAGTAATTTTAGGGCTTCATTTCCATCATTTTACAGATGTACTAATTAAGTATTTTCACAAGTCAGGAAAAGTACGGTTTTCTCTCTGTATTCTTCCTTCATCAACATCATACATGGACCATCTGCTAAGTCCTCTCGCTGAGCCCTCTCCAGAGCTTGCTCTCAGATCCACAGCACTCAGAGAGTCATGGAAAACACTTCCCTGGCAGTGCTTTATGAACCCCTCTGCAGAGGCATTAAAACTGGAGCTGAAATTTACTTATATTTCAACTTTGTGTAACGTAAACTCAACGCAGCTCACTCTCTGTGCTGAGATTATCTGAGGAAGTGTCACCTCCTCATATCCTACCTAGGAACCAGGAAGAGACATCTGGTCTGGTAAGCCCAGCAGAAGGGCAGGAACCAAAGTTCAGCTCTCAGGTATTACCCTGGTGAGAAACAGAATGACTAAAGCCGTTCTGTGTACGAGCACCCCGTCAGCCAAGGCCATGTGTACTCTCTGAGCTCCCCGTGCCCCAGCCTTACCCCCAGGAAAACAGAACAAGTCCTTCTTCCCAACACCCCACTTCTGACTGCCATTCAGAGAAGAAAAAATTAGGTAAATTTACAATGTAACAGTTAACTGAATTTTAGTTCTTTTTCATAGCTTATGCTGTCCGGTCCGGATCAACTGAGGAATAAAATCCCCTCCTCCTATGCCAGAGTAGACAGCAGACAGAAATGAGGTGTGAGGATATGATGTGTTCTGCTCGTGTGTTTATTTGTTTAATTTGGAGCCCAGCCACCAGCAGGGCCAGTTTCAATCCTTCGATTTGGTAACCAGCAAGTCAAACCTCAGGTGGGAGTGGGAATGAGTAGGTGGGAACCAGAGCAGTCAGAAGCTCTCAGAATGTTATTCTAAGAGCTTGAAAAATTAAAAATTGGAAGCTGATATGAAAAAAAAATATAGTAAATAATTCTCATTGCTTCAAACATTTAAAAAACAATAAAATACCAACTTTGACAGAATATTTTATCTGTCTTTTAAGTTTCTCCTTTGAAGGATTTGGTTAAATATCCCCTTCAAATCATTTAACATTTCAATGAAAACAGGCAGAAAAAAGGCCAGCTGAAACCAGGGATACCAGTTTAGCTGTAAAAGATGTTCACATTTTACAATTTAAACAAAATATTTACCAGTAACACATCACCTTATTATCCTGAATTGAGAGTAAATTGAAATTTTATGCAACTGAATGGGCTAATTACATACACAGACACATACTTTAAAAACTAGGCTTTTCCTGTTCTTAAGTATAAGCAATTAAGGGTAAGAGTAACGTTTCATATTTATGTCATTGATCCAAATTCCTTTTCATTTTTCTATGAAAAGTCTAGACTTACTTACATAAGGCCCATCTGAGGTTGTTCCCCTTTCTCAGATCGCCATTTGTTCTACTCAAATATTCACCTCGTGACTTTCCTGCCCCCCCCACCCCCTCGTTTTTGCTTTTACATGAAATTTACATTTTGGAAGTCTGAATTTATCACTAACTTTGATGAAAGTACTGAAAACCCCTTTTAAAAAAAGTCCTAGGGAGCTATGGGAAATTCTGGTTAGGCTGGCCTACTAATTAAAATCAACGACGCCGTATTACTGCCAGTGTTCAAATGGATCCGCCTACAGATCTACAATCTTTTTGCAATGATTAAAATCAGGAGTTAAAAAATAAATCCCAAATCTCTTCCCTCTTTCATGTGGAGCCACACAGAATGCACTTCTTCAGATTTCAAAGGCCATTAAAGCACCACCTTTGAAAACAGTTGCACGCTCAGGCCCAGGACGGGGACGAGGGGTGTTCAAAGCACCCCCAGCAGGCTCCACCACCTCCAGGTTGGGTCACTCGTCATTAGGACTCCTCAGACCATAAAACCAATAATATAATTGGTAAATGCTGCGTTATTCCTCAGAATCTTGCCGCAACTTATCTGCCTTTGATCAAGCAGCGCTGACTGCTAATGACATTTAGCGTTAATTAATGAAAATACGTGTGATACAAAGTTCTTTGGGGAATTATCTAATGATACTACATACATGAAGCATGTAATATCTGCAATTTCTGCTGACACCAATGACTATTGTTTGGGACACTCCAAGAAGACATTACCATTCCAAGTCATCTTTAGCTGCACTTCCTCCTGCCGCACAGAAGCACCTTCTGGAGCTGGCATGGGTACAAGAGATGACCCACTTCATTAACGAGTTCTGTCTATTTATAATACCAAAGTCTGGAGGTAAGTTCATCCTCAGCCGTGGGACAGCACCAACAGAATATTTGATGAAATTCACTTATCTTATGACAAGGGCTGATTGACAGCAAGCCATCACGGCTGACACAGTAAAGAACAGAACCCATGGAGATTAGGCAGGGATTCTGAACGAAGGACTGCAATCCTTAGAGAACGATTACAGAGGGCCGAAGTGTTTCATAATCTCATAGAGATGCAACATTTTGCTACCAATCTTCTTGTCCAAGGCCCCAGCCACCGAGGAGCACTGATATTTAAAAATACTCCCATTTGATGTAACACGTCTAAGGAAGTTTTTGATTATTACAAAATGCCGTGGGATTCGCCAGAAACACTCTACAAGGTTTAATACATCTTGTGTCTAAGCAAGAAAGGAAAGGTAGAATAAAAGTGTTAACACTGTAAGGCAGCTTCTAGAGTTAATATGTCATGTCAATTAGCTCCCATTTCCCAAGACATTTTGGCTTTGATAATATATAACCTCATGCTCTTGCTTAATATTAGCTACACAGTAAATGAACCTCTGGGCTTGGTGAGACTGTTCCAATACCAGAATCTGAGTATACACCTCACTTGCAGCACAGAATCCCAGAAGGGACCTCTGGAGACCATCGAGTCCAACCCCCTGCCAGAACAGGTCCACCCAGAGCAGGTCCCACAGCAACGTGTCCAGGCAGGGTTTGAATGTCTCCAGAGCCAGAGACTCCACCACCTCTCTGGGGCAGCCTCTGCCAGGGCTCTGCCACCCTCACAGTGAAGTTCTTCCTCAGCTTTAGATGGAGCTTCTTCTGTTCAAGTTTGTGCCCATTCCCTCTTGTCCTCTCACTGGGCACCACTGAAAAAAGCCTGGCCCCATCCTCCTGACACCCACCCTTGAAGTATTTCTAGGTGTTGATCAGATCCCCCTCAGCCTTCTCTTCTCCAGACTGAACAGACCCAAGTCCCTCAGCCTTTCCTCAGCAGAGAGATGCTCCAGGCCCTTCATCATCTTTGATAACAACTTTTTCCAGTACAGATGTATAAAAAGGAACTAGACATTTTGGGGTTGTCTAGTTTGAGGAAGAGGAGGCTGAGGGGAGACCTCATCACTCTCTACAACTGCTTGAAAGGGCATTGTAGAGAGGTTGGTGCTGGTCTCTTCTCACGGGCAATGAGCGACAGAACAAGAGGGAATGGCTGCAAGCTGCAGCAGGGTAGGGTTAGGCTGGACATGAGGAAAATGTTTTTCACAGAGAGAGTGGTCAGTCAGTGGAATCAGCTGCCCAGGGAGGTGGTGGAGGCCCCATCCCTGACTGTGTTTCAGAGTAGATTGGATGTGGTGTTGAGGGATCTGGTGTAGGGGAGAACTTGGGGAGCAGGGCTGATGGTTCGACTTGATGATCCCAAGGGTCTCTTCCAACCTGAGTGATTCTATGATTCCTGATGCTAGCTCATTTTTCTCTCTAATAAGCATAGAGAGTAGCACAGTAACTTCCAGAAATTTTAAATATTCTTACAGCAGCTCTAATTCCATGTAGGCCGTGCCCCCTTCTTCAGTGACACGCTATTGTCAGTATTGAGAGGCAACACAGAACGTACAAGTAGGATGAAGTTTTCAACAATTTAAGTTCCTAGGAAAAAATAAGAGAGATATAAAGGGGGGGGGGTAAATAAAAAAATATCTTGCTGCATCTCTAGCAGTTTGGTTTAGTTTGAAAGACGAAGTGTCAAAGTGCTGAGAGCAGGATGTTGGCTAAATAGGTGCCACTTGTTCTTGCCCCAGATGTGACGGAGCTGGCACGCTGCTCAATACAAAGTGATTAACGATTGCTTGCAATCAGCCCTAGAAATCAATTGGCATTGAGTGACATAATGATCCTATGACATCACACGGCCTCACAGCTGATGCTTCTTCTTGGACACGTTTCTCCTGTGCTGCCATTTTTGGCACCATGAGTGGGCTCAAAAAAATGATGGGCTTTTTGATGTTCATGAATAAACAAGTTTTCACATGAGAGAGGTTTCTATTCCTTTCTGCCAGATAATTTTTCTGTTGACTCGTGACCTCTCCCGTCACCTCCCTTTGGCACAGCACGTCCAGCCACACGAGCAGCGCACGGGAAAGGTTATGTATTTAAGCTTGGTCCTTTATTTCAATTAATAATTGTGATAGACTATTGGAAAATGATATAAATGAGAAGAGGAAAGAAGGTGCAACTGCTGGTGGGACCACAAGCGTTGAGAGCCGTGTGAACCCCTCTCTCAATTTCAGCTGCACCACTGCTGGTGTGAGTGGACCATTATTTTATCCCCAGTGTTGGCACTATCCATAACAAGTTTTTCCAAAGCAGGTGTTCTAAAGCAATTAATGTTTTTAAAGGCCCAAGATGCCCACCTGCAAATGCTGTATGTTGAAAAAAAAAAACCCAAACAAAAAGGAATGACAACAGAAACTGAGGAATAAAGTGATAAAGGGCAACTTTGTGAATCTCTGTTCACGTGACAGGTTTCTCCCACCTTAATTACCATAGCGGCCTTCTCCACATTTGTTCAAGGGGTTTTTTGGTTGGTGGCTTGTTTTTTTTTAATAAGGGGGACAGCAGCAATACAAAACATTCAAAGTGAAGTCTCACCACTACCTTGTATGGTGGTACTGACATTTTTTATCTCTGCACAGAAATACCTTTGAGAGTCAGTCCTTGAATGGCACTGTACTTCATATCAGCAGCTCCCAGCCATCCCATAACCCGGGACCGTAACCAGGGCTCTCTTCTGTCACATCCAAATGACAAGCCTCTACCTTACAGCAAAAAATTCATGTTGTTAATCCCTGAGTGTACATCTCTGCATTTGTTTTATTAAATTTCTTGCTGCCACTCCAGTCCACAAGGTCAGCCGGTCCTTCCTGTACCCCAGTCCAGCCCACCTTGGTACTGGGAAGCTCATTAATCTTCTACACTAAATACAGAGAACCATTCTAGCAGGAAAGGGACAGTCAGAACCTTTGACAGCTTCCAGCTTAGTTCCCAGGTGAAAATTCCATAACATTATAAATGAGCAAAACCTTAGTACAGTTTACAGGGTCGCATAAAGTCATTTATGTGTTTAAGACAGTGTTAGAAATGTATTTATAAGTTACTTATAAATACATATACATTTAGTATGTAACAATAGACCAAATCTGAAAGGATTCTAGATTCAAGTTACCAAACTTGTCTTAATCGCATCAATTTGCCTTTAACCACCCAAAACCTCACATCTAGAAGGTGGAAATAGAATCTCTCTGGGTCCTGCAATCATATTAATCGTAGGCTAAAGAGTACACATCTCTTCATGAAGAACTAGCTAGGTGCTCAAAATTCCATGTAAAAAAGTGAAAGTAAGCTGGAGAAATCTGCTCCTGTATTTTGTTATTTGCAGTTTGCTCTGGCAGAAGTTGTACAGACAGCAGCCAAAAGCTCCTGTGGGATGAATAGCCTTTGTGCATTTGTAGAGGAAGAGTTCTAGGGTCCAGTTTATCACCCCTTTTTTCAGCAGGTGGGTCCCTGCACAGCACGGAACAGCGGGGACGGCACAGCCAGGCAGGAGAGCACAGGCAGCGCGGGGCAGGAAACAAGGCAGGGGCTGACGCATCCCAAGTAAATGATAGCTTAAGTCTTGGTAAAAGACAGAACAACATCATAACTGTCAGAGCAATTTTCCACGTCGGTAGTTTAACACCTGAACTATTGTTTATTTTTGCAACTGAGCTATTCCCAGTTTCTATCTGTTCTACCCTCAATCAACATCGGTTCTGAGATGTGTCATCAGCGTTTGCCTGAAAGAGCCGAAGGTACCGCCGGGGTGGAGACTTAGTGAGGAAACAGGAGTTCCTCCCCTGCTTCCCCCACCCAAAAAAAGATAAAGAAAATGAGAGAAAGAGGCTGGTTCATTTTCTGTAAACATCTGGGTTGTAAATAACTGTAGCTTCATAGAGAGTACAACATTAGACTATCTCTGACTTAACATCATAAAGATTGAGTTATCAATTTTAATGTTATGCCACCATAATTTTCAGCTTTGCATATGAATATAATCTCACAGTCTCCTACCAGCAGCCTCAGGAATGTAGCAGAAATGACAACGTTCTTGAATCTTCTATTTTTCATGGGAACAAGTGGCTAAGCATCTTTATTTGTCAGGCATTTGTAAAGGTTTTTCATAGTTCAATAGCAGTGCACAAAGCAAGTTTGATTTTGAAATTAAAAAGCAGCCAACTTATTTAATATACTAACTTTCCAGATTCAAAACAGTTTAATTATTTCCATGGTCTAAGAGAAATCAAAAATGAATTGTGAGGTGTAAAAGAATAATCTATTTCCAATGGTTAATCCTTCAAAAAGCCACAGGGAAAGTGACTCAGGATGTAGAAATCATTAATGGAAGAGTGATTGCTGACTTTTATTCCTAGAAACAAAGACCTAAGGCTGCAGCTGGCTCCCAGAAGCAGGTATGTTCTGGCTGACCTGCCGCGAGGACTGTTGCTCGCGCTGCAACTCTGAAAAGGCTCTTTCAGAATCTAATCAAACCACCGTTGTGGGGAAGATAAAGCTGAAGTACAATTTTCTGGAAAGTACTCTTTAAATGGTTCCAGTCACACTTTTCTACCTGATGTCTTTCTTCAAGCTATTTTGGTTCATAACTATTTTCATTTTCGCGGCCTTTAAGTAACAAGGGAATAACTCTTTCACACCAACAACTCGTGGGTGCCCAGTTCAGGATGGACACGCAGACAGAGGAGCAGGCACCGAGCAGCCGGCACCTCACCACAAACCCTGGCCACGAAGTTAAGATCCACATCCCACCAGGAGAGCACACAAGATGGTGAAATCCCAGGCCCCCGCCAAAAAACCACTAGCGGCCACAAAGCCATCCTTACTAAGGCAAAGAAAGCACCAACTGCCAAATCCAACCTCTATGGAAAAATACACTCTTACAGAAGCCTAAATCTTCCCCCAGCTGCACTGGTCACAACCCAGTATCCAACCAGACTCATCCAGAAGACGTGCTTACTCCATGACCTTGCAGCACGTGGATTCTGGCACAGAATCTTAAGGATGCTGAGTGTCTACAGATTTGCTTGCAAAATATTATGCATAAGAAATCTAGCTATATTACAGGTGACATTAACTTGTTCTCTTTTGCCTTACCAATCCATAATCCTGGAGAGTATTGGGAGACAGAAAGTCCCCATCTCTTTCCGCCGTGGGTGGCAAACCAGAGTCAGTGGGCACCAGGCCAGCAGGAGGAGACAGGGACACAGGAATGAATGAGAGCAGAGGTAATTGTAGCACTTATTTGGATTAGATGCAGATCACCAATGAACTCTTTTGCCACTTGTCTTCTCCTAAGGGAAATCTCACTTTCCCGGCTTTAATTTAATCATGGGAAAAATATGTCAAGTATTGATTACAACTAGAATCTCAAGCCTTCGACAAGCATGTACACATTAACACTACCGCTCAGACACGACCTGGAAGAAAGCCTCTGTTTCCCATCCTTCATCCCGATTCCCACGTCTTCTAACAGATTGTCTTACACACAGCAGCGCCATCAAACTTGCAAACATCACATTTGATGATGAAAAAGTCCAGGAGGGAATTTGTTAAAACCATTAAATTTATGTTGCTTGTGATGCTAAGCATAACTAAAAGACACGGCTTCCACGTGCGGAAGCAGAATAGGAGGAAGCCCCTGAGGAAGGACTGGGCATCAACACCGAGTTCCAGTTACTGCACTTTGAAATAATAGTCCAGTCAAGCCTAGGAGTGGAAAAATTTGGCAGAAAGACTCGTAAAAATCCTAAAAGGGTGCTGTTTGTTCCTGACCCTCGAGAAACAGAAGAAAAGAAACAAGTTTCACACATCTGCAGCGCATGAGGCTGCAAAGCAGGGACAGGAAACGGACGGACAGAAGGTTTCTGTCCGTTCCTCTGCCCCTTCCTCCGGAGCTGCTCACCCCGCGCCGCGCTCCCTGCCCTTCAGCCTTTTGTCTGTTCCAGGTCACACCCGGGTCACAGTCTTAAATTTGTCCCTTATCAGAGAAAGGCAGTATGTGGCTTCACTGCCCCGAGAAAGTTCTCCTGATTGCAAAAATCTCCCATTCTACTCTGGAATGGATTCAGACCTTTTAGGTGAGAAATAATAGGGAATGTCTTTGCCCTGCACATATGTTATAATAGCATATATTATACAGTAGCCCTTAAACTCATTTAGAGAGGCAGAAGTTCTAACCCCTGATCTGAATCAAGAACAGGCATTTGAAACTGAGTCAGTTCACTTCCAAAAGCTGGCAATTTGAGATGAACAGCCTTTCTCCTTTTGACCAGAAATTCACCCTTCTCAAAAACAATCCTGAGAAAAAGACAGCCTCACATGCTGCCATCTGAGCCAGTGCACGTTACCAATTACCCAGACTCCTTCCTGATTATGATCATCCCCCTTTCACCTCTCATTGCCTCCCCTGGCACTTCTGCTGGTTTCAGTCTGACGCACCCAGACGTGCAGCTTCCCACAGAGCAGAATTCACTCACCCTCTGCCCAAGCTGCCCGACACCTCCCTGGTAAAACAGGTAATGAACAGTTAATTCCCTTGCTTTCTTCCTGTCTGCTTCTCACTCATCAGTGTCCTTCCACGGCGTAAACCTCTAGAACTACAGGCACCCTCCTGTTAAACCATTCTGTTTGCGTTTATTTTCAAATACAAGAACATTTCCATGATATTGTTTCACTTTGCAGGTGACACCACATACATCTGTTTGGGCTTTATTTGGATCCCTGTAGGTCTGGGAGTCGCGAGACTCTTGTACCAAATTGAAAGAGAAAAGCCATGATGTTTCCAGAACCTGGTTCTGTTGAACAAAATGTCAACATGTGATGTCTCTTTGCTTCACTGAAGACATTAAACAGAGGAACAATTCCAGTTAGAGTGGATCCAACTTTACACAGGCTGTTTCTATAGACAGGCTCTGCTCAGCTAGGAAAAAGCAGGGATTAACAGCGTTATGCCTAAACCTGCAGTTTACATTTGTAGTTTACATTTGCTGTTACACTTCTTCTCCCCCGCATGGTTCTGCTGCATGGGATTTACACTCCTGCTTGCTCCTGTTACGCCCAGCAACTCTGGTTTAGCTCCAAAACTATTCTGAGCTTCTGATTATGATATTCTACTGTTCCTCCAAATCAAAATGTAACCCACATCGGCCTAAGAGTCTCTTCCTTTTCCAACTTTGTTGTATTTTCTCAAATCAAAGAACGAATCAAACACAGGTATCACAAAGGTAGCTCCGAAACGCAGCCCCAAAAATACAAAGTAATAAACAGTCATATATTCTGATTTTACAGAGACACAGACTCGCTGGAAACCTCCTGGAATAACAAATGTTTTTCTTCCAACCACTCCAGTCACCCTGAAGAGGAAGAAGTAGAGAAAGTTCCTGAATATTCTGATCGTGTTTTTGGTGTGAGTTACCAAGTAATGGCGTTGTTAGAGCTTTTAATGGTACAGACTCACTGCTCCTCTCCCCAGTCAACACCTGACAGAAGAAGATAAATATATTTATAATACACAGCCAAGTGAATAACAAAGAGTTTATATAGTTGTCTCTGACAGAACTGACAAGTTGTAGCTGGCAGCTTTAATCAGCTCCCAGCTGAGCCCGGGAAATTGGAGGGAAGAGAGCGCTGACCTTTCTGATGCATTTCTGAGGGAAGGTTAAAGTTTTGTTTACTTTTTCAATGGGAAGAGGTATCATGGTCTAAGACCTCTGAAAAGAGGATTCCTGCACAAGAGCACTGTACAGCATATTTAACAAAGTAATTATTGGTTTATCTAAAACTGATTTTTTCAAATAAAGGGAGATGGGTGAAGGTTGCCGAGATGACAATGTCTCTGAGCTTTAATGCCACAAATCACTGCCAGATGCTGAAAATGCACTGGAGATGATTTTCATGTCTTGAGTGTGAAAAATGCAGTAGAGTATAGTTTAAATTTCATTGTTACAGGTCAGTGGTTCTTAAAACCACTGGGGTTTTTATTATTTTTTTACAGGTATTCAGCTCCTGCTTCTTTTGAATGGAAAATGGGATTTTTGTCGCGTGCGTTCCCTTAGCTAGTACCAAGATGACAAATGCAAGTAACAGCTAATGATTTGATCAGATATTTCAAAGTAATAATTTATTATTTTGCAGTATATAAGAAATTTCTGGCAAAAAAAACCACCAAAACTACTAAACAACTAGTTTCCTAAAATTAAGGTCCTTGGAATCACGTCTGAGGATTGAGAGATCCAGCAGCACTTTTCCAAATATTTCCCCTTCTAGTTTATGCCCCGCGGCAGCCCCTGCCCCGACTGACGCCACAGGGGACCTTGTTTTTGTAAGAAGCCAGAACTGTTCGCTGATGAACAGTATCATATCACAAAAGTACCTGCTCGTAGCGCTGGCTCGGGCAGCAAGAATTTAGGACGGTTGGTGACTTGTAAATCAAGACCGATGGGGGTTTCGCAGTAACCAAACCACAAAGCTTCTGCCTTTCTATCATCTAATTTACCGATCACTTTCTGCCCACCAACTCTTTTAAAAAACGAGCCCATATCATTAAACCCCCCCCCCCCCCCCCCATGCTCACACACCCCTGAAGCCGTCTGCTCAACCAGTCACTGTACAATTTTTCAAAGAACACTGAAGGAACTTAAGTATTGATTTTTGCCACAACAGTATAGGATCCGCCTGAAGGTTCATCAAAAACACTTGCACCAATAAAGTGGTTCCATGTTCTAGTTTGGTTTTTACTTTCCTTCCACCCCTACTTCAACACCTTCTACTTGGCATCGGTACAAGACATTGAAATTTGGTAACAGAGCTGGGCTGTCCAACTTACACTCGTTCATTGCTATATGAGCATTATATGAACAGTATTTACTTGTGCAATGTATATAGATAACCATGAGTGGACAGAACCAGTTCCTTCTGCTTGACACCAGTGGAATTGTCCCTCTGGACCACTGATTTATTGGGAAGATGACAAAGAGCCTCACTGACGAAGGACTGCAGCTCCTTCCGTCCACTCCTACAAGCTAGTACAGGGTCAGCTCAAAAAATTAAAGGGGAATATAGAAGTTGTATTAACAAAAAATAGATGCTTCTACTACAAAAATAATATGTTGCCACTGCAGATCTAAATCCTCATTTGGCTGAGTTACACTCAGGAAAATATACCAACAATATTATTAGTATCATTGTGGGATAACAATCAAAACCATTCCCGTGACTTAAAGTATAATAAAAATCAAAAAGATGATTTTATACCAATAAAACTCCTAGACTGTGGGTCAGGCATATTTATATTTATATTTATATAAAAATACATACCTGACCCACAGTCAGCATAGATATATATGTATGTATAAAAGCAATATATAAATAATTAAGATTCTGCTCATGGTTGAAAGAATCTACACCCTGAGATAGAAAATCAGGAGAATCAGAGCTTTTCTTAAGCCGATAAAACTCACCTTATTGTCATTATCACTGTTGCTTCAAATACTACAAGAATACAGGGGAGGGTAAAAGTTACATTTATTCAAACCAGCAGTCCAGGCAGTTCAGATTTCATACTAATTCCACACTAGAGACCTGCAATATCCACCAAATGGGATATTTCTTATCATTTATATGAAGGCCTGATTTATCATTTGAATTATGCCAAACGCTTGACCGCTGAGATATTGGGCAGTGCTGGCTCACATCTTTCTTCTTCAGCTTTGTGGAACTTTTCCATTTCATTGGAGTGCTGAGACAAACACTGGAATGTTTGATCTACTTACTCCAGACTGCTCATAGTTTCTTATATACATCTATTATCCACTTCTGTTCTGAGGTAAACAATTTCTCTGTTCTTCAACATAGCCTAAAGAGAGACCTTTGCTACATTTCAAAGCATACCAGTTGAACCTGTAAAACTCATTCAGCACCATTTCAACCCTTTCTTTGAAAAAGAATTTGTTTTTTAAAATAAATTATGTTGTTCAAAATCCATTCAAATGCAAACGACACTCTGATTTTAACGGGACTTTTAAGTGTTAGGTCTGCTCCTAAACCAGAGCATCACACAATATCCATCCTACTTGCCTAAGGACTTAAACAGATTCCTTGGATTGTTTCAAAGCTTCAGGAGGACGACACTGACTCACTTCAACAAAGGATCAGAATCCAAGTGACTTAACATTGCAAGAAATACGCTTGGGAAAAGCTCTGCTGCTGTAGTCACAGAGCAATCTCATGGTTTAATACTTTATTTTTACCATCTTCAGACTAAAATAACCTCAATGACTGGAGGAGAGTTCCTTCTTGGTTAGTAAAACCAGAATCGGCTTCCTAAAGCTGAATGTATGATGTATAGGTCACCTCATTTTTTGCATGGAGAGCATATTATATATATCACTCTAGTGGCAGACTCCAGGAACAAAAGCAGTAAAATTTTTCCTCAGGGTAAAATATAGCTCCCAGGAGTCATAAAGCCTGAAGCAAAAGGTTATTTTACCCAAGACATATGCTGTGTGTTTTATTATTCTTAGGGGGAAGGGGGAACAGAGCGGTGTTGTTCTGGTATGCTGGTATGCCGATACCTGAGCCCTCACCCTGCCTGCCCTTTGCAGACCTTGGAAGCAAACCTTCCTCAGTGACACCGACAAAAGCCGAGACACCAGTGCAGAACCGTTCCATTTTCAGTGGAGCACGGGGAGGAATGATGGATGTAGATAATTACCTGTAATTTGTACCTGAGACAATCCTTTAGACAAAACCCCACATAAGGTCTTAAAAGGCGAAGGTGAGATTGCAGGTGGTAGTAATTAACAGGAGGCAGAGCAGTGGGGAGCGGGACAGGCTGGTCAGTATTTCAGGGTTATCTGTGTCAGAAGATGGGGATGACTCCTAGTTCAGGCCCCAGCCTTCCTCAAGAGAGCTGACAAAAGCCTTGCTCTGCTTTGAAGATCCCGAACAGCAAGGAAGGAGAAGGGTCACACAGGACTAAACTGAGAAGAAACTTGAAAAGATGAAGAAAGAGAATAATGCAATGGAATACTCATGGAAACTTTTCAACAGGAGCATCTACAAAAATGGATGGGAAGTTTATATAAATAAGGACAAGAGTCACCAAGGCGGTTGGACTTGATGATCCCAGGGGTCTCTTCCAACCTAAATGATTCTATGATTCTAAGGCAAAATGAAAAAACTCAGCAGAGAAGGAGCTCACAGTGTCCATAGAAAGTCCAGCAGGATAATGTTTTCCTCTTATGTAAAGTTTGTACTTGGAAGAACACTCAGAATCCCAGCTGAGCTGATTATCCACAGCAGCAGGTACTGCAGAGGTATGTATGAATGAAGGCTAATATATATTACTTTTCCAGTAAAAACAATCCATTGAAATATGGCCACATTTTCTTATTATGTCTAAACATAATAAATTTTGACATTTGCATCTGTGTTCCCATACTTTGCAGCAGACATGGTTTATAGAAAATACCCTGAATACTGACTATTTGGAAGAAAAGCCAGAGGCACAGAGCTGAATGGTTGGGCAAGGCTGGCTCGTTAGAGGTGGGCTACTCAGGCAGGAGCCCAGGATTTATGTCATGTTCAAACAGCCCTGTTGGTTTCAAGCTCCGGGAGGCTGAGAGGGAAAACATTTACAGGCACAATTCGGCGCTCGCGTACACACACTCACCCTGTGCAATAGGTTTAAGAAGTCCCAGGGCATAGGGGTGTGCATTTGGCTCATCAGAAGCCAAACACTGTAATAGCATTGTCCTCTCTGGGGAACTTTACCAAAAAATCAGGTAGGGCAGAGGAGAAAATAACAGCCTAAATATTTCAACCCTTGGAAGTGTCCTGTTAATGTATTTCCAGCTTCTCTTTGCATGGAGTGACTCGTGTACGAATCCAGCAGAACTAGATTTAGCTGCTCCCGAACACACATACAGATGTTTGGGGTTTTTCCTCGTTTTGAACAATAGTACTGAAAGCACTGAGAGTTTTATTGTTTTCTTTTTTAAATAGAGATTTACTCACTGCAGTCTGGAGAGCTTTTGATAGAATCACTAGGATCCTCAAATGCAGAAATTACCATCTAAGTAGCAACAGGAAAACAAGGACTTGAATGCTGAGACAGGAATTCACACAGGTTCACAGAAGTTGAAGAATGGAAGAATCTGATACAACACTTAAAGAGATGACTTAGGGGACAATCCAGGTGAGGAGCCTGGTCCAGCATGAATGGCATTCATACCTTCTCTAGTCTTACACACTAATATTCCTCATTCCTGGGATGCTGTCTGTGACAAATGATACTCGGGCTTCAGGGGAGGATGCTGAAGTGAGAGAAGATGCTGAAGTGAGGGGCTCAGATCCAGTTTTCAGCCAGATCACAATCAATAGACTTATTCCAGCTTCATTATTATTTATCTGGTGTAGCACACAAGACCAAGGAGGGATGGGGAACTCCTGTGCTCTGCAGTATGCACGAGCACAAAAAATTCTTCATTGTCCAATTAATATCAGCGTGCTTTACTTCAAGTGACTAACTCTGAGTTCACACCTACCTACCAGAGACAAAGGTCTCTCTCCACCAGTGATTTTAATAGCATCACTGTTCTCCTTCGTTCCAGTCCCAAGGAATGCAAATTTTCGTCAGGGGTGGAGAAAAGAATCTAAAAAAGCAGGACCAGGTTGCACAGCTCAGATGCTTCTTCAGCTGATTCCATCCTTTCAATAGCCATGAGCAACTGAGGGCAACTCAATGCCACAGAGACAAGAACACTGGGCTCCTGTATGTGTTACCGTGAATACGAAACACTGAAAGCAAGGACATCTCCAGCTCGCAGTGAGAGCACTTTTTTTGTTGAAATATCATTCCTCACTGTTTGGAATGAAACCCATTATTACCAATTAACCTGCTGTGAACCCATATCACTGGCTGAATTGAGCATAATTATTCATCCATAGTAATAGCTAAAGTAAATTCTGGCAATCTCGGCTAACATTGACTTCTCCTTTGGGAAAATTTTCAAAGATGCCACGTCCTTGGTTATGTTTTTAAAACCTCTTTTTGTGCTAAGCTGCAACCGAAAATGTATCATTATGACTCATTTCTTCTTGTTTTGTAATGTTGTTTTCTTTTTCTCTTGCACAAACATCTATAACTAACTCTATTATCAACTGAAAAATTACCTCCACATGTTCAGAAACCTGATTTTTCTTACACAAAGTTTTAGCTCCGGTAGCCCATGTAGGTTGTCTAAAAATAAATTTTTAAATTAGTTGTTACTTTTCATAGCTTTTTAACCACACAGCCTGACGAACCACAGCCCTGTGAGCAAATGCAGGCATAAATCTTGGTTTGAATTTATTTCAGGTTGTCAAATGTAATTTGCTAGGAGAACGTCTGCCAAAAAGGGATCCAGAGGCAAACCTAAGTTGTCATCTTAAATTAAGTGTGGTTCCTTTTTGTTAATCTTTCTACATAAAAGGTTGTAAAGCAGTGCATTAAAGATGCAGCAGTCCTCTTTCCTAATAAAAAGGCAGAGGTGGAAAAACAGACTAAAGACAGAATGTTTCTCTAGCTGAGGGAACGTGTGCTCACGACGATTAAGTAAATACTCTCTTGTTCTCTAAAAACTGCAGATTTCTGTTTGTTCTGAGGCCACTCACAACGTGGGAAACGAACAACCTGAAGAACAGCAAAACATCTGCATGAGCTTCATGGCATTTTGATGCAAAAGAGTTTCTCTGCTGGCTGTGGGATGTAGGATGTCCTCTCCAGACTCCACTACAACTCTGGAACTGATTCCATTAATGACAGGCTGGATCCTGGCTCTTACTGAAGAACTGTTTTACTTTCCTAGTCAAGGAACTCTGAATTATTAAACCACGTGAAAACCTTTGAATCTTTGCACTGCTGCCCCTGCTCTCACCACAGGAAAGTTGTTCTTGCCCTCAGGGCCAGAATCAAGCAGCCACTGCTCTTTTTCCTTTTTCCCCCCTGTGGGTTAATAGCTGCTCCACATCATCCATGTCCCAGTTGTTCACCTTAACCATTGGCATCTCTTCAACACCTCTGGTATTTTCTCCATACCCTTCCTCCATGTAAAACTGTGCCGTGGTTTTGACCAATGGGACAGATGATGACCCCTCCCCCCCCCCCCACTAAGGAAAAGAGAGGAGAGGAAAGGATTAAGAGATTCAGGAGTTTAGATAAAAACTAAACTACTTTAATGAAATATCAATAACAATAATATAATAAACAATAAAAAGAAAAATTAAAAAGAATATAAAAGAAAGGATAAAGAAAAAAAAAGTGTACAGTCTATACAAAACCGTATCAGGCTCCCAGGACGATGATCCCGTCCCCAGCAGCACCAGTGAACGTCCCAGGCTGGACTGGGTGACCGACAGGAGCTGGATTCCGGATCAGGATCAGAGGCAGACGAACAGACAGGGTCCTCCTCAGACATCGGCCATTGAAGGAAGAAGCCAATGACCCTTTGATCCCTCAGCTTTTTTACTGAGCAGGATGGGGATGGGATGGAATACCCCAGTTGGTCAGGTTTGGGTCACCTGACAGAATTCCCTGCCCTTGGTTGTTCTAGCAGTAAGTATAAGCAAGGGCCTCTCTGCACCATCCCTTGGTATAATCAGGTCTTATCACTGTGAGACGAAACAGCCTCTGAACAATGTGCTGTTCATTTCAGACTTTAGTCAGTTAGAAGAGGCCCAGCTAAAAAAGTAAAACTACTGAACAGAAAATGGGTTTGTTTTACCTCAAACCAGGACAAACTGTCAGATCTGATCCACAAAGTACCTTTCAGATCCTTCAGAAAGTCTTCTACCACAGCTCCTTGGCAATTTTAAGACTAAAGCAACCTGTAGCAGCAAGGAAAAGCTCCAGGCATTAACCTGGAACAAGAAGCACCGCAGCAATTACACACAAATGACCCGATGGACATTTGAGAAGTGAAAACAAGCAGCGTGTGCAGGGAAACAAGCATTTCAGCCATAGGTTTGTTTCTCAACGTAAGGCAGAGCTCCAGCACTGCCAGGTTTATCTCAGTGATTTGGGAATTTTTAAAAATAGCCCCAGCTTTGGGTTGCCCCCAGTTGATGTGTTGGTGTGTTCCAAGGCCGAACTGTTTGCGTGCAGTGAGGTTACACTCGAGAACTGAATGTCTTCTTTTAACACCAAAATTGGCCACTCCACAAAATTCACACGAACTTACCTTAAAACTTGAGGTGAGTAAAATCTTCCAGCTGTGGCTGATCACCACCCGAGCTGTACAGGTGCTCGGCCTCTCTGGTTCACTGGTTTGTTTTCTAACACAGCTTTCTTCTGCATTTATACAATAGTGAGCATTCAACACAGCAACACCAATAGCCATATTAATAGACACGAACTGAAACCCCACACATCAGTTTGACAGCCCTGCTGGCTATCGCAGTCCATGCCCCATTGCATTCAGATGATACAAACCCAAATGGAAATAATTATACTCTAAACTAGGTGATTAAGTATTATTTAATGCAATGGTCCTACAATAACACCACCTTGGTAGAGATAAAGATTTGTGACTGTTTGTTAGCCCATCAGTTAAACATATTGTTTTTCACAAAACAAGTGGAGGAAAGAGAAGTTTGCTGGATTAATGTGTACCGTGTTTTCCTTTAGGCCTAGTTAAATTATTTCCTGTGAAAGTGAGACCTCCACTCCATTTAAGCACAACGCCTCCCACCAAAACACAGCTCCCCCAGAAGGCTCCCTGCCCTCCAAACCAACCCTCAGGGCTCATTTTCAACTGTAGAAATTAGGGACTGCATGCAAAAAGGGAGCGTAAGTGGCCGGCAGCAATGCCCTAATTGCCCATGCAAATTGAGTATGTGCAGGGGTAGTTAAAACCTAATTAAACCGCAAGCACAGGCACCTCACTTGTGCACACCAAGCAGGTAAAACCCAGTACGACTGGGTTAGGAAGCTCCCTTATCGGCCTGTACTGCGTGTCTTTCTCTGTGACCAGTTCTCAGGTTTGAAACTGGTCTAGGAATTCCTGGGGGCTGAAGACACGTCTAATGGGCTGGTGGAAAGGAAAGGAAAACTAAGGAAAAACAAGCCTCTCGTCATTTGACTTGTATTTCTGTACAGAGGTCCACATCTAAACTTTAATATGTCCAGGAGTCACAAAACCAGCTCAGAAACACAGATTTCTTAAAGCTTCTACCTACAAAGCCCAACTTTTTAGCTGAAATTCATGAAATGTGTGTTGTCAGGGCCACAGGTCTCTCTCTTGGCCTCTAATACAACTCTCAGACCTACTCCTTTGCTGTTCAAGCACGCCACTTCTCTGAGTAGGAGTCAGGGCTTCTGGCTTCAGAGATAGAACCTTCCTGTATCCTTTCTCTGGATAGAGTTTTCACCAATATTATCAGTCACTGAGGAAAAATGAGTGTCCTAAAAGACTCTTCTATCTCCAGTGGCTTAAATGCTGGGGTTAAGCAAGTTAGAGACACAGGCACTCTGGTTTTAGTCAGATTTATATGCACCTCTGCTATACCCTTGGCACTTTGCATAGATTAAAAGACAATGTTCTACATAACCAATTAAGATCTTATCATATTAATTGAACTGCCATTATAACATTACCACAAGCCATCTAAGTAATCACTAAATGATAACTCCTTATAAACCAGTTCATTGACCTACCAGACGCCTGCAGAAAAGGTAGGTTTGGCTGTATGCCCTGAAAGCTCAGCCTGACAAATAATTCCTAAAACAAGGAACCTTTTCCACCTAAATAAAGCCTCAAGGTTATCTGTATATATTATATGAGGGGGAAACAAGCAAGGTGGTTTTTTTTCTTTTGTGAAAACATTTGTAAAGGTTTGAATAGTATCTAGACACTAGAGAGAGGAACAAGGAAAAGATGGAGCTGCTACATTTTGTATATATATAATTATCCATCATCTGAGATGAAGAGGAAGACTGCTTTTACAGGCCAAAGATCCAAGCTCTTATTTAGGCTGGATAAAAAAAAAAAATCAGGTCCAAGCCATGGAGCTGAATCACAATTTTGACTCCTGATCCCTTCCATTTGAGCCGACCACTTCAGTCACTGGGTTAGTCCACAATATTTTTTCTCATGCTTTAACCATGTGTTCCAGGAAACAGCATTTTCCTGCTTTGCCATTCAACTCCCAATCAGCTATAACAAGCTGAACACTTTGCAACATGATGTTAAACCTTCCCTCTTTTCTTCCCTTTATGTCCTCCAGTTGTAAGGTACTTTTGGGCAAATGGATGTATTTGTTCCAAGCTACTCCTGTCTGTTTGTCTCAGACACCCGGAATGAAAAGGGCCTGTTTATACGCTTTGAAAAATGACAGCTGCTATCTTGGGACGAAAAGCTATCAGAGATAAAAGCAGAGGAACCTTCTGAGAACAGTTCAGAGCACAGAAACCCAGGAGGAAGAGCTGGGAAGGAAGAGGTTTCCTTTACCCAGTAAAAACAGTACGACAGTGGCAGACAATCCACCCTCATTTTGATATAACGTGAAGTTCCCTCTTGGAAGAAGAGAATTAGGGAAGAACATCCTGGCAGACAGAGCACTGGAGCTGTTTACCCTCCACTTAGCACAAAGCCTTACAGTTTAAGCCCAAGAGTTGCAGGAACATATTGGCACGTATCGACAGTTTCTGCAGCCTCGTGCGAGGTGGATTACGGGTGTAGCACAGCTCAGTAAGCAAACAGCTATTTTCTGCTGCTTCCCAAGAGTTACACACATTTTCAGCATCCTGTGGTGATCACTACTTGAATTTAATGGTAAAACCAAACACTAGGGATAATTGTGACAAGCCCAGCATACAGGAGACATTCTTTGGGAGTGTATATAAGCAAAGATACCTCGATTCAGTGGGAAATTCCCTACTGGGTGATAGCAGAACCACACCAGGTGAAATATTTTATTTGCATTACTGATTAGTGCACAGGCTTTTAATTTTTGGCACCACAAAATAATATTCCTAAAAATACAGGGTAATTTCAAACACACTCAACTGACGATGAAGGTTTCTAAAAGCTGTGTACAGTTGTCTTGCAACATACCGAGTTCCCTGGGAGATTCATGGAACCCAGACAATCTGAGTAGTTAACACCTTCCAAGACTGAGAACTTGCAAATCTTCTGTCAAAATCCACTGCAGCAAATATGTCAGGAGCTTCCTGCAGTTTTACCTCAACCGCTACACTAAACTCACAGATTTTGGGGTTTTATGTCCTAGGCTGAACCACTAACGATACTAATTCTACGTAATGTTCACGTCCAACTAAAAGTCTTCAAGAAAGATACCATCTGAGTGGCCCCACAACCAAATGTCTTTTGAATGTCATTGAGTGATAAGTAGAATGACCGCAGCGTTTGTCTCCGTCCCCAGCCGGTCTGTCGGCATCTGGCTTTTATATTATACACAGAACAGCTGCCATCTGAATTTTCACTTATGCAGTACAAAATCTTAAGCTCTAGTCAAAAGCTGTTTAATTTACAATCTCGAGCCTGAGCCATTGATTTCAGGTCAAGTACTCCTGCTGAATAAGCCCCTCTGTTAGAAAGTGACACACACAGGAGACTTCACCGATAACAGATGGATAACACCCAGATCCATAAGGTCACAGTAATAATGCCATACAGTGATGGAAATCAAGTTTTTCTGACATAACATAGATCAAGCTACTCTGATAACCTGTTTCTTCTCACCTTCTCCCAACGTAACACCTCCTGCCTACATCTCTCCTCTTGTTTTCTGTTATTTCCCATGTTCCTCTCCCTAGCCCTGGCTCTGCTTTTCCACTCCCTACCTTGCACATCAGCGTGGGTAGCTCATTAACCTCACAGAAAACTAGATGCTTTTTTGGTTTTCCTGGCCCATAGTGTTTTCTCAGTGCTCTGTCACCTCTGTCACGTACCAGCATCCTGCGGTGCACAAGGACTTCCCATTCACCTCCATGTGAGCGCCGTGGAAATCACAGCAGAGCGGGGCTGGCCTCGCAGTTTTAGCTCGTTTGCTACCGAGTCTGGTGTCGACACAGAAAGTATTAATAACTAAATACAACACAGAACACCACTATCATTCATCTTGGCAGTTCAGCCTGTCGTCTGCCGTGACAGAGGAGCTCAGGAGGTTTGTACGAGCAGCGAGAACAACCCCAAGACTGAAAGAAAAGCACAAACTTCACAAGGTTGACCGTGTTTTTCTTGAAAGTAGATAAATACTTTTTCTGGAATAATGCTCTGTCAGCCCACACCACTGATAGGAGACAAGCTTGATATTACAAGAAAAAGTTCAATGGGTAGCTGAAACAGGAGGGCCAGTGGTACCTTATAAGAATTGTATGAAAATTTAAGCTAGAAGACAATATAATACCTGTAAATCCTATAGCATACATTACAGGTAACAGCTAAATTCCAGCAAAATTTGTATTTCATTTTGTGCAGACTCCCCTTTTACATAATGCATGCTGTCAGCAACTGTTCTCTGCTTAATATGCATAGCAATTCTTCTTCTGTGTCACTTACTCAATAATTTGTCCCTTTCTACCAAAGAAAAGGAATGTGAAGTCCTAATCTCGCTCCGAGTAGCGCAGAGGGGAGGTGGGTATCCAAGTAAATGTGTCCTCTGCTGAAGGAAGCCAGGCAAGCAGAGCACACGCAGGGGGTGGGGTACGCTGCAGATCACAATGGTCTGCACTAGGTGCCAGCAGGACAGGAGCACATTTCATCGAATCATAGAATCCCAGAATGGTCCAAGCCGGAAGGGATCTCGAGGGTCATCTAGTCCGACCTCCCCGCAGTCAGCAGGGACACCCCCAGCTAGATCTGCAAGGGATCAAGCCACAGCTAAAGCTGGGCATCACCATCATCAACGTCATGATGTACTCATTACTCTTGACTTGCCTAAAGTTCTCCACAGTCCGTGACCACAATTTTCTTCAGCTCCTCAACTTCTCAACACAACCCCTACTTTGGAGAGACAGAAACTGAGGCAGAAGTTTGGGGTTTTTTTATTTATTTGTAGCTCCAAACCCCATTGTAAACACTGCCTGGCTGCACACACGAGCTGTGATTCAACTAGATTCTGAACTACACGCCCAAGTGCAAGCTCTCTAGTAGAACCAGTGAGCCCATTCTAAGTCGGCCGTGTAGCACGACAGCTACGCTAAATTCGGACAAAGGGCAGAAATGCTATTTCTGTTCTGAAGGTCGTGGCCGTTGCAGTGATACACTGTGCTTCCTGCTTTGCTCTCACAGCTCATAGTCTGGCTTATGGTTCTTAAAATAAAAGCTGTGGTGCCGGCGACTTAACACGGGAGTTTTTATTTCAAAAGCCAATATGCCACAAAAAAGAACATGTATTTTTTCAGTTTGAATAATCCTTCCTTTAGGAGGAAGAGATTTAACATAAAAAACATCATCCAACTCTTCTATCTGAACATGGCAGACATTAGTAAACATTATTGCACCAGTAAGGTAATACTTGTGAAGATAACACATAAAATTTTCAAGGCTTTACCTCAGGACCGTAGGAAGCAAGAGATAACTGCAGTAGACTAAAAACAGCTCTTGAGCTTGATACTCTCCTCTGCTAAGAACAGCCACGGTGGAATTTTACCCTTCCCCTTCTTAATTTTTTCACTCTCATAAATCAAAAAAGTCTTACATTAAAAAAACTGGCAAGCAATCAGTCAGAGCAGACTAATTGCTTTTGCTATTTAAAAAGAACCTAATTTTAAATGGCTAAAGTGTTGTGGTTTAAAGTAGCTATTGTACATGTGCATTAATTAATTTCCTAAGGATTTTTATTACATCTCCATGACACAGTCTAATTATCTGATAATGCTTTTTCCCATGTATATGAGAACGACATTGCTACAGCATGTACTTCAATTGTACTCCAAGAGCCTGCAAAGTGGGAAACCAAAGGACTCAAGGTCTGTCTGTTCTGCTAAATAACACGTCAGGAAGCCCTACTGCAAATTTTTTTTCATTCCAAAAGGGATACAAGAGATAATCTGTCAAACATCATTGTCCAACTTATGCATTTTTCATACTCTTTCAAAGACACAGAGAAAGAGTAAAAGGGAGAGCAAGTGCGAGCACAGTATTTCATTACACATTTCCCCCCTTCTGGAATGAAACATCTAAACACTGTTTTCTTAAACGGGTCGGCCGAAAGCATGAAAACACTCTGTTACCCTCTACTGCCATCTCCTTCTAATACCTAAAATGGGGGGTTTTTGGTAAGTCTAACTCCACATCACTGGAGGGATGTTCTGTCTCAAATTCAGGCTGGCTGTGTAACTTGTTACAACCAGGACGTGGAGCACAACAGCTTTCTCTCCCAGAATCCAGGAGTAGTTTACAAAACCTGAAGAGTAAGTCTCACAATGAGGAGAAATACAAAACTTAAAAATGTAGCCTGGTCTCTGGATAGTACCAAAAAGATTTGACCCACAATACATCAAAGTAGTTAGCAGTTGTCCTACATGGTGCTGTTCCACGATAAATCAAGGTTGGGAATCAGCACAGTGAAGACCCACAATAGGGAGAGGTCCCAGTGGGACTGTCAGACCTTACAGTGCACTGAGAAGAGTCTCTTCTCCACGCTGCAGGAGAGACTGTCCCAATTTGGAACACAGAAGTATATACCTATATATCCCTCCCCCTGATTAAATTTTCACTACCTATAAGAAGTCAAAGTCTATCAGAATCAAAATGAGGGAAACACAAATGTCAGATTGAAAATAAGGAACAGGTAAAGCCCCGGGAACCTACTCATTGAATAAGTCACTGCAGCTGGCTGGTGGAAGAGCTTGGATCTCAGCTACAGCAAAGGCACGGGGGAACCCAGCAAGATGAATGATAAATGTAGGCCTCAGGGAAAAAAGAACTCCTGTATGTTTTTCTTAATTTTCATTCTGTTTAGAAAAAACTCCAGTGAACTCAAATCTTGGCAACAGCCTAGATTAACTTCAAATTAATTCAGACTAACTATACTAGATAACAGTAGTGGAAAGCTTCCCTGTAGGAGTAACACTACAGTAATAGCGATGCACCTGGGCAGGTTTCAGAGGAGAACAGCTACGGAGTAACAAGAGTTCAGTGGCCCCTCAAACTGCATTAAATCATTAGCATCCTGTGTATATACCCAGAGACTCAACACTGAAAATACCATCTACTTCCTTTAGACTAGAAATCAAGCCACAAATGAACATAGCACTGTTGGCCTAAGCACTGCAGAGACTGCTTCACTGAGCGTGTGTGGGTACAAATCAAACAAAATACTGCACAGCATATGGAATATAACCTGGGGGAGGGAAAGCTGGAGAGACAGCAAACTCATTTGTAGAGTCTAAGCTGTGTTTGATGCACACAAGTAACTCCCATTAATGTGAAATGAAGTAATATCACACCAAAAAGCAACTACACTCCAAAAGTGGCTAGCTGCTGCCCACCACAACCCACTCCTCTGCAGTGCCTGCTGTACTTTCTGCAGTAGCACAACCTTCTGCTTCCTGCTCCTGCTGAATTCAAGCAGTTACGCTTGTGCCAAAGACTGGCTTCAGGGTGAGCTTGGCATCATTACTAGGTGAGAAATCCAGACAAACATTCAAGACACATTTCAAGCTCAGTTCTTGGGCTTCTTGGCCCTAACTCCTAGCTTAAAGAAGCTTTGAATCCAGTAGACAAGTCAAAAATCTATATCCCCAGTTCAGCATCATAAGGCCATTTCTCACATGCTTGAATTCTATACCTACCTTCTCCCAGCAACCAGCATAAGGATGTCTGGAGACCACTTTCCTCTCCGCAGCTGCCAGTACGGAGCAATGAGGTTACAATCACATACAGCCAGGATCTGGATGGTATTACAGCCTCTTGAAGAAGATGTGGGTACCCGCTACTCTGGTTCAATAATATTGCTTAACACTTGTAAAGTGAAGGTCTAAACCTTCCAGCCACTCAACACCCTTAGAGAAGGTGATAAAGCAGCTCAGCACTTCAGCAGAGCGGGATGTAAAACACAGAAAGGAAAAGGAACACGAACTCTGCATCATCTGTATAGATCGTCTTTCTGCTTCCTTGTACTACGCCGGCCTGGCGTGGAGGGGTGCCCTCCTTGGCAGGGGAACGGCTACAGAGTGAAAACGCGAGAGCAATCAAACACCGCGGCGCTTCAGGGGAAACTGCAAGCTGTCTCCAGTCTGTGGATCTGCCCCGCACACCGGCGACACGGCCAGCCTACTGGGGAAAGGCAATTCTCCAGCACCTTGCATGAAGATGCTCCAGTTCAGCTTGTTTAACCGACTGACTACAACTGAATTACGTTTATTACTGCGCTCTAAGCTGCAGCCTGGAAATACACATCCACAGCCAAGGAACCATATGAACTGCCATACTTCATACATGTAGGACAGAGATATAAAACTTCCTGGGATAAAAAGGTGCATTCTTTTTTAGTGGTTTATAAGGCAAAAAACTTCATTGTAAATTATTATCAAACTATAGCATTATAAAATTCAATTTCAGCTAAGGTAGAATTCCCTTAATTGCAAAACCTCTAGGATTTGAGCACTTTTGCAGCCGCTCCAAATGCTATAGAACACTTTCCAAAGTATTTCCCTAAGGAAACAAAGAGAAAAATTGGTATTTTAAAAAATTGTTATGTAAAAATAGATTTTTTAATGCCATCTGCAATACAAAACTCCTGACAATAGTGAAATCCAGCTATTAATTTGCTTCTTTTCATAATGTACATTGCTGCTCAACTCATTCTTGCTAACAACAGAGGCGCCAAGGAACTTTCCTGTGAGCTATTTTGAATGAAGACAATTCTTAGCGTACGCCTTCCCCTGCTCGTAAATAAGGCCGCATTGGCAGCCAGACAGGGTGTCTCAGCAATACTTGACAAAGGTGCCTGGGCTCCCTTGAGCAGGGAAATGTCTTTGTAGCACAGAAGAAAATCATTATCTGATCCACCAACGATTATCTGGTGGTGGGATTTTGTCACTCGCTGTTTGCAAAATTTGTGTTTTAAAATAGTCTGGAAAAAAAGCCATTCTGCCCTTCAAAGCATGAACCAGGAGCCTAAGTCAGCCTTCCTTGAACACACTCGTTGTTAAGGTACCTTCAAGGCGTCAGGTGCATCAAGGGTGACAGCACCAGCCCCTTAGTGCAGCAGACCTTGCTTCCAAACCACCACATGGACTATCAGTAAGTGCTGACTCCTTACCTTACATTGTGAGGCTTCTGTTCCCACCCCGCTCTAAACAGAGTGGTTATCCGACAGCCTAGCTTCCAGTCATACGTTTTTAGTAATTCTTAGGAGAGCTCCTGTCTTCTGAAATATGCCCCAAAACTTCTTTGATTCTTCTATTTTTTCTACTTTTTTTTTTTTTTTTGTGAGCTTCTCCATTACTCTTTTGGCCACCCCAGGGAGATCCATATAAAGTACAGCAGCACCTTCCTATTCCAGTTCTGCCCAAGATGATCCTGAGTACCCAGAAGAGCACTCACATGACCTTAAAATGATCAGAGTCCTTTTCTCTCCTCCCTGGCACAAACACACATGCATTTCAGTTCTGCTCCTCTCCCACTATCACAACACTCTTCAGACAATACATTTGTTGTCTACATCACAGGCAGGTGATGATCCCCAGGTTTACCTTCAAACCTCGTTTGGGGAGCATCCTGAATTCAAATCCTCCACGCCCTCATCTCTCCGAGTACAGCAGTGTTTAGATAAGAATACATTAAAGATGATGTATGAACCAAGGTCCAAATCTTTCAATAAGTGTTGTTCAAGATGAGTGAGCTATTTAAATGGATTACTTTGCAGAAGAAAAGACTTAATGCTGTGTTATCATAAATCTATATTTCCACAGCAGAGACACTATAATTTAATAATAATGTCATTTAGGTGTAAGGTGCAACCTTGTGTCCTTTCAAATCCTGATGTCTTTTCTACATCAAGGGACACACCATGTTATCCAGAAAAGCGCTGCACAGGAGAAAGCAGAATGCTAAGCAGCAAACTGTGAAGGAAGTGCATTTTACTAAGAAAAGGATCAAAATAAGCAGCCAGGAGATACTTGATACAAGAGGTAACAGGCACTCCCAGACAGTGGTGTGATTTTTGTAATAATGCTATTTGAACATTAAATCAGTTGGGAAAACAAAGTCTTACTGATTGGGAGCTGCCTTAAAGAAAAGGACTCTTTTTAGCCATTTTTTATCATCCACCACCAAAGACGGTCTTGAAGCACATACTCTGAGGTAACTGAGTAAGAACATTCAAACCCCCACTAGAGCACGGAGTGGAAAGACTCCTCACTGGAGTCTCCACTGTGGGAACGACACGTTCTAGAAGAATTTCACACTGTGAAAAAAACCTGAAGAGGCAGAATTTCACTCAGCACAGGTTGCTTTTGTGACCTCCCCAACTGCCAGTCACTGTCTAATTGCTGGAAGACAAATAAAACAAGTGGCTTTATCTGCAAAACTAAACCTCCCTAAACCCACCAGTTAAACTGTCGAACTTTCTGTAGAGTTAATACTAAGTTAACACTAAAGAGTATCAGTTCTTCCAGTTCTTCTCAATGAAGACAGAATCTTCAAGAAAATACACTCAACTACTCAATGACACTAGTCTCTGCAAGGCCTGAAATAAGTGGAAAACATTATTAAGCTGCTGGAAGCTGCACTGACAACCTTGTTCTTAAGCTGGTTATCCAAACTGAGCCTCAACAAATGCCAGGCACAAGACCATTGTTTTGGAAAGTTCATAAGGACGTGGCCTGCTGTGAAGAGTGAGACTCACTCATGGCTGATTGCTCTGAAGAAGGGATAATAAGGGTACCATGTGAAAAAAACCTTCATCTCCTGGGATATCCCACAAAGCATGAGCTTGGTTGCAACCCAGTGAAAGAGAATAAAGCTGGGTGTCATCACTAGCACGCACAACTCTATGCTCTTTGCTCACTGTAAACCTGGGGGGGAACCACAAATCAACAAGAAGTAACTTTTTTCCCATAAAAAATAAGTTCTACTTTTGACTAAAGTGTCACAAGCTGAAGTGAATCCTTCCTTAGTTATTTCTGTTCTCATCTGAGGTCTCAACCAAGGCATCAGCATGCTTGAATGGCCCTCGCAGCACAAACTCCACTGAGAGTTTATTAGTGGGATGAGGTCCCCGACTGCAGACGACGGGGCCTTCCCGAGTGGTGGCATTGGGCCTCTCTGCCCAGGAAGTTATCACTCTAATCAGGGTGCCTGCTCTCTTCTCATTGCCTTAACCCACCAGCAAAATGAGCTATCGTATTTTAAACCTAAATTGTTCAAAACCCAGCTGCATTGCAACTTGTTCACCTCCTAAATAAAAGTATTCATTAGATGCCTAATATTAAATCACTGAATGGACTTTCACAGGGGATTTGAAAAAAATCATGTCACATTTCCCCGTCTTCTTTTTATTGCTGTTCGGTTGATTTTCTTTCCCGTTTCCTTCGTTCCTTTTAGGTAAAATTCCAGTGGGAGAGATGGGAGAACCATCTGGTTCTCCTGGAACCTGCTGGATAGTCGGCAACTTCATTAGCACGGGAGCCCAGTACCCAGTTTAGCTCAGACAGCAAGAAACCCCATTGTAGTGGTTTTTCTCTCCAGTCTAAGGAGGAAAAAAAAACCCCAACCAAAAGCCCACTCTTTCACACGTTTTCACACTGACTGCTTGTGTCAGCAGAATTCCCTCTCAAGCAACTTACAAACTGTAACTTTTTCTCAGCAAGTCTGGCTAACTGCCACGAGACAAAACAGCCATACCTACAGGAGAACAACCAGTACATCACTGGAAGACAGCTGAAGATTGATGGAGAAGATATCAGACCTAATAATACCCATTTCAAGATTTTATTAGAGAAACTTTTCTTTTTAAATGTAATATTGAACTGGTAAGCCCTGTCCACAGCACCATCTATGCCTCCAGTGCTTAGAGGTGAATAACACTAGGGCTACCAAGATGATGAAGGGAGTGGAGCATCTCCCATAGGAGGAAAGGCTGAGGGAGCTGGTTCTCTTGAGCTTGGAGAAGAGGAGACTGAGGGGTGACCTTATTAACGTTTATAAATACGTAAAGGGTGAGTGTCAGGAGGATGGAGCCAGGCTCTTCTCAGTAACACCCAATGATAGGACAAGGGGTAAGGGATGCAAGCTGGAACAGAGGAGATTCCAGTTAAATATGAGGAAAAATTTCTTCACAGTGAGAGTGACTGAACCCTGGCAGGGGCTGCCCAGGGAGGTGGTGGAGTCTCCTTCTCTGGAGACATTCCAAACTCGCCTGGTGGCATTCCTGAGTGATCTGCTCTGGGTGTTCCTGCTCCAGCAGGGGATGGGACTGGAGGAGCTTTCAAGGTCCCTTCCAAACCCTGATATTCTGTGATTTTGTGATTAGGGATTTTATCCAAAAACCATTTAAATCAATGAAAACTGGCCCATTGATTCCAACTGCCTAATGAACACACCTTCAAACTTTTTAGACATAAGGGAAAGCAATCCACAAAAGGCAACACACTACCTGTACGTTTAGGTCTGATCCTCTTAAGACCTGGAGCTCACACACACCTCTTTTCGCCTAAGACCTTCCAGATAAACATAAGGAAGCTTTTCTCTGGCGGTCAGTGCTAAAACAGGAATTTCACATTCCCTCCATGTGTAGGAGAAGGTCAAAATATTGTGGTGGAAACAAGGCCCCACCAGCTGATTCATTTTGCAGGCCGAGCTGCAGGCAGCAGCTGCAGTAAATCTGCATTTCCGTCACTGCAGAGATGTGCTCGGGGTAATCCTTCACGCAGCCAGAGCCCAAAGTCACGTCATGAATCTGCAGTCTCTGTTCCAGGAGAGCTGTGCCGTCGTTCACATGCTAATTCTACTACAAGCTTAAAAACCAAAGCAAATCCAAACCAAAAATCTAGCTCCAAACCCTGAACTGGGCAATTTAGGTTTTCATACTGTGTTGCTAAACACAAGATACCAAGATGGTTTTGTTCTCTCCAAAAATTCCCTTAATAACGGGTGTGTGTGACCAGTCTACTCAAAGCAAGCTTACAGTAGCACTAGTGAAAGAGCTGGGCCTCAAGAACAAAAGATTGATGTTGTCTCTGGGGCAAAGAGGGAGAAGTTCATGCCACTTCTTACGCTCTGGCCTAGGCCCCCTGAGAGATGGTGAAGTCTCCTTCACTAGAGATGTTCAAAACACGTTCCTCCACAACCTGCTTTGGCAGGGGGTTGAACTAGATGATTTCTTGAGGTCTGGTCCAACCCCGCATCATCCTGTGACTCCTGGCTCCCTCTTTGCTATCGCAGGCACCACTGAGTGTGGTACATTTAGAACCTGAAAAGAAGAAAACTTGCCCAAGATAATTCCCCTGGCAGAATTAAACCACCAAGATAATCTTTTTGCTGCTTTAAGAATCTATTTTAAGCTACTGGCATTTGATTTAAATAAAACAAAAGCTATTTGGGATTCATTGTTCTGCCTGCAGACTAGTGAACACCAACATGCTAATTACATCAAAATTGATTGGTTTAAAAATGTCTACTTTAATTAACTTATTACAATACTTCTAGAACAAGTTTCAGACAAGGTCTAACGCACCAAGGATGAAATGTCATTCACTTGCAATGCCTGGAGGACAGACACACCCGTTTTGAAAGACCATTCCCCCTGTAAGTCACTGCAGAGCATGGTTGTGAAGGATTCTTCCCTCCAGGCTCTGATGGTGCTTCATGTGCCACGTGCATTTCAACTTGACATTAAAAATATTTATTAAAATACACACGTTTAAAAAAAAAAAATCTCCAAAACAAATTTTCTTCTTTACAGTGTTTTAAATTCATAATCTTGGCAACTCTTGAAACAGTTACAGTTCTTTGTCTGGGGCCAAGCTGAAAGGGCTGACAGAAGCCCAATGCAGCAGGAGTCAAGCAAAGAGCAGGTCACCCGTCAGAGAGCGGGGCTTCCTTTTTGGCTGCCTCACATTAACAAGGCAAGAGCTGGCCACAACGCATGTTAGGAAGTGGTGAGAAAAGGGAAGGGGATTTGCAGGCTCAGTCACACTGACTGGTGTATCTGGGGCATAAGGGAGGAGGGCTTTCTCCCATTCTTCACTCACCTCCGGTGTGTCTGTACAGGGGAGCGTGACAGACAACCATGAACAAAGTGCATGGCATTTCCCTGGGAAGGTGTTGAAACAAGTGGGAAAAACCCTTCCCAACTTAAAAAGGACAAGAGGGTGATTTGATGTAGTCAGCATGGATTTACAAAGGGGAAACTGTGCTTAATCAACCTGATTTATGATGAGAAGACTGGCTTACTGGATGAGAGAGCTGTGGCTGTTGTTCATCCCAACTTTAGCAAGGCTTTTGAAACTGCTTCAGCATTCCAGCACGTGTCCATCCCTGTAGATATTCAAAACCCACCCAGACAAACTCCTGAGCAACCTACTCTAGATGACCCTGGGAGTGGGGGGGGGCTGAACTAGATAGTTTCTTGAGGACCCTTTCACCCTCAACTGTTCTGTGATTCTACAGCATCCACCCTGAATGGCTTACCTACATGCAGTCAGGAGGAGAGATGAGATGACTTTTTGATATCTCTACTGGTTCTATCAGTATCTGCATGCAAAGCGGCATCTGTGAAAAGTATCACAAGTCTTTTTTCCTTTCCTTCCTTACTGCCTAGACAGAGAGCTATGATGTGTTCTGGGCATTAAATAGTTAAGCACAGCGATTCTAGTCAGTAAGGCTGCTGCTCTGGATATACCATTGTTTGTCCCCAAACTTAATCACTTCCAGACCCCTTCAGAGATGTCCTGCCGCAGTCTCTTTCCATTACCTTTAGCTAGCAAGGCTGATTTGTGGACCAGTGTGTCCAGTGTATTTTCCAGCCTTACACCAGTTACTTTGCTTCCACTCCTGTGGGAAGTTGTGTCCAGTTCTCTGGGCAGGAATCGGGACTAGCCGGCTATTCTAGCCAATCTTAGCTTTCGCCTGAAAACTTCTGATGTTTGTGGTTTTCAATTCACCCCAAATGGCAATTTTAAGCACAATTTGCTGGCTGAGGATACTTGAAGTGAGAAATAACTTAGATGTTTAACATTTAGAAAGTGCTAAACTCTTATAAATTATGGCAATTTCTCCTGTACAAGCCATGTTAAAAAGCGAGTTGCTGATAAAAGATCCCAGGTGAGGAAATCCTTACAACTTGTGCTATTTCGTCTAGACAGAAACAGGAGGTTCCCAAAAGCAACGCTGTCACCCTTCACAAGCCAGGGGGATGTCACAGCCCACAGCTGCCAGGAGAGAAGGCCATACTCAATACCTGAGCCTTACTCAACCTTCTGCCCGTGACCCAAGTTCTGCTGAGCTCAGCATGTAGCCACAGCAGCACTTGGCTTACACACATGCACAGGGCAGCCTATCAGTCCTGTTTGAATGAACCACTGACACGAAACCAGCCTAACAGCTTAGGTCATTTCCAGACCCGAGAAAAACCTGTAAGACTAGGGTAGGGTTAGGAATGGCTGGTCTGATCGAACAACTGGAACAGAAAATCACTCTCACGTTTCAGTTTTCCAGGTAGATAGAACTTGTGTCAATGAAACAGCATCCTATTTGCCAAGATTTTCATTTAAGATTTGGAGATAAGCTGCTGTTTGATTTCTCTTTTTAAACAAATCAAAGCAGCGTATCGCTTTATGAAAAGAAAACAACAACCCCTTTTTTTCCCCCAATATCTTTTCTATTGCTTTCAGAAGCCAGCCAGTGATTTAGGAGGGTACTGACTATATCAGTAAGTACCACAGACATTTAGGGAAGTGTTAATACTGGCATTTTCAAAGCCTCTACTTCAAAACTTAGAAGCCTGAAAAAGAGCAAGTGCTCCTCCTCCTTTGCAACAAGACGAAAAAACAACATGCAAAGGAGAAAAGAGTTGTTTACAATTATTTCAATACCTCCTCTTGCAAGAGAAATATTCTTATCACAAATTTTCTATTTCAAGGAACTATATATTGCAACCGATCATTCTGATAGCATGAAAATTCATCCTGCAAGAGCACAAATTAGTTTAACTTTTCTATTTCATGATCCTTATTTTCTTTGCTCTTAGTATTATGTGAATGCATTTTATATTTAACTTGCCCCTTTGAATCCCTTTTTAAAAAGGGGAAAGGGGAAAGATGACAGATCTCTGACATCTCAGCTCATAATCTTCTCTTCCATTGTTCTGCCTGACGGAAAACCTGGCTGGGGATTTTACTGTTTACCCAGACTGCGGGAAGGACAGCTCTCCTCCTGCGAGGTAGGAGTTCAGACACACGCACCAGCAAGAGAGAAAGACCTCAAAAAACAGCAAATAATTGAAGCATGTTGACTTCTTACTTTTCACATACCTTCCCAAATACTTTAGGCCACAAGAATAAGTTCTACTTTGTGCATTAGTATTTACACGCTCCAGCTGTGACTTGATGACCTTGACCTGTGCTCTTCATGAACAAATACTTAATTCTAGACCTAGAGTCCTCAGGTCACCCATCCCCATCACTGACATCATAAGGTTTCATCTACAGAGAATAAATATTCCCTTTACTCAAATATATGGGCAGGAAAAAATCAGACAAGTGTTTTAGCTATAGATTCAAGAGAAAAAAAAAAAGTATTAATCAGTATCCTCAGACTATCTGATAATTTTTCAGCTTTTTAAAATAAAATTTGGTAGCCTCCACTCCGTTTGGAAAGCTGATCTGAGCAACCCACTGCGAGGGCAAGAGTTTTCTTTTCAAAGAAAGTCAGTTTACATTTCATCAACTGAACACAGCTTTATTTCTTTTTTGTTTAAAAGCAGGAAAGCGTAATGCCACCAAGACCAAAAGCCCTCTGTTGGTATATAACAAACTGCTGTGCTATTGAGTAAAAGCTTGGCCCGAGTCAGAGTCCATTAATAGCTATCTGTACTAGCAGGACATTCATGTATTTTTGTTTGTTTCTGTTCTCCAATTCCTACCCTCCTAAACACAGCCAAAGGCTAAATTTTGCTGCTTCTAGTAAAGATTAAATAGCAAGGAATTCAACTTCTGGCACTTATGCTTTCAAATACGACAGGGGTTATGTCATGCAAAAAGAAAGGGGTTTTCTTTGGAATTGTGCATTCTTCTTCTTTTGTGACATAATGAAAGGGAAGGGTTGCATTTTAAAGCTCTGCCACATTACCCAACTCTGCTACGCTCATACGGTTTGAAAGATGCCCAGTAGATCACCAAAGCCATGGAGATCTGTACCATGATAATGGCAAAAGCAGCATTAGTAGCTCCTACAGCCAGTGAATATTACAGCCAGGCACACATCTGCCACATTGTTCATGGCACTGGTGGGAAAAAAAAGTCACTTTCACACACTGGTTGTTTACTACTGGAGTTACTCGGGGAATAGTAAGAAGAATCTGAGGCAGAGGGAGTCAGCAAACAAATCACAGCTGGCAGGTTTTTTATTTCAGTCACACTGTGGTAAATTCAAATAATTCTGATGAAGTCAACTGTGCTGCTCCAGACTGACCCGCCGTTAAGCAGAGTGGGACAATCATCGTGTTAATTTACCAAACTGAGAAGACTCCTTGAAATATTTTTGCAAATCCAGTGATATATAACTTCCACCCTTCATTAATTGCTTCTATTCAAGGTATGTAATTAGCATTATGATAAAACTAACCAAAGTGCATACAGTGCAACAAACAATCTAAATTGACTTTTCAGGTTGAACAGTTACACCTCCCTGACAGCTATGTGACCGCTTGCAATTCCAATGGCTAGTCTAGCAATTAACGTTCTCTCATTAATCACTACTAATTAACTTCATTGATCCTTAACACCAGGATTTCCACATTAAAGCCTGCTGCAAGAAGCATCACATTTGTTATGATATAATATTCAGAGGAAATGAAAGAAAAGAAGCGCTGTGTCAGGGGACAAGAACACCATTAAGGCCAGGATGTTAAGTTACACCTAAAGCCACACATTGATCCTGGCTTGCTTTATTATTTTTTTTTTAAAGTAACTCTTAAAAAGGAAACAGCAGCTATTTGTTACACGGGCACGAGCAAGAGGGAACAACCACAGGCCGGTTAGTGGCTGGACTGCAAAGTTGTTCTGCAGATACGCCACTCCTGCACAAACTCTATCGCTTCAAACGTGCAGCCTGAAATCCCACATTTCCCAAAGCCGTTCTTGCTCACTGTTGTCACCTCAGGTCACGCTGGGTAGGGCTCAGCACGTCACCCTGCAAGACACAGCAGCAATAAGCACCGCTACCACCAGCATGGTCATTGCCCTGACTGCCCCAGCCCCAGCTGAACTGCCAGAAAGACAAGTGTTTCACTCCTGACAGCGCTGTGAAATTACTCACCTAGGCACGGTTGGCTACCAGCCTGGCTAGTGACACGCGGCACTGGGTTGGAAGGACCACGCTGAAGGTCAGTAATGGTTTTCAGTAAGGAATTAAAAGGCATTAAAGTTCTGCATCTGTCAAACTGGGGGCAGGGCAGGGGGGAATAAAAAATCTGTACAGTTTCTCTAACAGGTACCTAAACTTTAAATCCTAAAATGCTTATGAAAAGATAACCTAAGAATGTCCGTCCACCTGAGGGTAGGGAGGCCCTTCAGAAGGATCTAGGTAGGCTGGATTGCTGGGCTAAGGAGAATGGGATAAGATTCAGCAAGGCCAAGTACCAGGTCCTGCACTTTGGCCACAATAACCCCACACTATAGGCTTGGGGCAGAGTGGCTAAAAGATTGTATGAAGAAGAAAAGGACCTGGGAGTGTTGGTCAATACTCAGCTGAACATGAGCCGACAGTGTGCCCAGGTGTCTAAGG
>VZTM01000861.1:318735-341451 GCA_013400555.1 Jacana jacana | reverse complement strand
TCCCCAAGAGCGGTCAGGCACTGTGACGGCCTGTCCAGCGAGGTGGTGGAGTCACTGTCCCTGGGGGTGTTCAAGAAGCATCTGGACAAGGTGCTACAAGCCATGATTTAGTAGCTCAGTGGGTAGGGTTGGTGATAGGAGGGCGGTTGGACTGGATGATCTTGCAGGTCCTTTCCAATCTTGTGTTTCAATGATTCGTTACTAAGCAGGTATGAGGAGTGATTCTCTGAAGATAGCATAGCCAGTCAAAGAGCAAACTATCACAAGGAATTAAAGTTACACTGTGCTGTTAAAGTAACTCGTGCACCAAGATCAATATAGCATTGACAACTTCATTCTATGCCAGGAATATAGAATAAAAGCACGTGCTTTCATTGCAGCTGGATGTTCTCAATAAAATATAGGCCAGCAGAGTGCAAAGAGCTGAAGGAAAAAATATCACACTTATTTCTTAAAACAATATTTTAATAAACTAACAATATGAACTGATTCTAGGGGATGCAAGTGGTCCTACTTGTCACTCGACACTGATTCACTGTATGAACCCCAGTAAATCATATTCCCCACACAAGTCTCAGGCTTTCCTCCACTTAAAAAATTGAAAACTTCTCTCAGAGATTTTTCTTTTTATGAAGAGCTTGAGAAGGGAGAGCAGTATTCCAGGGTGCAAATGAGGACACTTTACAGCATAATAAATCATCAATAAATGCAAAAATAAATTGGGTGAGAAAAAAGTTCTGTATCTGGCAAACTTTTTGATCTTCTTCCACAGCCTAGTTACAGATGGTTTGAAGGTGACACCATAAAGCACATAAAAGAAGATCATACTTTCTCCTGAACTTCAGCTTAAACGCTAGTTCAAAAAGTAGCAATTTCATGGTGTACAGGAGTCACTGAAGTTCTTCCAAATCTTCCATGCAGGCTCTGCTTAACTTTATAACCAGGGAACATGTGAAGAGGAGGTACTGCATACAGAGCAGCTCAGTGATGGTGTGGCAGTCCGAATAAGTCCAGTAAGGATTTATGAAAGCAAACATATGAAGATTTTCAAGATCAAAAGTTGTTCATTTGTGAAGCAAATGCCCAGTATTGTCTCTCAACTTCCTGCCTCGTGCCTTTGGATGACACAATCAACAAGGCTTCCTTTATTTTAAGTTCTGCTTGATCGTACATGAATGCCCTGGATAGTACTGAATCGTGTGCTCTCGTCTGCCAGAGTGCTGAGGTTTATAGCTACACAGCCGGAAGTTACACGTGACGTGTACAGGCAAAGCTGGAAAGAAGAGAGACAAGGTCATCCACAAACAGCATTCCTGAAAAAAAGGAACAATACTTTAAAGGGAATTAACTACGGGAAAGATTAATAAACATATCACAGAGCTTCCATTATATTCTGACCATTACAACTGTTATCAGGCATGGAAAAGAAAGGTTTTGGTCTATTATCACTTTGCTTAGTACTTGGTGCATAATTTCAGCCCTAATTTCTTTGGTGTCCAAGAAGTAGCTGTCGTACCCTGCTCCCCTTCTCTGCCTGGGGAGTTGATCACTTGAGGCTGGGTGCACAGAACGACGCAGGGGACGCAAGGCACAAAGCAGGGAACGTTGAAACAAGGAATGTCACGTCACAAATGTCCTTTCAGCACGAAGAAATAAAGAACTAGGTTTTGCAGAAGGCTGGTTTTTATCCTATGGTGCTCAACCAAGCCAAGGGTAGATCGGGTCTTGGGTAACTGGTTTGTGGGTACCGCATGTGAGACAAAGGATAGAGAAGCTTCAGGCAGCAGCGTCATGATGCAGTTGCCCTCCTTTAGTTCAGACCGAGATATAGTCATTTTAAAGCTACACCTTTTGCAAATCTTCTCTGTGGCCTTGGCATTTCTCTGTGCACTTCAGAAGGCTCAGCTTGCAAAGATCTCTCTAAAGTGAGATGCTCTATAAATCAGAGTTCAGTTCAGGAGCCCACTTCACGTACAATGCACTCTTCCCATTGAAATCAATGGGACTTGCAGGTCTGATTAAAAACAAACACACATTTGAGTGCTTTCCTGTAGACCTGCAATTTGCAAAGTACTGCCAAAAAATCCACCCCAGCAGAGTCTCCTTGACCAGGGCTCACACTCCCGTTTTAGTCACTCAGACTGGGCCCTCCTGTATGGACTAATCTGGGAACGACTCAGTATCCCCCACTTTGGAATGGGGAATAAGATTGAGAAGACCTGCTGAATCACAGAATATCAGGGATTGGAAGGGACCTTGAAAGATCATCTGAAGAAGATAAAACAGAAAAAAACCACCACAAACTCACTTTCCTCTGGTTTTTCTGTTACAGTTCTTCCCCTGAGCTGCTGCCTTGGTGCAAGTTTTGCCCCAATGTAAATGAAGGTCCCCTAAACCCATTTCTTCCATCCTTGTTCCAAGATAAAAGATCCTCATGGGACATCCTTTCTGAAACCTCATCCCAGTCTGAGATCCCTATCGTATCCAGCCCGCTATTCCGTATCCACGTTGCTTTGGCTATTCTTTTGTTCTCATCGAAGGCGCTTCCAGGTGGCTTCTACTGTAAAATGTACTAGAACAATGGTGTCTCTGCCAGACTGGAAACCAGCAGAGGGTAGGCTGAGCAACGCCTGCTAGCTAGAGGTGGACAAAATAGGAGCTTTTGCCAACTCTACAGAATGTGGTACGTTCGCCCCAGGACAAAAAGATGCTTCAAAACAACACAGTGCAATCTTTGTTGTGCAATGAACTGAATAAAGATCTGATATTGAATGACATTCCATCAAGAGCAGGAGAAGCAAAGAACTGACTTAACCAGGCAGTGCCTTCTCGGCCTCCTTAGAAAGTACCAAACATCCTGCAGTGATTCCCAGCAGAAGAGGCATCTTTCTCTAGATTACTCTGACGTTACTCAGAGGTGTAGGTCCACCAGCTGAATACAAAAATCTTTCCCATTTTTCCGTACAAGGTTGGGTGTCGCATTCTTCCTGTGCTTGAGGACTCTTCCTACAAAAGCTTACTGGGTGCAGGGTTCAAGAGACATTGACAGAGAACACTTTAGGTATTAGCATAATGAAATCAGTCATTTCAAAGAAGTAGCTTTTGGTAACAAACATTTTCAAGAACCATAGCCCAGCTCCGTGATAGAAATATTTTCACTTTGACCTGGAATTCTTTAACAAGGTGGCCATGGGCAAATTTACTTCTGCAACAATTCTCTGCTGCTTGAGAACAGCACACGACTGTTCAAAAAGGTCTCTAAAGCCCACTGTAAGCCAGCACTAACCATTTACATGACTGGGTTTGCACCTGATTTCACAGGGTTCACAATCCAGTCTGTATTCGATACACGTGTTCTGGTACTACTTTATGTATGTAGGATAGCAACTAAAATTGTTATGATTTCCAAATGCTAGAAACAGAAGTTTAAAAAATTAAAACATATTCAAAACCACTTACTCAAACTTTGTATCTACATAAACTTTAAATTACATTTAAAGCCAATATGCAATATGCAGACTCATGGAATATATTATCCCAGAAAATACAATGTTTGTAACATTTGCAATCATATACAAAGAGGTGACAAAATGAAAAGCATCATTAGAATATTGAAAGGAGAAATTCCCATAAAAATTAGCATGAGCTGACCCTGTATAGTTCTCAAGCAATTCCCTTCTACTGCCTGAGCATTTTGTTAAGGCAAATATGCAAATGCCTAGTCTGACAGTGGGCAAATGCCTAGACTAATCTAATGGGCAAATGCCTCGTCTAAAAATGGCTACTGATACAGTACGGATATTGGTGAATGTGAGCCAGCCTGGTTTGGTTTTTTGCCCCCTCTCTTTCCAGATAAACCCACTGGCCAGTGTGAGGAATACTACTGAACAGTTTTGACTGGGATGAGGTGCTGCAATTATCCCCTCTAGTGATTCCCTTTCCTGTATTATCAGGACCAGCTCAAGTAATTAATTTATAGCTTTCTCTGTGACTGTGATTAGCTTTCCTGCGATATTCCTCAATAATATTTTCTGCCTGTGCTCAAGATATGCTCCCCTCAAATAAATGACCTGATCCTCACCTGTAATACACACAGGGAGCTGGCACAGAATATATAGCCTACTCCTATAATCAATAAGCAATATGAAGTAGAAACTCTACCAGTAAATACAAATATTCTGTATCAGGCACCCTAACCACATCTAAAAACAATGCCATTTTTGGTTTTGAAATTATTATTCCCTCCATAAAGCTTCCCACATTAACACATATGGTCTATAGTCTTTCCATCCCCTTTTTCTATCTCCAGTTTTCTTATCCTTTTTCTACATCTTCTGCAACCGATTTGGTACTTACAGGCTCCTCTAGGTATTGGTATAGTTTGGGGATTTTTTATTCTGCTATGCACTTAGAAAACTACATGTGAGTTTACCTTAATCCTATAACTCCCATTACCTTTTTTATAATCTGAATACTGACCCAAAGATCTAACCCAAGCTGCTGATATCCCACTTGCTGTCACGTGTGCTCTAACACCTGCTGTGCCTCTCTAAATATATACCTACTATGAACACTTTGATTGGGAAAAAAATGGCCTTTCTTTAACTAAATGAAAGAAATACCCACAGAAGCAAAACTTCAGAAAATAAAATGTACTGAAAATTCACATATATATATATATACATATAGGCACACCCATGTGCACACAGAGCTTCTTTTCCATGTGTATCTATTTCACATGCCATTAATGTTTCTCCCTAAACACCTATGCTCACAGACCTGAGAACAGTCCTTCTAATTACCTGAAGAATTATACAGGAGTGCAATTTTCCTAAAGATTTCTCTCACATAATGGAGGATTTCAATCTAAAATAGTCCTTAATGAGGAACAGGACAGCACCAGTTAAAGCATTCCAAAGTTTCAGATGGTGGATCAAACATAATTCAATCTAAATTATCTCTACAAAGTATGTCCTCATTTTCAAAAGAGGATATAAATGAAGTAAATCTGATGTGCTTTTCTTGTCGGTCAGTTCTATATTTATATCCAAATAACTATCCAAATAACCAATTGTTTCTGAGAAATATGAGGGTCAATACAGCCAGCAATTACACCCATACATGGTTTGACTAATGTATTTTAAATTACTTGAAAAACATGTTTTTCCATGTTCTGACACCAGACACACATGTACACCTGCTACAGGAATGCAGTTTTTAATATGCAAGCTGAGGCTTTGAGAGCATCAAGTGGCATATTTGCTTCTTGATGTACTGATGCATTAAAAGGAATTATGCATGTAAACTCGGCCACAGCAAGAAGAGACCTTACGTCTTATACTGGGCTGGATTTGATTATTCAGACAAAGTTTGTCCTAAAATGAAAGCCGTGTGGGGGAAAAAAATAAAATACTCTAACTCCAAAGAAGAGCAAGATCTTTAGTAATGAAATGTTTCCACCTGAAATCTTACACCAAAAGCAATTTGAATGGTCAATAAAGCGCAGTTCTAACTAATTCTTAAATAGGGCAGATGCATTAATGTCTGTCTTTGTTTCCTTCACCCTAGAACTGGCTTCCAGGCATTTCAGTCATTCAGGTGAAAGAACAAGGGTATAGCATTGAGGGGGGGGGTGTGGTTCTATTTCATCTCATCATTTAAACGGCTACAAAGTAAAAGGAGTCTGACATTCACATATTACAAACCAAATTAAAGTACTGGTCCCACAACACTACTGAAATGCTGCTGAGAGGGGATTCAAACAGCAATGAGAAGCACCCAAGTTGAGAAAAGGCTGGACTCCAAGAGAGAAGGAACAGACTGACAAGTCAAAAGTGCAAGAAGGTACCTACCATTATGTGCAGCTCTACCCAGGTACAAGCCCTGCTGCCAGACACAGAGCAGGACTTGCTTAACACTGGAGTCACATTATTAGAAAACGACTAGGAGTTAAGCTGCTGTCTTCCCAAAAATGGTAGCACACATTTAACATGCCTTCTCTTCAGTGAAGCCATCCTTACTTCTTGTCCTAAATGCTCGCTTCCTTTGTGTCACTGAAGAACTCAGTGAAGTAATAAAATCATCAAAGTACATCAGGACAAAATCAACTTGTAAAGAACATGGTGACACCAGGAGAGCGGGGGCCCAGCACGCGTGGGACACAGCTGCCATAGCGCTGGAAGGAGGAGTACCCGGAGACACAAACAGTACAGGAATAGCGACTTCTTTTTGACAAACTTCCAGTAATAGACTGGGAGTTCATACAAAAAGGAGAACAAAATACAAGCTAAAAAGCTAGAGACACTTAAGATGCTTTGCAAGCTTCTGTGAGGAAGCGAATTAGGAGAGGTACTCTCACAGTTTCAGGTTAAAATCAGTGTACTTTGAAAGACAAAGTCATAATAAATTCTTCTACCAGAGACACAAAGCATGGCCTCGTACGAGACACAAGATTCCCTCCAAGCACAGGAAATCCAGCAGAGGACAGTTCTGGCTGTTTCTAAGTTCAAAGTTATTTAGTTGAACAAAGATCTTGCATTTAATTTGGAGCTGACTGGAAAATGTTATCGAGTTATCTCCTAACCAGATTGAGAACACAGCAGCAAAATCAAATCATGGAATGAGTTTCATGCTCTCTTACAGTAGTGGTTTGAATTTGCTGAAGTTAATGGTGTCTCTGTTGAATTACATCAGCATTTTAGCTCTAAAAGAACATACTAGTATAAACTGAAATATTCTGAACTTCTTATCAGCAATCTGCTTTCAGTGGCTGCAAGGCCAGACGGGAAGACTGTTGCTGTAGCCCAGTAAACCAAGCAGACTCTCACCCTCTCAAGAAGCCACAGCTCACAGTCATCAAAAGGCCTGAAATCCCACTAGATTCCTTGATATTCCTGGGTATAGGAAACAAACCAGAAACAGCAGCTTTTATCCTCATGTATTGTGAAGTCTGGCATTATTTCTCAAACAGACATCACAGTCATCTAAATCATATATATTCCATTTTCTGGCCTATTGCTCTGATGCTGAGCTAGAAGATCCCTCTAAGGTACCTTGTAGCTGCACATTTATGGATGGGGTGGACAAGGAGTGGTAGGTATTTTGGTGTGAGACTGGCTGCCAGTTGGAGGCACTTCTGGATGCACCAGTTTTTGTGGTACAAGCCATCAGCAAACCTCTACATTTAGAATTCCACTTTCTGAAGCTGTAGCCAGCAATAAGCTTGAGGAGCAGAGTCTTTGCATCTATGCTTTCCACTCTTGGCAAGCAGAGGTTTTCCCCAGTACTTATCCTTGAGCTAACTGCCCTCACAGCATTCCAACAGGAATACAGGAGGCTACTGCGGGGAGTTGACACATATGGATGCGTGCACCCCAATCATGGCACTACACTGGTCTTGCCAAAAACAGAACGCCCCTGGCAGTGCAAGTCCTTAAAAAGTAAATTGGAAGGAATAACAAATGGTAATTAATTGCCTCAAATAAATGGCTCTGGCCTGAGTACAAACCAGTTGGATTATATAACAAATTAAACCAATTTCCTGGTTCGTAACCCAATTCATAAAGTTAGGCAGGAAAATAAAAAATCTCAATAAACAAGGTCTTTGCTGTCCTGCACTCTCCCTCCCTGTGAATTGTACGTCACCCAGCCGATGGCTTCAGCCAATTTCCACATGCAGACAGACAAAAGGCAGCCAAAGACGACCCTCCCTTTGCTGCAAGCCAGAGCGTGGCAACATTAGAACCAACTGCCTGGTGCCTTTCAAAGAGGAGACCGAGATGTTCCTTCCCTTTGCTTATATTTCACAGTGAAAGAGGTTGTAGGAGTGAACTGAGAAAGAAGAAAGCCTAATTCCTACCTGCTAAATAACTGATTGCTGTTGCAGGTATTTGAAAAGCAGATGAACAGAAGGACTGGGTTTTGTTCAAATAAGATGGAAACTGAAAAAGGTCAGCTGTTTACCTCAACCAGCTTGTTGTTACACAGATTGTTTAAACAAAAAGTGTCACGTAATTCATGGATAGTTTGGCCTTTCCCCACCAGCTTCCCAGAGGTCTTCCTGATCTCTGATCTCCAAAGTCCTGAGGCACTAACTGACCCCATGAATGGCACTGGATTCTGTCAAGCAACTGCTGTACCCAGTCTGGTGACGTTGCGTGGCGACAGGGTCTCCCGCAGAGTGAGCCTTACTCGCTTCCACACCACTTCTCTGCCACCGCATCAGCTTCCACACCAGCACCTTGTGGCCCATCAAGAGCTGTGGAGAGAGAACCTGACAACTCCCGACCAGTAAAACCACCAAGCTTACTCAAATTTAAACTCAAATTCACGTAGAAGAGAACATTTTCTTTCTATGTTTTGTTTGATCATAACAACAACAAGTCAACACAGTGTGATGTAAACCAGCTGAGCTTAATCAGAAGGGCACTAACTACCCATTTGACATCTGCATACGTTGGTACGTTCTGGCCTGCTCTGTGTGTGCAATTTAATTAGATGAGTAATAAATGAGTCAAATTTATCAATGGTGTAAAACATTTCACTGCAGTGGATTTACATCCTTGATTTGTGTTGTTCACAGATGGCTTATTATGGCTAACACTGTTTACCTATTTATCCTAAAAAAAATAAATAAAAAATATCTTCTTTCATTTACACTGATTGTCCAATTTTCCAGGTGGGAAATATAATTAACCACAAATAAGAAGAAAAAATTCCAAGGTTACTGATGAGATGCTGTTTTAAGACAGTTCCATTACGCTAAAAACTTTCTCTTTGTTGGAACAGCACTTCCAGACTAAAGCCTGAATTTCAACAGGAGTAATGTGAAAGCTCAACCGAAGGTTTGCAGTAAGATTTTCCACCTATCATAACTGAGCAGTGATTGAGTACTACACACAGGGACTACAGCAAGGCAAACTGCACTTTAGCAAGGCCGGGGGGCAGTGTCAGAGCTAGTCTCCTCTCCCAGCTCAGCCACTAGAGCAGCCTCTCCTTCTCTGAGCCAACTGTAGAAAGACCCTGGGGAAAGGGAAGTGGGAGAACACGGAGGGGAGTACTGCAGGGATTTGCCACTGCCACGCACTGCAGCTGGTGACGAGGGCTGGACCAGGAGAATTTTTCACCTGACCCTACACAGCCGTTGCTGTGTCATTACGCTCCCTCAAAGCCTTCCTTAGTGGGAGAGAGGAAAGCAGTACTTCCACAGGGCTATCTCCCCAGGTGTAAGTCAGCCACTAACATGCTTGAAAGCCTGTGCTTAGGTTCCTAACGCCTTAATCCAAAAGGCACTAACCAAACAATTCCTTTGAACTGAATTAAGTTGGAATTAGGCCCAATAAACCTCTATACTTCCAGAAGTTGTCACAGAGAATAGAACTGACTAGCACCGAGGTTTATTACACAGCCACCGGACACAGACGCATTCAGTATAATCAAGTTGCTACTTCTCGTATTTTAATTATAGGAAAAGCATTGTACAAGTCAGACTTCCATTAAAAACAGGCAGTTTAACAAGACCTAATAATAAAATTTTTATCAATAGGAATATTCAGAATTAATTTTCTGTGTACAAATTAGATTTTAAATAGCAGGTTCATTTCTCTGGTGATCTAATTTAGGTTTTGGTATCAAACAATGTTTCAAACACATAAAAAACCTCCTATGGTAAATTTTTATCCCCACTGTTTTCCAGCTGGTGTCTAATAACTATTCCTAATTGTACTTGTTAAAAAGTGGATTTATGAATCTCAATTAGACCGGTTTTACTTATCCTACAGCAATTTTCAGTACCAACCAAGACTATTGCCAGATTAAAAAAAAAGTTTTATGTGGGTGACAGAATAATTATGAAAATAAAAAAGAAAATGCCTATTATACAAGTTAAGTCTCAGTAATTCGATTTCAATAAACCAAAACAGAAAATACAGCATGTAATAACCATTTTGAGAACTTGGTTCATTCCACAAGTTACAAGGTACTTCCATTACATGGATATTCAGCTTTGCCTGTGTGCCCTACTGCGAACATAAAGATTTACATCATTCTCAATGAACCTAGTTCCATTTTCTTTGCAAACTTCATATCCTGACTCAGCAAAGCACTGAGGAACCAGCTTACTCTAAGCACACACTGAAGACCCCCGTCAGTGTAAATGTTCCTGCAGTTCATGCAGGGCAGCTTCAGCAAAGTTGGAGTTTAACACAAGTACGTTTTCAGTAGGTAGCCATCTAACCAGCTCTCCTCCTGACCCACGTGCCGTGTTGGGGAAGAGAAGTTACAATACACCTTTGCAAAAGCAGTGGCTTCCCTCCCATTACTGAGATACTCTCATGCCAGATCTCACTTCTCCTCAGTATAAACATGCGCTACCCGGCATTTNACTCTAACCATTCTATGATTCTGTGATTTTCCGTCATCTTTCTGTGAGATACATTCTTACAGAAACCCTCTACATCACCTCAGCTGCAGGACTTAGGAGAGGGCTTTGCAGTTAGGATTCTGATATTAAACAGTCTCAGCCACATCTTTGCACCAGTGTTATCCAACAGAAACTTAAGGAAAATTAGCAAACATGACTATGTGCCTGCCATGCCATGTTTATGAGAAAGCAAAGCTTCCACAGTTTAATAACAGGATAAAATTATAAGTGACAAGCTGTTTTAGACTAAAAGGTATCCCATATATGTGAAGAAACTTCTGCTAAAAACACAATTTTTTTATTTCAGTCTCCTACAACTTTCCCAGATGGCCAGGTAGTGGCTACTCCTTGGGGGTCACCATATGCTCTACAATTAGTGAGTCATTGCTCTGATTAACATTCAGATCTGACAAATGCCCATGAAACCAGAGCTGGAAACCAAGATCTTTTATGCATCAAAGAGAGAAAAAGGCTCTTCCATGGCAAATTTCTGAAAGTCAAAGTCATTATACCTAATGTAATAGCCATAAACATCACTTCTAGCCAAGACAATGGACCAGGCTGTCTTATTTCTGCAAGTTTCTATCATTGCTAGGCCAAATATAGACACAAGATTGCTATTTTTACAACATTACATTACAACATCGTCTGTTGTTGAAGCCAAACACTTTGGCTTGAAAAATTTGACTCCAGATATGTGTTAAGTAATGCACAATAAATTCTCATCCAAAAGAACAGGAAAGTCTAGAGTGTATGTAAAGCTGTGCTCTGGCCACAGAACAGTTAACACACGCCTGCCGTCCACTCGACATTTTCCTTAAAAGCCGCTGTGAAAAAATCAGATTTCTCCCCAGAAGTATTATGATTGAAAGTAGCAACTTGAAAACAGCAATGTTTTTACGGGCTCCCGTGAAGAGGATTCTCCAGTGCTCAGTAGGGCGAATCCAACTTTCTCAAAAATACTGATCCCATTATTCAGTTTTGGTAATTAAAATGTTTTCTAAATGATTGTTCCCCAGCAGGAGGAAATTGATTAATTTTAATGCATTATTGTATTTTAGCATGGAACAGCTTCCCCCCTCCCCTTCTTGTTGCCACCATTTGCAGATGAATTATTTAGATGTGAAGATTTGTCTACCGTATTTGACATGAAGCTTTGGGGAGTAAGTGGAGAAACCCGAGGAGTGCCTCATCATTTGCAAGTTCAATTTCTTCTTATTTGGGTATTGATTGGCAGAGCATGTATCCTGAGGAAGTGGCTTGACTAAGGGAACATAGATCTAAACGTGACTTTAGTAGAATTTACACATTGGAGAAGGCAGCACAGCTTTCTGGTGTATCAGCTACTCCTCCCCGTTCTGTATCGTGAGCAAACTTGCTGAGGGTACACTCACCCCGGTCACTGATGAGTATGTTGAACAAGACTGGACACAGTACTGACACCTATGGAGCACCGATAGTTACAGGCCTCCACCCAGACTCTGTGCCACTGATCCCAATCCTCCAAGTTCAACCATTTAGCCAGTTCTCCATCTACCTCACTGCCTACTCATCCAACCCCCGCTTCCTAAGCTCACCTACGAGGGGGGGTTGGAAGACGGTGTCAAAAGCCTTGCTAAATTTGAGGTTGACAGTATCCACTGCTCTCCCCTCATCTACCCAGCCAGCCATGCCATCGTAGAAGACTACTATATTGGTCAAGCATGATTCCACCGGGTAAATCCATGCTGACCACTCCCAATAACCTTAGAGGAGACCCAGAATGAGCCGTTCCATCACCTTTCTCTAACACAAGACTAATTAACTTAGGAATGCACAGAGCACTCACAAGAACTTTGCATGGGATCTTGGAGTACTCTACAAATATGTTAAGATTAAAAAAAATTATATGGGGAGCATTAGTATTCCTAGAAAATAGAAGGCACTGATATTAGAGGCGATATTTGACAAAGCCAAAACCAGGGTTCACCTCTCCTGATACTGCAACACATCTCTTTTTCTAGCAGTAGATTTATCCAATAAACAACAGTAACCATAATATTTATTACTTAATATCGAATTTACTAAAGTGTTAGAGGTCCCAAGCAGAATGAAGGCCTATATATTATGTAAAGACTTCCAAAGAGAAACTGTTTGTCCTAAAAAACTTAGTGTCCTACATATCTCTGATGAAAGTCTCATCTTCAAAAGAACAGCAAGGCTGAGCGCGGCTGAATATCCCCACTGCTGGCACTTCCCACCATTGTGGACTTTTGAGCTCAGGTTTGAAACTCAGCTCTGAGAGAGACTGACAACAATAAAGAGTGATGTCCTTCGTGCAGCCAAGTTGTGTATTTGTTACAATACACTAGTGAGGAAGACAGAGGCTACATCTTATTTTTGGCATACGCTGTATAGATTTAAGTCTTGTGTACAATCAACCAAAGTATATTATGGTATGAAGGAGAGAACAGCACAAAGACCGCCTTATTCTATTTCCAAACAGCCTAGTACCTGATGCCTTTGAATAATTAGTTTTAGCTAGATAAGAATTCTTTGTCTGTTACGAATCCCAACATAACTAATAACAAGCCATTACGCTAATGAAAGAAAGCACTCATTTGCAGCAAGAGTAGGTGTCTTTTTGTACGACGGGCAACATGCGACACGAGACTTCTCTCAATTCCTACACAGCCGTCAGGGGTGATGGCAGCGCAGGCTGACCGGCAGCTGGGGTTTCTCTCTGCAATGCAAACACTCAAGCACCACTTGCTCTGAGTGGCTCAGATGTTCTAAATGAGGATCATATCTGCTCATAGGATCTTTCTTGCTGGGGCTTAAGAGTTTACCCCAAGTGACAGAACTTTGTAAGACCATTTTCTTCACGCTGCTAATCAGAAGGATTCATGGGAGCAGATGCACTAACCCTCTCGCACAAGGAGTCAAGTTTATCGTTCACAACACAGCCTCCTAACGCTGGTATTTTTATGCATACTGACTAAAACAATTTCTTCTCCAGAACTCTAATGCAAGGGTTAAAAATTGATATTACTTAGTTATTTTTCCACACAACTTAATAAACGAGTGGTATGCACCCGCTCCAGAACATGGAAAAGAGCAAAAACCCCTTGTGTAAAGAGAGCCAGTATTCCTCAATGGGTTCAGTGAAGTAAATCCAGGCCTAACAAACATCTCAATGCTGTTAGCCATGGCAAAAAAAATTAAAAATAAAAAAGGAAACACCAAAACAACAGAGAAAGAACCCTATTAATGTCTTCTAGTGATTTCAGCATCCACGGAAGTACTGGGTACATTTGTTCACTTTTCGATGACAGCTCTTATGTATTTCATTCATCTCAGTTTCACACAATCACAGAAGGGCTGAGGTTGGAAGGGACCTGCAGAGGTCATCTGCCCTAAGCCCCCAACTCAAGCAGTGCCCCCTTGAGCCAGGTGCCCAGGAGAGTGTCCAGGCACCAAGGATGGAGACTCCACATCCTTAAGAGTTCTGTAAAATCACATGCTTGTTTTCTAAGACTACATCCTTCGCTTTTTAAAATATTTAAAGGCCTAAAGATACATCTACATACCCAAACATTGTCCTTTCAGAGTTTTATGCCTTCCTTTTGCACTACTTTCTCTTCCACAATTAAGTTAATTCCTTTCATTCTCTCTACTTACTCTCTTTGGTGCTGTCACCAGTAAAATCCTGAACCCCTATTATTCCAAACACCAGTGAGGTGCCTGTTGACTACCAGATCCTCAAGAAACCCCCACCTGGAAAGCCACAACTGAAAGGCAGCTGGGGATTGCAGTGCTGAAGCCAGGCACAGCCAAACTTGGAGAATACCAGGCAGGCAGTAGCAGGCCACAGTGGAGTGGGAGCACACAGCCACCAGGGTCTGTTGAGTTTACAATGGCCAAAGACACCATGTTCCATCACGAAGTGGAAAAGGAGCACTGTGACACCCATCCTTCCTCTTTCTGGGTGCTGCTTCGTGCACAATTCAGCAGGAGAGTACAATCAGATCCTAACAACATTTATGCACCCCTTTGAGGTAAATACAGTTTGCTACATTACTGAAGTTCATACCACAGCAGCACTTTTGCAAGCTCAGAATGCACCTTTGCTTTCCCTGTCAGTAGTCTGCACGCTGGCTGTAAATCAGAGCTTATTTCACTCTCGAGTACCTGGGCAAACATGTTTCTTTCACAAAAGTCAACACAACTACGAGTGTGCTCCCAGTGTACTTCATTGGAAGTAGGTCTTCTGGTTTTCGAATGCCTGCATGCAGACCAACCAACCTAAACTTACCTCTCTACCACATAAAGAACACAGGCCTTAAAACAGCCTCTGCTTAATGTTCTAACCACTTGTTTCCTTCAAGTGGAAAACATGACCCTTAGACAAAGCCTAAAAGAATGCAACAGAGGATAAGACGAAAGACCTGCAGGAAAATAAGAGAGCAGGGCAAAAATAGCTGCTAAAAGAAAAACATAAATGGGGAGAATACCTGAATTATCTAGAAATCATCAGCCTCAAATGCTGGGCGTTAATCAGTGCAGCAGTATTCTGCTATTTCTCTTTGACTCTGTGTCAAGCAAAGGGATTTTGCACACCCCACACAGACCCCATTCCTCTCCTTCCCATTCTCATTTAACTCAAGAATTTCTGGGTGAGCCTTTTATCAGTGGCTGAATTGTATTTACTTGTCTTTTGCCTCCTCTTGTTTATTTTCCCAATGATGTTTATTTTCCCTGGTATTTTCTATATTTAAAAGTGACTTTCTGACTCCTCTCCGCAGACCTCTGCCGAGCTATTTGCCACAGCCCTTCTCTTTTAACATTGTTTGCTCCTTATTCAGAGTTCCCACATTTTTTGCATTTTACAACTCAGAGCAAGAAGAACAAGCTGAGTTTCCAGGCTGCACTCAGATCATCCACAACCAACCACATGGAACATATTTTGAGAAATAAGTTTCAATTACGTTGTTATCAGCCAAAGCAGTAAAATATAAATCAAAAAGAAAGATTAAGAAATATCAACCTTTGCAAAATTCCCCGTGGATGAGAACGGACAGAGCAGCTGCCTCAAGTGTTAAGAGCGCCCACTGCATTCATTTGTTAAGTGATGCTTCGTTATCTTCTGACCACAAACAGCAGATGGTATTTTGTCATTCAACAGACCTCAGTTTACATAAATCACAACTTCTGCCCTGAAGAGTTTATAATCCAGTGCTAGGTACCAAACGGATGGGTCCTCTCCCGCAACCAGCAGTACCCGCCAAAGAGTCTCCTTCCATTTGCAGCATTCCAATCCTGCTGTGTACTTGCCCACCATTATTTACTATACATTAATATTTTCTAAGTGTAATTCACCACTGTTGTAATTTCTGTGACTTATTTCCAGCAGTCCTCACTGCAGAGACTGCATCTAATCAATCCTCAATTACTATGCAAATACACCCCATAGGCTGTGATGCCTTTCCTTTCAAACACGTGATACATAATTAATGATAGCTCTAATGGCACCGAAGACTCCAAACCAAAAGAGCTTCCTACTGGAACTTCCACTTGCCACCACTAAAGAAGACTGACTCGTTAGAGTACTTTTGGGGAAGATTTTTGCAGCCTTCTGGGAAAGTGGTTATTAGTAGCTGTAGTCAGTGACTGCAGTTACTGTACTTTGCTCCTCAAAACAAAATCCTACATTGCTAAGTATAACAGTATTTTCTGTCATAACATTACTCAGGAATAGTTAGGGCTACATCCAAAAACCCTCATTCAGGAAAAGCTCACAGTAAAACAGCAAACCCACTGTTCTGTATAAGATACATGCACAGCTCTGTCCTGCTTTAACACTAGAGCTATCAAAACCCATCACACCTAAACTAAAGATCAGTTACAAATGATAATTTTCAAATTTGTTCATTCAGTCAGTCTTTTTACCTTTCTTTCTAGTAAAATGGAAACCAGGCATTATTATGAAAGGGAGGGATTACATCTTTGAGTAAACCAAAGGTTAGACACCTGGCCTGACCTGCCAGGCCATCTTGAGGGCTAGCAGATGACCAGGGACTACCTTGTCTTCCCTGGAGGACAGGGACAGGCATCATATCCAGAAAGCAGCTCATCCTCAAGGCGATACTCTCTGCAAAAACAAGCCTTCAGAGGTCTGCTAATCCCTTTGCAAAGGAACACTGGTACAAACCTCTTCTTTGCCTGGCGTTTCAGTGCAGGACTGGTCACACGGTAGAAGGCTCTGTAGAAGGCAGTGCGTAATAACACTAAGGAGTACATTTTCTGACGCTTGAGTTGCATCTGTAAAATAACTGATTGGCCCTGTTTGGTTGATAAAATGCCTACCTGAAATCTGCCGAAGAAAGGAAATTAGAAGAGGAGAAGGGATGAAGAACACTGCTACACTGGACATTTTTACTAAGTTTGAGAAATGGTAGGTGTTATAACTTTAATGGTTTTGATTTGCCTTATCCATTTTAACACACAGAAGTTAATACGATTCCAAATTAATCAGCCAGCACTTCTTTAAAGTGATATTTACAGCTTCTGCATTTAAATGAAGGCAAACAAAAGTATAATTTATGCTATAATAATGACATATAAAGTATCATTGTTTTAATTCTTTAATAGAACTAAACTAGCTGAGGCAAGTAGATAAAACCCCCTTGAAATAGTGAAATAGTGCTGTAGTCCGTCTTGTCAAGGCTCTTGCTTCTAAGAATATTTATGATTTTACCGTTCCTTGAGAACCATAAATGACACAGCATGTGAATGAGACAGTTTCAATCTCAGCCTGGATATTTCCATCCAGAACTAGAGTATAATTCAGTCTCCATCCCCAGATAACCCCAGCCTTTCTTATTCTGCTAACAAAGGGCTTAATACTGGACTTCCTCCTGAGAAACAAATTCTATACCCTGTGCTAACCCCCATGACTTCGCCAAGACTGCGTGGAATGAAAATGAATGCAGCATTTCACCGCGAATTAAGAAAGCACGACTCAGACCCCAATGTACAAAGAGCAACGGCGGTTTTCTGGAGTGACTGCCTGTCAAGTAGGTACTAGACTGTGATGCACAACTCATTTGACAAACTGAGTGTCAGGGAAGTCACCTACCAGTGTCCTACGCTGCTACCAAAAGCGTGTTGGCTGCTAAATGACTTTACATTCTTTTTTCTTTTTCTACCAAGCTTATTTTAGAAAGGTTGTATATCAATCTGTAAAGTGCTGCGAACATGATGTTATCATAATGGTACCATATGCCAGTCGACTACTTACAAATCATCCATGCTTCCCTCACTTGGTAAATTATAAAAGCATGATAAAGACTTGATTCTCCTCATGCTTACACTGGCTTTACATCAGTGCACTTCCATGGTCCATGCTGGTAAAAAAAAAGCAAGAAAACTTTGTACCAAACCCTCTAAAAACCTTAAAAGGCTCCTAAAATGGCTGTGTCAAATGACAGTTTCTACTATTTAAGTATTTGCCTTAAAACCAGATGTGAGTATTAAAGATTCAAATCCTATGAAAAAGTAGAATATGCTCCCAAATGACCTTATCTAGCCATACAATCTATAGAAATGGGTTACATCCTTTAACTAAAGAGATTTGGAGCTTTTAATTTACCCTCCTGTTTCAGTCCCTTAAGGATGTAACTGTAATTCCAATACTCTACCTCATAGTACTCCTATAGCTTTTTTCCCACCTTCTTTGCTCCAGAAAAAGCAGATTTTCATGTGTTCATGACATGGCATAAACCTCGCCAAAAAGTCACGTACCGGAAGACTTGTGATAAAAACACGTTAGCAAAAGTCTAGTTCTTAACAAGGAATCCAAGAAAATAAAGGTTAAAGACAACTTCAGCTGTGTATCTGAACGTAAGAGAACCTGGAACCACTTCTACTCATATCTACCAGTAAGTTTAAGATATTTTTTAAAAAAATATTAATTATTTGTTCACAAATTTCACACTTGGGTGACCTTTAAGCTGTTTTATTCTGTCAGTTCTCTGGTGCCTGTTTGACTCTTTAAAGTATTCTTCAGAGTAACCACTAACGCTCATAAAACGCGTTGGGTTGAAAAACCTAGAAAATGAAGTGGGTGAAGATAGAGCACAGAACTGTTTCTCTTGGCTACTGTGTTTTATGCCCCTTCCAGGCAGAGCGTATCTCTAGCAGTGAATCTGATTTCAGGCTCATGCCTATTCATTCATTAGCCTTTATAATCAGACTGTTACTGGGAGAAATTCTCAGTGCCAGTTCTTACTGCAAAGGAAAAAGTTAGGCAAACCAGTTCTGGGCTTGCTTGCAATCTGCTGCAAATGGATATGCTCTTCTTCCCTGCTGCATTTCTGTGAGCAGGCTGAGGGGTGACCTTCATCTTGTATCTCTCTCCCTCTCTCAGAAAGAACCTTTCATACAAATTTCAATACTTTCCCTTTAGAGCAGCAGCCAGAGAGGAGAAACAGCCTGAAGGGCTCAGCACTACTGTTCATACACAATTGTTTGTAAACACTCTTATCTTCGAGAATTCTGGACCTGTCTTTGGACAACCTGAGTGAACACCGTCGATTCTGCGGGCTGCAGCCCACTGCTCTACAGCTGCTGCGTCTGATCTTCCCAAGGGCATGCAATAGTGTCTCTTCATGAATTTGGCACATAATCTTTAATTCCTAAGGTAAGGATCACATTTTGTAATTCTTAAACAAAATTCCTCCTCTGTATATGCATACACCAATTGTACATCACTCAAAGGAATCACAGAGAAGTATCATATGGCAGAACTCATCTGGCAATCCTTAAAACTGATTCTTTCTGGGATTTGTCTCCTTTGAGAGGAGCTCTTTTAATTTTCCACAAGCTTTTTCATCTGTCTTTCCTTAACACACAGAACTTCCTCACTGAGGTTTCAATCAGTTTTGTGCAAAGAAAAGTACCAATCACTGCTGCAGCACGGTCAGCCTGCACGGAACGGAACAATGAGGTTGAATTTTTTACATCTTTTCCATTAACATCTGAACAACCCTTTCAAGGGACAACTCATTTATTCACAACGGTAATCGTAACTAGTTCCTTGTGCTCAGGTTTTACATATTAGTCATTTTTAGTAACATGTGAGACACTCAGGGAAGGACTCCGTTACCTAAACATGGATGCCAAGTGCTGAGACACTCCAGGAAAACCAAGCTATCTGTATAGGGCACTAGACTGACGCATGTTTCACAGGACAACGGAATATTGGTGGACCAGCAAGCAGAGACTAGGTAGGATCTCTCAGAGAGCCTAAGATGACTGTGAGATCTGAATCCTGCCTGCAGCTACAGTGTGGCCTACAGTCCATCACCATCAATGGAGACATTCCCAGCAGCTTCAGCTTTGAATTGGAGTAAGACTGACTCTTGCCGTGTCACAGTTTCCTGTGCACAGAGACACAAGGGAGAGAGGGGCGAGTGTATGTAACTCCAGGCCTCCCAGCCCTCCTCTGCAAGACACAACCAGAATTGGGGCATTTGCATGCAACAACAATAAGAACTAAGTGTGTAAATAGGTAATTCAAACCCAAAGTGGTTCAAATGGATGGCTTGTGGGACCTCACCACGTCCTCTATGTACCTGGAAGTACACAAAGGCCAACAACAAGCATACTCGTTGCAATAATTAAAATGTAAAAGCTAGTGCAGGCACCATACTTCCACACTCCCCAATGCCTGCAGCCCCCATCTTTAAAGAAAGAGAGCTCATAGCCTTTATTTAAAGTAACTGTGAACTCTATAAAGTCTCCATTTAAATTCCTGCCCCAGAGATTTGCACAGCAGTACTGAAAAAAGTAGTAATTATATAGAAGCTTTTTAGTATGCAACGGTACGCAGCACTTCTCTTTTTAAGCTGAAAAACCAAAGTGGTATCATAAATATTATATTTAAATAGTAGCTCAAACGACATGGTTTTGAAAACAATAACCAAGCACATGCTTTGCAGGAGCACAAAATGAGAAATTATTTCAGAGACAAGGAAGAAAGGTTCGCAGGAATCGTGATCACACTGCAGAGAAATAGTTTATACAGGCTGTATTTGAGGGTACATTCACAGTTCCAATATAATTAACTGGTTTCAGAGATTTATAGTTTTGCTGTATGCATTTGCTTAAGTATGAATTCTGCTGCCTAGCGTTTAAAACACGATGGATTATTCAAACTAAAAATGGCTGAATGCCCCATTCATAGTAACTAAGCTTACAGACATGCAACTTCTGAACAGAGAACACTGGCTTCTGTTTGATACTTCTGACGATGAAGGTGTTTTCAATTGTAGAAACAAGAGATCAAATTAGTCCTTTTTCAATAACTAAAAAAAAAAAAAAAAGAGAAACATAATGCATTCCTAACATTGTATATTTTACCTCAGCCAGTTATTGTTTTAATTAAAATTGCAGAATTTTATCAAGTAGATGACTGGAAAGATAGGCAACATTGACACTTTATTTTGGAAAACAGGGAGTGATCACACGACCGTTTTCACTGTTGTTTCATATGTTGAAACACTTTCACCACAAAACTTCTACAATTCTCTAACAAATTTACTCATATATTAACAAGAAGCAGAAAGAAAGCTAAGCTCAACAGTTTGAACACCGAAGAAGCCTCCAGAAGTTGCTGCCCACAAATAAGGAACTTGTGACCTTGCACTGAAACTAATTTTGCAAACTCCCATCACATGTGCTTCTTGGCATCTATTGTCCTAAGGCAAAGCCACCTCAGGTGCCTCACATCAACTCTAACAGGCTCCGGACCAGGACTCATGAAAGTAAACTAGCTCATAAGCTTTTGAAAGACCAGATCCTCAGTCTGAAAAACCAGATCCTCAGTCTGAAAAACCAAATCCAAGATGAGATCGTTTACCCACCTTTATTTAGCGCTTCCATAGGCAAGGCAACACGCCTAAGAGAATCCATCCATCAGACATGACTCCGAGAAGAAGGACTGGTGCAATTTAATAACAAAGCAGACATACAAGGAAGGTCCAAGCACAGAGACGGATGGAAAAGCTCTGCCTCGCACTCTAGAAGTTTACCAGAGTGGGGAGGACTTGGGCTGAGACTTGGACGTCCCAGAAGAAGTGTCCACAGAAATTACTAGCCCCGTTAACGTGAAATTAAGAGACATAACATCCAATCACCTGACTTAGGTTTCTATCATCAAATTACAGGACTGAGCACCACCAAGGGGCAGAGGTTGCCCCCCATTTGACAGGATACAGCAGACAGGCTACTACGTTCCTATGTTATATACTCATGATCTGAACCAGGAGATCATAAAGACACTAACTGCAGGCTTCCCGTCAGTGACTCTGGACCTTCTCTCTGCTGAAGGGGATGGCAGGGGCTAACCCCAACCTTCACACTATTCTGTGATTACAGCTTATGTAAAACCCCAGCCCCTGAGAATACTTTGAGAGATGGCCACCTTGTTTCACCAAGGACACCAACTCTGGGCCAACAAGAAGCCCAGCAGTTGTAGATGAATGTTAATAAACACAGGCATCAAAACTGTGTGCTCTCACCTGAGGATCTCAGCTGATAGACTGACACTCTCAAACTTCTTTGTTAAGAATCACCTGGCAAGGTGGCCAGAGTCACTGCTCAGTAAAAGGGAATGCTTGGCAGCAGCAAGTAGCACCAGCTCCTCAGCCTCATGAAACCGAGGCATCACTTACACTCTGCATCCTACACCTTCTCCCTTGTGCCTCTCCCCATCCCAAAGCTCCTCTTCATCAGAAGCCCCATCAAGAGCAGACAAGGGAAGCCGCTGCCACCCAGCAGAGAGGCACAGCCCGACACCCCACTCCCCGCGCAGAACAGCAACCCAGGGACGGGGACACCGACCAAACCTGCCACCCACAACCAGGAGAAAGTTCGTGCCGACCCCACACCCCAGTAAACCACGCGGTGGGGGGCGGCTTCTGAAAGAAGCGCTTACAGGGGAGAGCCCTAATCAAGCCGTAAGATCTCACCCACGCACATCTCTCCTAGATCAGCACTTCCAAAAACACCAACGAGAACCCAAAGAAAGATCGAGGGAAAGGACAGAAACAGGAGGCTGGAGAGAGGCTGCCTCCCCCCGCCTAGTCCTGGATGCCTGGGCCGTTCCAGGAGGGACGGGGAAGGGGGCTTCCTCCTTTACAGAAGGTGCAGAAGAAGCTCCTTGCCCCGCAGCAGCGGCGCCAGTAAGAAACGGGGCGTGGAGGGACCGCCGCAGACACGGGGGCTCCGGCGCCGTGTCCCCCGCAGCGCCCAGC
>VZTM01000861.1:266194-313752 GCA_013400555.1 Jacana jacana | reverse complement strand
ATTGGATCTACTAACAAAACGAGTGAAAGTCAGTTGCACACAGCTATTGCTCCTTTTATAATAAAGGATAAAAGTTCAGTGTTTCACAAAATGTACAAGGGGAATTCCCTGCTGCAGGAGAGCTGTGACAGCTTTGCTGTAGAAAAAGATCAACTAGTTTGATGAATCAGAATGGCCCAAGCAGTTAAAATAGCTCGGGTACATTCCAGTCTCCAAGCTTCCCAGCAAAAGTGGTTTGCTACCCAGAGCACAGAAAAGCAGCTTCAGTGTGGAATTCTTTCTGGAACATGTCAGGACCCCCAAGCACATGCTACCAACAAGAATGACATTCTGCCTTCATTTGAAGCACATGGTACTGGTAAGTGTTGGAGAAGGATATCAAACCAGATTGACAATCCCTCTACATGACCTAAATTCTTATTGATGTTAATGAGAGTTATGCATATGAACTACGAAGCACAGATGCCTCTCAAAATGAACAAAAAAAATGAAAAGCAGCATATATAATGCATAATTAATAGCAGTGTCATATAGGTCACCAGCAATCATTGTCTCCCCAGTGAAAATTCCAGTGTGGGTAGCCTCAAAGACTAGATTTTATTTTCTATCAAGGTAACACATAGTGCATCTGGAGCAAGAAACAGATTGCTTCCAACCACATCTTCACCTTCTGATTTAGAGAGCTAAAGGACAGTTCATCTGCCAGGCTCCTGCGTGTCTACAGGACGTCCCTCTTCGTACTGGCTGAGGCAGAGTCAAGGGTATGGAAGGAATTTATTCGATTCCCAACTTTGCACCACCAAACAGGCATCTACAGGTTGAATGTTAGCAGCTGTATTTGTCATTGAGTTAAAAGCTGCACAGACTATTACCAATCTCTCGAATTTGTCCAGTCATTCAGAGAGCCATTATTTAAAGACTATACATCTACATTTCCTTAAATTGAGGTTGGACCAAATTGGAAACCTACTGGCACTGATGTAAAGCAGTAATTCTGCGAGAGGTACTCTGTGAAGAAATATAGGGATATTAAGCCCTAGAATTTCTCCTTCACTGAAAACCAAAGGCTGGAACAGCCATGAGCAACAGCCAAAAAACGGGGTATGGAATCAGCAGCTAAAGAAGAATGCTGATTCACTTCATCTGCCTTCACCAATACAATGAGGTCCCCCAAAGTTCTGCTCCTTCACACAGAAACCCAAGAGTCTGCACTACCTTAGGAAATTCCCCTCTGGAGAAAGTTGAGCAGAATTCCAAGTGATAGCAAACCAGCTAATAAAGTTAAAATAAGGACGGAAGGAGATAGAAATTCGTGTGGTTGGCATTCTGAGACGAGTCTATTTGATATCTTCATTTATAACTTATTTACAAGTACTTTTAAATATGCTGGGACGTCAAGCTTTGCCAGTTTTCTTCAACCAGCTGTCTCCAGACAGACATAACGTTAAAGACGGAACTTAAATCTACATTAAATGTACTGCTACAGCAATTGCCATTATTTGGACACACTGTGGAACACACATTGCTCTGTTATGCTGCTATCAAAAGAAAATTTGAGCTCATTGGTCTCGTATTGTGAGAAATGTGTTTTATTACAGAAAGAAGAGACAAGCTGAAAGAAGCTGTGAATTTATCTTTATGATAGATTTCTGCCTGAATTTTCACCCTGAAGATTTAGGAACTAGTTGAATGTCAACACTGAAGATAAACATTCTCTCAACTGCACCCCTTCTCTATGACCATGTTTATCTCTAGCTATTATAATTTATTTGCATAAAGGTAGCACCCAGAGTTCTTAATCAAGACCAGGATTTCAGGATTTCATTTGATTCCCACATATTCACGTACAATCTCAAAAAAAAAAGAAAAAAAAAGCAAGCAAAAGTGAAGGCAAAATGGAAGAAAAGCAACTGCTCACAGTTGCAATGACAAAGCATGGAATAAAGCCTGGGAGTTCTGATTCCCAGTCCAAAACTCTGCCAACTGGACTTGTGTATCTCAGTGTTGTGGTCTAGTATCTTCATCTTCAACTGGCTCAGCATGGAATTTGGGAAAGAGGATAATCTAATCTGAATTTTTATCTGCTCTGGCATTTTTTGTTACTGCTTTTATTCTACTTGCAGAGTTGAGCAGCCTACAGACCTAAGTCCGTTCTGCATAAGGCCTCATCCCATCAGAGGGAGCTCTGAAGATGCACCTTTAGACTGACTGACTATTGGACTGGATCACAGATGAATCCATGCCTCGCTCTCCTACCTGCAAGAACAGGGACAGCGTTCCATGAGCTGATTAGTATTAATTTCAGTACGGAATCTAGGTCTGTGGTGCATATGCTACGGATAGGAAAGGTAAAGCAGACATTTTCAGATTTTCAAATTTCAAGGAATTATGTTCATTGACATTTTAAATGGAAAAAGAAAACAAGCAAATCTTAACAGAAATTCCCACAAGTTATATTTCGGTTTTCAAAGAAAATCTAAGAAAACTTGGCTGCAAACATTTCTTTTCATTTTCCTCCAGCTCAACAGGCATTCATAGAATTTGAAAAGTCAAGATCTGCCAGAAGTTTGTTCGTGAAATGACAGCATGCTGCATTGCATTTATTTCTCTGTTTTGCCACTTTACAAGGGAAAAAATATATTTCTAAGATATTTTTGGTAACATATGACTAAGTAGCAAAATTAAAACTAGGAAATTAATAACTACGTGGCATTTCAATCCCATCAACTCTAATCAACATAAATCCATTCTAATTAAAACCTGCAAATCCTAAGGATACCAAACAGATAGCCCTCTATTATAGGGAGATGGCAACAACAGGCACATTACATACAAATGGGGAGTATGGAAATCTCTGAAAGACGCAAAGACAAAGCAGTACTAAAAGTATTGCTGTATTTTTAGAATACCATTAGCCCCCAGTGGTCCCTAATTGGTGAAAATAAACATAAATTTTGTCCATTAAAACTCAAAAAGCACTTCTACAAGCTAAATGAAGGATCTGAAGGAAGTGTACAACTTCACAGGCTGAAAAAGGTTACTGTTTATCACAACCATCAAACCAGAAATAGTACAGTGATGCAGAGCACGTTCTGATCAGCGTGATGAATAACACACATCACTTTAAATGAGAATAATAGAAATTATGTAGTTGCACCAGAGCCTTTGTTTCAAAGTCAAAACATCTTACGTCTTGGCTCTGTCTTTAGGACTTGATCAAAAGCCCATGAACATGAACAAGAACCTTTGTGCTGACTCCCTTGGGCCTTGCATATGCCCTTTATATGGAAGGGGAAAGGTACTCTCCACCAGCTTCACACTTCTTAAATCAATTGAGGAAGTTCCTCATTTCTCCTATATTCCATTCAATCTTGCACTTACAATTGGCATCAGCTTTTTAAGTACATAACTATGGACATCAAATCCATCTGGTTCTGGTAAACTTTTAATGTTATACTGAGATCAATATTTCCTCTCTCATACTACTGCAGTGTCAGGTAAAGAAAGGAATACAAGCTGAGCTTAGATGTATATCATTTGTAGGCATCTACAGCAGCTAATACTGATACATTGGGGCTTAAGGGGAGAACCCATCTTCACCCAGCTCTAAATGAGTTCTTTAAAAAAAAGGCCTCTTTGGTCTATTGGTGGTTTTTACCCCAAACCAGCAGAGATTAAACAAATGGATTTGCTTGGCAGGCAGTTGTTGTCACCCTGCCAATTAGCTCAACAGGAAGCAACCAACCTGCTGACCTTCCTGGGCCAGCAGTCTCTTCGAGGCAAGCAAATGAGATTGTAGTAGGGGCTGCGGCTCAGACAGTTGTTATTACCATATATCATCCCAAACTTACTCCACCATCACCCTGGAATTATGGCAACAGTACAGAACCACAGAAGTATGAAGCTGGAGGGGACCAAAGCAGTCATTATGTCTACTGGTTTCCAAATTATCATAGAGAGTGTTTGTCTTAGTTATGTTTGCAGCAAACACTGACACTAAGGGGGTCTGGTGATCTGTAGAGAAGCATGAGAGCTGACAATGGTTTGCTAGAGTAGAAAGCCTGGGAATCACCGATTTGATTGCTGTGGCAAGGTGCAAGTTACACCTAGACTACTCCTGACAGACAATTTTTCTTACAAATTTCCATATTCCACTATCTCTTTATGCAAACTGTGCCAGAACTTAATAATGTTGTTCAAGAATATTTAATACTAGTTACAGTTTCCTTTTTAAAAACCATCAGTTGTGGTTTAGATGTGGGGGTTTTTCCATTTAATGAAGTAGAGGAAAAATAGAACATTGTATATATAACTGCTTGGACAACATTATGTTTAGAAAAATAAGAAAATAGAATCAGCCATTCTTCATCTTAGCCTATTGTGACGCCCACTGGTACTAGTTTAGTAAAATAACTACTCCTTCTATGTTTTCAATGTGAAGCAATAATTATAATTAGCCTTTGCTTTACTATGGCATGCTCAGGAAGTTCTATCTAGAACAGAAAGAGGAACTTTGGTGAATAATGAGGAAGGAAGCTTTAGTGAGGTTCCTCAGCTACAAGCAGGAACCTTTCACCTCCTCAGGTGAAACTTTCATCTAAGTCTCCCCTCTCTGTCATACCACTGGATCAAATAAACAGCAGAAGCTGAGAAACAGACTGAGATAAAAATGTGTTGGGACGCAGGAAGATACTTTACTAGATAAAAAGCTACAATCTCTTTTAGAAAGGATTTTTCCACTTTGTATTCCCATTGTCTGAAATCAGGCCTGAATAAGAGCATCTAACTTGATAAAATATAGGCAAAAAGAATCATACAGGAAAATAATGGAAATGCTGTTACGGACTTTTCTAAGTATAAATAGTTTCGGAAATGAAACCGTCAAGACCAGCATCTGAAATGCTGTAGAAATAAAGTCATTTTAATGGTCAGCCTGCTGCAACCACGTAAACATTCTCTAGTTCCTTTCACAGCCCAGCATCTTGTATTTTGTTTTATTTTTGTTTTAATCTGACATACAGGGAGACATGAGTTGGAGACTCAAGGGAACGGAATCTAAGAAGTAGAGATGCATCAAGGGAAGATAAGGAACAGAAATCATCAACGGGAGATATTAAATTCCAAAAATGAGACTGAAGGAACGGGACATACCAGAAAAAAAAAATAGAGATAAGATGGAAAATAACATGCTGAACTCAATGTTAAGCAAAAATATGAGATTGAAATAATCCAAGATTGTCTCTCCATCTTCTTATATGCTTCTAACTGTATAGGCTGTCATATCTGAATGAGAATTCATGTCACCTGACTAAATACAGAACCGTTCTGCCACGGAATTGGGTCTGCTCTTTTACCTTCAGTTTTCAGCAGCAGAAAAACTTTCTCTTACCTGCAGCTGCCCTTGCCAATGCAACCCATGGGACTCCTCCTCACACTGCTGCTTTGCACTTCCTCAATAGCACACACTACATACAGCACTAGAGAAAGAGCAGAAAAAAATATCAGAAAGAACAAGCATCGAGAGGAAAAAATTTAAACATCCTGCAGTCTCTCACTAGATTGAGCATCAAATGATGGCCATTCTGATGTCCTTCACATCCCCAGAAAGCTCCACATCTTATTGGCTGCCACAGAAAGTAGCTCCATTTCTAGAGCTAAACACAAAGTTCTCTGAACAGGATGTGTTGGAATGCTGTGTTATTATTGATCTATATTTATAATATCTTGGGCAGCACCTACATCAGCCTCTCTGTGCCAGGAGAGCACAAGCTCAAGTGGTTCTGTTTGGACCGCACATGGCAGCAGCCACTTCCCTGTGACCTGCAAAGGGAGGACACGCAACGTCTCTGTGCGCTGTCAGTTGTACAGGTCTGCATTGAACTCTGGGTGGGAAGAAGATCGCTTACAGAGTAGGCAGTGCTGCACCTGAAAGAGCACTCACGTTACCCTTGTATCCAGGCTATTTAACAGGAGAATGAATTACCCATCCAAGCTTTAATTTCTTCCTCTGACAATATTTTTTGCATCCTGTTTTTTCTTAACTTTTTATTAGCTCATTGGGCTATTTCCTCATTGTAATGGCAGCTCAGTCTCTTTCAGAAACTTATTAAACTTTACGCTACCTGCTTAATATCTTCATAAAGCAGAATGATATCTACTGTTTACAGTCAAAGGTGATGAACCACGAGAATGGATCTTTGGCTCAAATCCTGGCTGAGCCACTCAGTTGGCATGTGACCCCAGGCAAATAATTTGATCTTCTTCTCTTTAGTTCAAGCAGTTATAAATTTGGCTAAGCAGCAAGACCCTTCTGAAAAGCACTAGCCTTTGACCTCAGCTTGCATGAGTAAATGCATCTTCAAAACCTCAGCTGAACAACACAGCAAATTCTTTTTCACTTACCTACCGCCAGAAAGCATGCAGTTGCTCACATAAATTTAATCTCCAACATAGTAGGGAATTAGGACACATAAATATCACACTACTTAGCTAACAAGTAGAAGGCTTATAGCCTGTATTTTAACACTTTTCCTTCATTCAGAAATTACAGTAAGCTAAGAGTAGCGCTGTAGACTCACACATGAAGTTACATGACAGCTACTGATCACCTTACTGTTACTTCAATTAGACCTTGTGGATGAAAGCAGTGGAGAGAAAAGAACCTTAAATATGTATCCTGCTCCCATAAAAGCAAGCAAAGACAAAAAGTGCAACTTAGCATGCAGGAGCTCAGCAGAAGTGGAAAATAAACAGCCGTAACTGCTCACTCTCAGAGTGAGTTGCTCCAGATTCTTCCCATGACTGGGTATTTTTATTACACCAGCACTTACAGGAGGATCACTGCAGTCCCTGAGACTGCTATGAGAAAGGCCATTGGAAGTGATGTCTCAGCTTTTAGCGAGGGAGGATGACCCGAGGTTCTTTGACTCCACCACATTTAAACTCAGTAGTTATTACCACAACAAGTTTTTAACTCGTGTGAAAAAGGAGCAGCCACATGGTGAAGATGCTCTCACCCAGCATAACTCTACAAGAGCCGTTTCAGCAGTATCAGGAACACATTTTGCATAATGACTGCAATATGAAGTCATAACAAAACTATCTAATATTTGTGATGAAAGCCTTGAGGACAATGACAAAGGCGCCCATTAATAAGACGTTCAGCAGCAGAGTATACCCAGTAGAGTTGGGCAAATACTGCAATCCATCTCCCTTGGAAAATTCATTTGAATTTTTAAATGGATTCCTTTTGACTGTTCGCATCCCCTTTGTGCTCACTTTCCATGAATAGCAAATGAGCTTTAATAAGGGGAATAATCATGAAAAACACATTTTAAGCTTGAACATTTGCCAAATGAAACCCTCAAATCCCACAGTCAATGGTTAGCAGTACCTTTTATGACTTTTACACTAACTTCAGAATATTCACTGTTGGTCAGTTTTCAGACACTTGCAGTAAGGAAACACAGCTATTACACACAGAACTGGGCGACAAGGTTGAAGTATTACTCTGTACAATCAGGTATACCTGAATTATTTGCTGGCTAAGACTTAGTTCTTGACAATAATTATGACAAAACAATGTATTTTGAAATTTTGCATTTTTTACTTTGTAAACAATAAAAAACCCCAAACAGTAAACTGTTATTTACTGAGGCAATAGGCAATACGATTTGCCAGAGGATAGAGCAGTTATGGGTATAAAAGCTTTACTCATAGCCCTTTAGTGAGAAAAATATAAAGCACCTAAGATGCACAGCTGCAGACAAGAAATACAGAATGATATCTTTTCCTTTAGTTTCAATACACATCTCTGAGCTCTCAGGGAAAATCTTTTGTATCTCATTTGTAGAGCAAATCACAACAGCAGAGTTCCCCACAGGTCAACCCCATTTAATTTCTTACGATAGAAGCCTAAGAGCAAATTAATCAGTTTCACCCAGAAACTTCTCCTGGCGATTTTGAAAGCAGAGGTAAAAAAAAGTCACCCTTGCAATTCTGTTTTCTATTTACCGTGGCATATAAATAAATAAGCCTTAGAGCATTCTGTTGTGCAGCACTGACCTCAAGCTCGAGCTAGATATACTATAGGGAGCAATCCCAATTTGGTAGTGGGTGGAAAAGGTGACCTGTTAGGTCTTTCCATCTCTAACCACAATTATACTTTGAACCATACAAGAGCTACTCCAGAGGCTGAAGCACCACAGAGCATCATTTCAATGAAAAGGCTCCAACCAAACCAAATGCATTTTGATGACAAAAACATTAATATGGTGGACTCCTCCGTAACTAAATTGTTTTCATAATTTCTAGCATAAGGAATATAAACATATTTTATGAAAGTAGAAATACTGGAATTCACTAAATTATTATCATCAACAAATAACCTAAGGCTCCCTTCTAATGATGGTAGTATACAGGCTCTTTTCCTTTAACTAATATTTGAGATCTCTTATCAGTAAATATAGTCAAACCCCTGGACTAAACACAGTAAAGGTACAGAAAACCAGTGAAACCAAATTGCATACAACTTGGTAATACAGTCAGGTAGGAAACTCTTGAACTGCATCCATGGAGGAAAAGGGTGATGGGAGGAAAGTAAAATGCGTACTATAGCAAAAATCAGGTGTTGAGATAAATGAATTGCTTTTATGCTTCCAATAATTGTAAACATCCTGTTGTTTCATATCCCTGCCATGCTTGAAGAGATCTGCAGCAGTTTTTTTGTATTACAGAACAGCATCAGTTTCTAGATTATTTTGGAGAATAAATTTGTCTAGTTATGTCATAAACAACTCAAAGCAGTTTGGTCACAGAAGCTGAAAAGTTGAATTTTAGCCTATTAGACACGGTAGTAGAAGCAAAAGTTAGGATTTAAAATCAAACTCGATTAAATAGTGTCTCCCAGCGGTACCCACCGGTACTGCAAACTTAAAACTACCGAGAGGGTCGATGACTCCCTGCAACCCAGGGAGGAACAGCAGCAGCCTAACAACGCACGAACGAAAGATCATCTTCTTCTCACTAAAATGAAAAGAACATTTGCATGTTCTTTTTAATGCTGTATAAAAAAATTTTAAAGCAGAAATGGGATAATCCAGGTAATGTCGGTCAAAGTGCAATTCCAAACATAAAGTCTGATTAATGAGGGATTTGACAAAAATAATTGAAGAGTGATATAAGCAATGCCAGTGGACGGAGTTACAGAAGACAGACCTTGTGAAAAAAGCATGATATCTTTTTTTGGTGGGACTACAGTTTCGTTGAGTAAAGGCAATACTGTCACTATAACAAGAATTCTGCAAGGACTGTAAAGCTTTTTGAAAATGAGCTGTTTGTCAGCTTATAGACAGCTTTTTTGAAAGCTGCAAATCAGCGCAGCATATATTATATTGACTAAGGAAACTTTAGCTAATAGGCTTTGTAATTACATGTTATTTTCAAACTTCCTACCAGGGTCATTATGGAGACTTCTTTCCGTATTTTTTGACTGGTGTAGCAGGCAGAGGACAGACCATTGACCTAGATCACTTCATAGACTGGGTCCCAGCAAATAACGTATAAAATAATAATAAAAAAAACCATTAAGGTCAAGTTTAAACTTCAAGCACCAAAGCATCTACGCTATGCTTACATAGCAGGGATCCTGTCTAGAGAGTACTGACTCTTACGAACATTTGAAAATAGGGAGAGATGAATAACTGAACCTGAGCACAATGTTAATATGGAGAAAAAAAGTCAAATTCTAAGATGCATCTACAGGAGAACCAGAAGTTGGGAGATTTTTCCATAGCACCTGTTTCAGGCCATAGTGGTTTTCAGTTCTAGTACACACAATGCAATGAGGATTTTAAGCAAGGGCATTTTCTTCAGAAATAAAACACAAAATGATTAAAGAGTTGCAAAAAATAAAAAAAAAAAAAAAAAAAAGGAAGAGACTGAGCTGTACAAGTTGAAAGAAAAAGAAAAAGAAAAAGAAAAAGAGAAAGAGAAAGAGAAAGAGAAAGAGAAAGAAAAAGAGAAAGAAAAAGAGAAAGAAAAAGAGAAAGAGAAAGAGAAAGAGAAAGAGAAAGAGAAAGAGAAAGAGAAAGAGAAAGAGAAAGAGAAAGAGAAAGAGAAAGAGAAAGAGAAAGAGAAAGAGAAAGAGAAAGAGAAAGAGAAAGAGAAAGAGAAAGAGAAGAAAAAGAAAAAGGAAAAGAGGTCATTAGATGACAGTGTAAAGGCAGAAGAGGAAAATAAATTTGATGGGAGGTATTTTTCCAGTTTTACAAATACATCATGAGGCAAAAAACAAGTTAGCAAATTTTGACTAGAAATGAAGTCAATTTTTTCCAACAATAAACATAATTAACCTTGGTACAGCTCCTTTAAGTAGAAAGAGGTTTCCAACTGGGAATATCACTGCTAAACAGAATAATTAATCTAAAAGCACATGCTAGATCCGCTAAGCCCAGCTTCCTCCACAAGCTGCCCATTCTGAGCGAATGGGATTAGATTCCCGGACCTTCGGCTATGACATCCCCACAGACTTCATCACTCCTGCTAATTACGTGCAGGGAGTTCTTAGATGCTTCCTCACAAACGAAGGCAAAGAATCCTGCTTCAGAAACGCCACTACATGTAACAGAGCCGTGGATACTGATCCTGATTTTATGTTTGTTCATTTGGAAAACAGACAGCTTCCCCCATCAGCTGCTTATCTCCCCTGCAGAGTAGGCAGGAGACTAAATCTCTAAAAGACAGTAAGTATTGGCATCCAGAGAGCAACTAGGCAAGTATTGTGCATTATATCTTTTTACAAGTACAAGAAATGGCACATTAATCCTGAGGCTGTTCTAGATATGGGTACTATTTTTACAATATTTGGCATTTACTGAGCCAGCAATCCAAGAGGAGGAACCTCCAAGAGAAAAGACAGCATTTTTTCGGTTTTGTATGAGTTAGAAGCAGATGCTGAACTGCCAGATGCTTCAAAATTGCTTTGAGAATGGAAGAACCAAATTCAAAGATATGCTACAAGATAATCAGATCTTCCATCTTTTACCTCAGTGATGGAGGTTTTAGNAATGAAAAGATACAATTTTTATTGATTCCACAACTGTGGGTCCCAGACTTTAATATTCCATCTCTTGTTTGTGTTACTCCATCTACTTTTGTTTTTCCTTGAGACAGCCTGTCTTAGACCTCACGGCCTACAGAACCCCATCTCCAGGCTGTGTACTGCAGAGCTGTTTATGAGCACAGTACAAGACCAGCATATAATCTCTATACACTTTCTCTTACCATCTAAAACACAAAGGTGGCTGATGAAGCCCACTTTAGCTCCACAGCCTACCTCCCAACAGGAGGGAGGGGAGAGGGTGCAATAATAGGCTTTACAAGCACAAGGAAGAAATCCCTTTGCAAGAAGAAAACCCGGTAGTTGCTTTGCCAGGGCAGAAGTGAGGTGTATCAAGAGATACATCTGCATGGTGCCAACTGAGAAATACTGGTAAGCAGGAGAACATTAAATGGTCAATCCTCTATCGCTCCTGGATTTGAATACCTGACTTGTGCACATTCGGTTTTCACATGCAGAGGCCTCTAATAACCTACACGTTAAACTTTTATGCCTGCATTCTACATGAGTCTCTTAGGTCATGCTGTTTTCAGGCCTTTGTCAGATGAGTCAGGCCTCAAGCTTGGGAAACTTGAACCAAAAGCACCTGAAACATTTCTTTGTCGAAATATCGAGCAACTTCTATCAAAAGGTACTGCATTGAAATTCTGCGCTGCATCTCCTGGCACGTTCTTCTAAGCAGTGAGACCTCCTGAGAGGCTCACTCTTCCCAACATAGGCAAGAACAAACATGTAATTGAACTTTAAAAAGAATTCTCTCACTCATTTAAAATAAAAGCTTCTCTGGCACTCACTGGTGTTATCCAAGGGAGCGCTCTATGAGTAAGGAATACCCTATGAAAAGGATATTTGTACTGCTTGCTTTCTGTTCTACCATGTTTTGTTTCTCCAGCACTTATTGAAGGGAAACCACATGAAGAAACGCACGTGTCATGGTTCAGGCCCTCAAACCGGGACGGTGCGTCTCGTCATTCTGCTGCAGCGCTGCACTGCGCCTTCCCTCTTCAGCTTTTAATGAAATCTTCCGATACTTACAACATTTTTGCAGCTTTTACTTTAAAATATTAAAGAAGCTCTTGTTATCCTGTCAGCCTTGGCTCTCCCCGCACACACCCCTTGCCCTGTTTACAACAAAATACCAGATGACCACAGAAGTTTGTCTCTGATTTCACTGGGATAAACTCAATTGTTAGATTAAGGGTAAACAGTTCTCTTTGGCTTTAGTGACTCAACCCTTGACTGACTTTTACTCCTAAGAGGTTGGTCTCCAAGAGAGGAAGGAAGGGAGTGTGGAAACTGAGAATTTTAAAAGTTTTCTGACTGGGATACTATAAATAAGCACGCAGCTACTACACAGTATCAGCAATGCATGAACTTAGCCCAAAGGTCTTCTATTTTCCTCTGTGAAACAGTGAACAAATGAGAGCAGTAATCTCACTCACTTTCATTTAATTAACCTTCATTTTGTAGCAGTCACTGAGTAAGCACACTGGTCTATGTTCTTCACTGTGTCAGCAATCAGCATCCAGTACATTCCAAAAGGGAATTAAATGCCCTTTCTCCCAAATGCTGTTTTTCTTCTCCTTTTCCATCACCACTGATTATTTCATCTTTGTTCCTCCTGAACAAGAGCTCCAGCATATTGGTCTCCTTCTCCCCTTTCCTCTCACATCCTGCTTACATAATATGTCTAAAATCATCTTGACTACCAAAACCAAGTCTACACTTTGGTCGTCTCTCACTAAGTTCTAACACCTCCTCCTCCTCATATGTTTGAGAACTTGGCTTCTGCAAATCAGTTTCTTACAGATGGTACTTCCATTTACTGGCACCAATTGGTTACTTAGAAGTATTAGTCACTGGAGATACACATTTTATAAAACATGTGAAAAATAAGAAAGTAGAATAAACAGGAACATACAGTGACTTACTGCCTTGGCTCTTTCCCAGACTTTTTTCCTCATAAGGACAAATACTAGTTTGCACCAAGCATTTGTGTTCAAGTGAGGTTATGATGTAGGCAATTAATTTTGAGAAAAGTATTAATGCTTTTTTAATAATCAAAATAACCATCCTCCAAATGCCACACTATTACAGCCTCATTTACAGAGCACTGACTCAGACCCAGAAACAACACACTGAACTTCCACAACATGAACTTCCACTACTTTTCCTTTTGATCCAGAGCAAGGCTTAATCTTTCAGTGCCTTTATCAACTCCTCCATTAGTGTGAAGAGTAACGTTGGTGTCTACCATAAATTAGCTGACGTTATGGGTTGTCTGTGCTCCTCACGCACCCCAGCCCCCTTCCCCACCTCAGCTCCCTGAATGGTGGCAGGCGATTACACAAAACCCAACCATCTGAGAAACAGACCTGGGATTTCTCCTGGAAGACGCCAGGAAAGACCATGGAGGTTCACACGCAGGCACTTATGCAGGACTACAGCTTGGCCTGTTCTTGTTCTTCCCTGGACCCTTTTCAACCCTCCGGTGCCCCCAGTACTAACCCCCACATCATTGCCCTTCTAACATGAACCCTAAAAACACAGAAGATTCCCACATGTATCTCCACCACAACCACCCCGAACTAATGCCACTGCATCCTAAGGGAGTCTAATATGTTCCTCTCATTTGCCTTCCACGGACACCCCAGCCATTTTGTCAACATTTTCTCTGCTGCACCCCAAATCTCTCGGGTTTCCCTCACTGACAGGGGATCTACCCTCTCTGCACACCCAGCCGCATAAGCCAGGGCTCTCCCAGGGCGCTGCACCTACCGAGCGCCGGTCTTCCCCTCAGCCCCCAGCCGCTCAGAGCCGCCCCTCAGCCGCGGCCCCGGCTCCCTCCGCTCGCTCCCGCCTGCCCCTCAAACTCCATTCAGCTGCTGTCCCGCTTCCCTCAGCTCGGTCCCGCCTGTCCCTCAGAGCTGCCCCTCACTGGGTCCCCGTCTCCTTCAGCTCGCTCCCGTCTGTCCCTCAGTCTCTCCTCAGCTGCTGCCCTGACTCCCTCAGCGCGTCCCTTAGCTCGCTTCCGCCAGCCCCTCAGCTCTGCGGCCCGGGTCCCCNTCGCCCGCAGCGGCACCAACAACACCACCTTTCCCGCCCCTCCACTGAGGCCCTGCCTTCTTACGGTTGCACCGCCCCCCGCGCCATGCGCAAGCGCCCTGCTCTGGGAGCCGCGGGCCCGGCCGTGGCGTCTCAGCTTCGCGCCAACTCGTCCCCCCTGCTCCGCCGACCCCATGCTCCGCACCGAGAAAGTGCTGCAGCTGCGGGGCCAGCAGGGCCGCTCGGTGCGGGTGGTGCGGGAGCACTATCTGCGCCCCGACGTGCCGTGCCGCAGCGCCCTGTGCCGGGCCGCCTGCCCTCGCGGTGAGGGGGTCTGAGGACGGGTGGCTGGGGAGCTCCGGGGAGAAGAGGGAGGGAAAGCGGAACCGGTATCGCCCGAGCTGGAGCGGTGGGCGGCTTCTCTCCCGCGGGGGGCTGTCGTGCCTTAGAGCTCCTCGGGCCGAAACTGTGATCCCTGGGCGGAGGGGATCCCACACGGCCTGGACGGACGGATCTGCCGGGCCGGGGAGGCCTGACAGGACCCGGTGGGACCTGTCGCGGGTGCGGGGGGACAGCGAGCGGGACAAGCGGTAAATAAAAGAGAAATAAGGGTGGGAGAGGGCTGGCTAATAGGTGGGAGCCGCAGGCTCGGCCCAGAGCTCTCCTCTGCCGACCCGGGCCGGGTATGGGCCGTCCTGGGCAAGAGCAGGTAGAGGAGGGGAAAAACCCAGCGGTCCCAAATCGGGGATAAGTGCTCGTTCACAGAGCAAAATCGTACAGGAACAAACGAGGCATTAACACAAGAGAAAAAGGGCTGGAGAAGTTGGTTGTTAGAGGATTTGACAATGAGCAGCTCAGGCACAGCGATAAAAGGCAAAAGGGTAACACAAGTTTCACGCTTCTGTTTTTTAAAGGCACTCTTAAAAGGCATTCATTTCTGCAGAGTGGTGGTTTATAGCATGCATTAAGTTCTATACGTACCCGTTCGGTATCCTTACGGCGGGGCCAGGCTGTTGTCCTGAAGTGGTTGTAATTCTGCATTGGCAGTTATTTCTCTGTAGTAATTAAATGCAATTGCCTGCATTGTATCTGGCCATTTCAGCCATGGGAAGGCTGCCAGCCTCTCTAATGTCTGGATTTGATGGTGGTTTCCTGTTTTTCCATACTGTGGTGCTACTTTGTGCATCATAGATCATCATGTGACCTTTGGCTGATATTTCAGGGTGGGCTTTGTTGTTGTTTTGTTGTTAACTAGCACAGTTTATTTGGTGCCAGAAACAGCCGGGCAAATAACTAACGTAATAGCCATCCTGTTGCTGCTGTCTGGGATGTCGGGGTCAGTTACAGCTCCCTAATGTATTGCATGTGGTGATGAATTCCTTAAGGATAAGTTAAGGATGTTCTTAAGGATAAGTTACAGGCACATACCAGAAAAAATGCCTTATTACCTCTTATACCATGCCTAATTTCCCCTCTTCTGCACTTAAGGTGTAAATTGTGCTGTAGATGAATATCAGAGTACATCCTATAATTATTCTAGGTAACTCACAGGTGGAATGAACATTTATTTCCATTCCTGACTCTACACAATGTGCTGAGCAAACTTATTTCATGCTGTGTGAGAGACACTTGCATCAATCACATCTACAGACACTTGGAAAGGTGTGCTGTGCCTACATAGAAGTTACTGTGATCTAGATGTGTAGGGTAGGCAAAAATAGCTTCATGTGGGCAGTTAGACAAATCTTCCAGTGACATTTCACTCTTAATGACTTACTAATAAATACTAACTTTCTTGTATGCTTTCTGCCCTTATCCATTATATGCCTTCAGTGTGAGCTGTAGCTGTCTGTATGGATTCACACTTTCAGTGATTCCTGTGTGAGCTTCTAAGAAATATAAAAAATAAGCTGACTTGTCAAGACCTGTATATTTTTGTTAGCTTACAGCTCTACTGTAAGTTCAGTGGTTGTAATAGTGTAAGGGATAAATGGGCATTGAGAGAAAACACAGTGGAGACTCCCTCCTGCCCAAAAGTTTGATGATCTTTGAAATATCTGAAGCAATTCAACTAATTATTTTTGAGGTATGTTTTAAGATGCCATCTGTGATGGGTTGGTTTTAGTATTTTCATGGTGTATTCCTAAAGGATGGAGTCTCTTTGGAGAAAATTGGCAATGATGTTTAATAGCTTAGGTTCAAGAACATCTCATTGCAGTAGTATTGCTTTTTTTCACATGTACCCTTATCTGTATTCTTTTATGTAAAAATATAGAAAAAGAGCCTGCAGTAAATGGATAATGTTGAATAGAGAGATCTGTGGAAGCAGTGTAACAGAAGTACTCATAATTATACACCCTTTGAAAATTCCATTAAAAGATTTTCTGTGGTAGATACACAGTCTGGTTTTTCAAATGGAAGTGGAGGAAAAATGACTGTTACTTCCACTCTTGAACTTACATCCTTTTCATAGTGAAAGTGGATCTTTTTCACCGATTTGGGTAGCATTTGCACTCAATTTTTTCATTAGTGGATGAGAGAGAGTTCTGTCACAAATTTGTACCGCAGAATTGTACCACGGCAATCATAATTTTGTTCATCAGAAAAGGGGATATTCATATCTTGGAGGACACACAGCCCTAATTTCCTGACATCTGAAAGTATTTTTGAGAAACTGGTGTTGCAACTGAAAGTTTAAACCTTTAAACTCTGAATTATATTTTAGATGGCAAGTTGTTATCGGATGATGTTACGCATTATGTTGTCCCTGACTGCAAGGTTGTTCAAGATTACCTTGAGATTCTCGAGTTTCCGGAGCTGAAAGGTATTATTTTCATGCAAACGGCGTGTCAAGCTGTGCAACATCAGAAAGGACGCAGGTACGAACCCTATAATAAATTACTTTAAATTTAGATTGAAGATGCTAACGCTATAAAATGTGTACTTTAGCACAGTAACCCAAAGTCAGCAAATAGACTGTGCTTAACTTGGTTTTTAGGTCTTTCAGGTGTATTTATGTAATTTTACAGAAGAGCAAGAACTGTGAACCTTTGTGATCCGTGGACATCGGCGCCTGTCCACTTGACAGGAATGATATTGAACCTGTAGCATTATTAACTAATCCTGTGGTTTGTGGCAGGAATTAAGTGGATTCTGTGACTCTGCAGCAATGATCTATTGTGTGCCACAACTACATTATGGACTTGGTTTTGGTTGGCTGTATTAAAGACTGAGCATTTGCCTGAGCAATTAATCCTGTTATATGTACTTACCTTAGTAAATATTAACGTGTGATTTGCCATAGCACATAAGTGTGCAATTTGCTATCAGGGTCTTTCTATATTTCTAAAGCTCAAACACCTTTGAAGAAGCAGCTCTGCTCCAGAAGTGATAAAATAAGTTCCTGAATGTTTAGAATGTTTGGGGGGGCTCACTGGAAAGCAAATGTTTTTGAAAATACACAACATTCATAATGGAAATTGGAAAGGCTTGCTTACAGATGATGTGTTAGGTTTTATCATCAATGGTATAATTTAGTGAATGCATTTCTTTGTGCATGATGGTACTTGTAGTTGAGTTTTTCAGCTGTATTTTCATCTGGAGTTAAAATAGCATCCTCAAGAGAAGTTCCAAGACTGTATTTATCTGTTTCGTATTCCAGGCAGTACAACAAGTTACGAAACCTAGTAAAAGATGCCCGTCACGACTGCGTTGTGTTTGCTAATGAGTTCCACCAGCATTCTTATTTGCCAAGAGAGAAGGGCGAGTCTATGGAGAAGTGGCAGACCAGGTTTGTTTTACATGGTACTACCCTGCATTTAGGGATATTAGCATGCATTGGCTATGGGAGAGTTCATACTCTTACCCTGCTTCCCACAAACCCTTCTCAAGAACTGCAAGTCTGTCCTTCTGTGATTAGGAAAGCATCAACATTGTTTCCTCAGGAAAAGAGACAAAAGTGTACTTAATTAAATGCAGTAATGCTAAAAATAGCTGGACCATTTTAAAGAATACTGTAGCATAATAAATAGATCAAGCACACCTTATTGGACTGGTAGATCTAGTGTTTGGTAGCCTGCAAACTCCACGGCATTGGAGCCATGGCCGTTCCAACTTGCTTCGTGCAAATTTGCACTAAAAGGAGCAATATGTTATGTTACAGCCAGGGCACAAGTGGGTGTACTGGGGAGGAAACATTTCATTCTCCTCTATTCTCTTGGTGCTTATGTATGGCACATTAAAAAATGTTGTGGATACAAGGTTTATGTAGCTTTGAGTATATATCTCAAGACTCTACCTGTTAAACTAAAATCTCCTTTATCCAAAGCCTGCAGATGGTTTGCAGGTAGCAAGTGAGAGATGCCAGAAATCTTAATTGAAACTTTGCTTTTCTAGGAGTATTTACAATGCAGCTGTCTGGTATTTTAATCACTGCTTGGGTCAGATGCCAGTTGTTATGGTAACAGAAGATGAAGATGCTATCAAGCAGTACGGAAATGAAACAGAAGGAGTGTTTGTGATTTCCTTCAAGGTAACATACCAGAAAAATCAAAGAATGTTTCCTTTACGCTGCATCAAAAGGACAAAACCAAGTGCTTTAGAGCCCAGTGTATAGTGCAAATAATTTCAGAGTTTACGTTGAAGAAACCTGTGATGCTAACTTGTGTCTTCCTTTATCAAAGACAGCTAGGATGGCAGTCATTGGAATGCCATAGAAAATGGTGCCAGGGAACAAACCAGAGAACTGAAAAGAAAAACAGCTGCTCTAAAGATAGAGGTCATCCTTCTTAGGAGCACTTTTCATTGTTTTCCTTGTTTGTAAAGAATTGGGCATTGGTGAACAATGATGGGATACCTCAGCCAGCTGTCTAAATTGTAGTGCAAGCAGTCCATAAACAGCTTAGCTTAAACATCCCTCAGCATTATTCTGCTCATTCCCTTTGGCCGTGACTACTGTGGGTGCAGTGATGCGTGAGGAGATAATTCATTCTTCATTTAGTTGTCCATCTCTGATGCTGCTTGTATTCAGTGGGACTGCACGGCACGTTTATGTTTAGCTGTGGAAAGATGTTGGGTAAAGGCAGGACCAAGCAGATTTACCTTAATGCTGTATAAAAATGACAATCACAGAATTACAGAATGATCTGGGGTTGAAAGGGGCCTCTGGAGATCAGCTAGTCCAACCCCCCCCTAAAGCAGGTCCGCCCAGAGCAGGTTGCACAGGAACGTGTCCAAGTGGGTTTGAATGTCTCCAGAGACGGAGACTCCACCTGCCCTTGTTGCCATTGTACTTGGAGTAGTGTGTTGCCTGGATGGGGTGTATTGTTAGTAAAAGTTTATGAATCTCTAGTCTAGGATGTGGTCTTAACAGTCATGCCTCCTTTGTTCTATTTAGCAAATGAGTTGGGTTGAATCTGGAAGGAATCTGTAGAGCGGGCACGTCCTTAGCACTTGGATGTGCTGTTTGAGTGTAGCACATGAGAGAGCTCTTACCCCTTTGGGGCTTTCCAAAGGCATTACTAAGAGAACAGAGACCTCTAAATACTTTCATGTTTGTTTATGTGTGTGCATACAGAATTACTTGGATAACTTTTGGCCTGACTTAAAGCCAGCCCATGAACTCTTTGATTCTATACTTCAAGCTCGGCGGGAACGGGAGAGTGAAAGCCAAGAAAACCATGGAAAAGAATATCCTGAGCACTTACCTGTGGAAATATTGGAGGCTGGGATCAAATCTGGAAGATACATACAGGTAGTTTGCGCTACAGAGAGCATCCACAGAACACTGCAGTCCTCTGCTTGGTCCCTTTAGTTGCCAGAATTATCTAATCAGTCTAAAGAAATATTGCTAGAGTGGGAAAAGGGAAAGAAAACACAGAAGCAGGAGTTAGAGGATGGAAGGCATTAGTAGTCTCAAAATATTTCCCTTGATTCATTTTGTGAACATGGGGGGCTTTTCTCTTGGAGAAGGAAAAACAAGGATTTGTTACTGAGGATCTTCAATTTGTTATGGATTTTTCTTCAGGTTGATATCTGATATACTGTAATTTGAGAAACTGGGTGTGATACGAAGCAGCTATAACTCATGCCTAAATAATAAAAATGCTGTACAGGGGCAGCATTTCTTACATATTTTGCCCAGAGATCTAAGTCAGTGAAATTAGTTTACAGTTTCCCAGCTGTTCAGAGCCTTAATATGGATTGTTGGTGGACAAGTGTCCTCTTAAAAATAATTTAAAGAATTAGAGGTAGTAACTTTTCTTTTCTTGGCAGTTTCAGTAGCGAGGCAAGAATAGAGTATGAGCAATGAACAGAAAGACTGAGGATTTTCTCTCTTGTAGGAAGAACTCCTGGTTCCGTATCGAGGCAGGCAGCAGAAGTACCCAGCCTGGGATTTGAATAAATGGGCCTTTACCAGCTTTGAGCAGTTCTTTTAAATTTGTTCTTGAAGTTCTTTTAAATCTGAGCATTTAAAAGAACTTAGCGTTCTTTTCCAGAAGTGAGTTCTGCATTGTACAGAGAGAGCAGTTATGTTCAGAATAACCTAAGTACCAATCAAAACTACTAATTTATCTTAAAGTAATTGTAAGCCCCAACATTTTATACTTTAAAGTTGCCTACTTAGGGGGGGGACTGTTTCATTCTGTTTATTGGTTTGCTCTTCTCTTTTAGGGTACGCTGAATGTCAATAAGCATAGAGCCCAACTGGAAGCTTTTGTTCGACTTGAGGGATTTGGCGGCAAAGAAACAGGTGAAAAGATGATGAGAGGATTTACTCAATGCCTTTTTGATGCTGTCTGAAAAGCCATTAGAACCGTGTAGCGTATGTAGCTGTTCAGCTATTAAATCAGATGAAAGCTAAGACACTCTGACGCTTGGGTTATTTTCATGGGCTGTGAAGGAGGCTGAAGATGAGCTCAGAGGGTGGGTGTCATGAGAGAACGATAGGCTTTATGTCCTCCTTCCTCTGTCTCGGGACCTTTGGCCGTGGTCTGGATTCTTGTCCCACCAACAGCTTTTCCAGGGCCTGGCTGGAAGTTGTGTATCGATGTAAATTATCTCTGTGCTTTGCTCTAACTTCAGATGGCCACTTGCCTGACTGAAATAACTGTCTGCACAGGGGCTGGCAGGATTAGGCAGCGGGTCGTTGTGAGTGTAATAGGAAAAATGCCTTTTGGATCAGACTGGAACACCAGAATTGTCTTTCTGGTCCAAGGTAGTAATAAATACCTTTGAAAGAACAGCATATTATACAGGTACATTGGCCCAGCTTTCACTAGTAAATACTTTCCCGTGTTGCAGTGACAGACCCTGCAGTCAAACCAACGTTCATTATATTAATCCTTTTTTAAAAATTTGTTTTAATTCTGGTCCTGCCCAGGAACCTGTGGCAGCAGTTTCCACAATTTCCCTGTGTGGTGTGTTCTTAAAGCTGCTGCCTAAGAAGAGAGAACTCATCCTAGCCTATGCTGCTTTTTATCCAAGAGATTACTTACAGAATTCCTTAATATCGCCTTTAAAAAAATCAGGGGAAGGTTTTAATTTTCTTAACAACATTAATTACTTGCCAACAGTCCATTTTGGAAGAAATCACATTGCAAATGTCGTTGTTATTTCAGCAGAATGCTGCCAAGAGTTGGGATTTGAATTTTTTAGCGTTTTACACTTCTCTCTCTCTTTTCTTTTAAATTTAGATCTTCAAAGTGACATCCTTATCTACGGGGCCAAAGCTCGAAATCGTGCGATCCACGGTGACGTGGTAGCGGTGGAGTTACTGCCTCTGCGTGAGTGGAAAGGAAGGACCGTTGCCCTCTGCGAAAATGAGAGCGAGGATAAAGCACCGGCGGACACCACGGGTGACCCCATGCCCACAGGTAGCGTAGGCAGCGCGGTACTGTGCTCTGGGAAGGCCACCTCACCTTGGTCCAAGCTCTGTTGAATTCTTCACTATACCGGTCCCTCCCCTTGGTGTCTCTGGTTGTCACGTTTTTTGCACTGCACTAGATTTGATGTGATTCTCCCCAGTGAAAGCATTCTAATGTACCCCAACAAGAAGGCCATGAGATTCTTTCTAAGTGCAACCCCCTCCCCTCTTTTTTTTTTTTTCCCTCCCCTCTTTAATTTCATTTGCAGAAATAGCTGAATTATTGTAGTTATCTTCCTCAAACAATCGAGTTTGGAATACGTTGCTACCCAAACACATCTGTCCCTCTTCACAGCTCTACAGGAAACAACCTGCCATTTTAATAGAGACCCGTTTGCCAGAATGTGCGCTCGGGTCCTCCACTATCACTCTTGTTTATACAGAAAGATAACAGCATCCTTTTCATTCCTGAAGGACAAATAATGTTCAAGACGAAGGGTTTTTTCGTTAGGTGAAGAAGTAGCCAGCTCCCATCACAGTGGGACGTGCCCAGGCACCATGGGAACTTAGAGTCTTATTTGAATGTACTACTCTGCAGGTATAGCTGTTTTGCTGAGGTCAAAATTAAAATGTTTAGGAGGCTCATACTTTTCCTGTAAGAAAATGCTGTTTGTTTTTGATTTTGCTATTAATTTTTTTCTGTATTTTTTACTAGAGTTGGCCCCACTTCAGTAGTAGTGGGAACCTCTTGGATAATTGACGTACTATATCAATTGAAATCTATACGAGTTAGCCTCCACATAAATAAAAGCTCATTAAATTCTGGCTCTGCCAACAACAATTTGTAACAAACTTGTTATGTTGTCTGCACACCATATGTTGTCAGCAATTGTAATACTGATTTGGGGACACATTTGTTCACAGCACAAAGCAGTGAGGCTTCTGCACCTCCTGCATGTTTGCATTCGTGTTCCCGTTTAACTCTTTAATTTAACAGCCAACAATGTTCCTTATTAAAAGGTAAAGTTGTTGGAATCATTCAAAAGAACTGGAGAGATTATGTGGTCACTTTCCCCTCTAAAGAAGAGAACCAGTCCCAGAGCAGAAACACGCAGAAAGTCCTTGTCACGCCTTGGGACTACCGAATTCCCAAAATCCGGATCAGCACCCAGCAAGCTGAAGCATTACAGGTAATCTGACAGAAGTCTTTCTCTAGTCTGTCTTCCTGCAAAAGGGTGGGGGTGTTACATGCTCTGAGGATGTTTCCTTGGCAAAAGCCTATTTGAATAGTGCATTTGGCCACCGTTCGGGTCCCCTGACCATCTCTGTACCGCTTGCTTTGGTTGTTTCTGATGAAGGTCATATGTGGGGTATAAATTGTGACAGCCCATGTAGCTTTGTGGGATCTCTGACTGTTTATCAGCTTGGATGAAAGTAATAAGAGCTTTTCAACAAATTGATAATGAATTATGTGATTGCCATAGAAAGAAGAAACAGGGGGTTGTTCATTCCTGGCGCCTTTTACCTTGTAGTGTCAGTACTTCTCCACAGCCAAGAAGTAAATTCCCATTCTGTCCCTTCTGGTATGAGAATATTTGTGTACATCTTGGTTTTGCTTTTATTTTTGCACTTTAATATAGAGGTTCTCCATGTGATGACCCCAAGTGGGTCCTTGATCAGGAAAGAAATGTGATTTTCAGTATTTGTTTGTGTGCTCCTTGGTGTGGGCTTCTTTCTCCTTTCCATAAAGTGTCGAGAGCTGCCAGTCTCTGGATTGCACTGTTTGCCCCTGAAGGGGTATTTATATTGCTTGCTGTTCTAACAGCATTGTCTCGCTGCAGGACTACAGGGTTGTGGTGCGTATTGATTCCTGGGAATCGACTTCTGTCTATCCAAATGGACACTTCGTGAGAGTTTTAGGAAGAATTGGGGATCTTGAGGGGGAAATTGCAGCTATTCTGGTGGAGAACAGCATTTGTGTCGCCCCTTTCTCAGAAATCCAGGTTGGTCTTTGTGATTTGATACGTTCTTCTCTGTGGTTTTCTGGGGTCTTGTTTAAAGAGAGGCACCCTCTTACAGCTGAGTGGCTCAGTTGCCAACGGGTTTTTGAAAGCTGAAAACTGCTTATAGGTTATTTTACTGACTTACTTGTGGATCAGTGGTTCTGTAGATGCTATGAATTTTCAAGTCGAGTGATTTTAAGACAATGTATTTGCTATGAGATTACAAACTCTTAATTCTAATTTGAGGCAGATTTTAAAGATATTACAGTCTTTAATATGTGTTTCTGGTGCTGATCCTAAAGGCACAGACCTGCTGAAATCATTGCCTTAAATCCTTTCCTTTTCAACAAGTAGGGGAACCAGCTCTCATAGATATTATAGACACAATTGATTGAAAGAAAAAGAATGCAAAAAACCCCCAAACCAACCCAATATACAGTGGTGATGTTTGCCAGAGCTGCAGTATCACAAGAATACCACTTGTTAATAATATGTGTAACATTCTTCTCAATTGTTTCATAATTCCTGTCAAGTAAGTGCAATAGACTGACTTGGAAAATTAAAGGAAAGAACTATTTATCCATGATCAAAAAGTACATGGAACAATTAATGGAGTAGAAAAGGAGGAGCTAAATCTAACCTTTTGTTTTGTAGAAATGCTATAACTGCACATTCATCCGTAATGTTTTTGTACAGATGAGTGAAATGCCCGTGAGTTCTGCAAAGACTCCGTGGAAAGTGAATCCAGAGGAGGAGAAAAGGCGTCTGGACTTGAGGGACACGCACCTGATATTCAGCATCGACCCAAAAGGCTGCGAGGACGTGGATGACGCGCTCTCCGTGAGGACTCTGCCTAACGGGAACCTCGAGTTAGGTGTCCACATCGCAGATGTAACCCACTTTGTGGCAGCAAATTCTTACACTGATGTTGAGGCCAGAGCAAGGTAAATTATTCTCGGAAAACTAGAGAATTCACAGAGTTGGTGATGCTGCCCTAAGGAAATGTTGAGAAACACTGGAAGGAAGGAAATGTTCTTTCTTTCCTGTCATGGAAATGTCTCATTAAAACCAATCTATAACTAGCTGTGTTTTACTTTTATTTGGATAAAACAGGCCTGCTGGGCAGGGAACAGCTTTCTGGCCTATTGCTTCACCCTTTTACCATCTACTTGCTCTTCTCCACAAATGTAGAGTTCCTCCTTCCCTAATCACTCGTGTTTGCTTCAAGCTCTAGTTGAACAGCTGTGATTTAAAGTATTTACACACCACGTGTTTGCACTCCACGGGAGATGAATCTTCACACGGAACAAAGAACACCCACAAGATGGAATTCAGCCTTATGTGAATTTAATTCTGGAGGCATCTGCCAGACTTAATGTTTTAATATTTGGTCTTTGGGTTTTAATGTGCCAAGTATTTCGTTCACCTCTTGATTATTGCCCCCGTTTTGAATGGAAACTGCTAAATCACTTTATGAAATGTGTTCTTTGTAGATGCAAAGAGATGTAAACATTCTAGCTAGCAGAGGTGGTTTGATGTAACTGTTAAATGGCCACAGTTGAGCATGTTTTGTACAGCCCCAGCTCTGGCCTTACTGGCAGTTGAAGATGCAGAGGAAGGCAAAATTAGGCTTGTCCTGTACAAGCAGTTGTGTAAATAATCTGAGTTTGGTATTGCACTTGCGTGAATTCCCTAAGAAAAACCTTTTTAAAATCATGGTATGTGTCGTGTTTTGCTGAAGTCACCCCCAAACTGCTTGGGAGTCCAGAAGAAACAGTAAATGTGTTTTATCCCTCAGGGCAACAACTTACTATTTAGCGGATCGGCGTTACGATATGCTGCCCTCCGTCTTGAGTGCCGACCTCTGCTCTCTTCTCAGCGGAGTCGATCGGTAAGATCCTGTGTACAAACTGCTTGTGCACTTGCTTTTTGAATTCTGTGCTGTTATTTGTAAGCAGGGTAGCAGGGAGTCAGGAAAAGCTGAAATACAGTTTTGCCCCGAGACTGCCTTGCCCTGCAGTGATGTTTACCTGCACCCTTAGCAGTTTGCTTTGGATTTAAACAGCTGCCTACAGTTTATTTCACATGGGCTTCAGTCTGGAGTGCGTGTACCCATGTGAATAGTCACAGGTTTTACTATTGCCCTGTTCCTCAAACACGCTGTGCTGTTACCCCATTTCATTGCAGTTTAGAGGGTTAATCGGCCTGTTGGTGTTAGGATAGATGGGGTGCAGGTATGTTAATTGTGGATGCATCTGACTAATGAAAATGAACAAAAGGGCTAGAAAGATGATGAGGGCCTGGAGCATCTCGCTGCTGAGGAAAGGCTAAGGGACTTGGGTCTGTTAGTCTGGAGAAGAGAAGGCTGAGGGGGCACCTGATCAATGCCTATAAGCAATTAAAGGGTGGGTGTCAGGAGGATGGGGCCAGTCTTTTTCCAGTGGTGCCTAGTGACAGGACAAGAAGGAATGGGCACAAGCTTTTGAATATAAGAAGTTCCATCTCAATGTGAGGAGGAACCTCTTCACTGTGAGGGTGGCAGAGCCCTGGCAGAGGCTGCCCAGAGAGGTGATGGAATCTCCATCTCTGGAGATGTTCCAAACCTGCCTGGACACGTTCCTGTGGGACCTGCTCTGGCAGGGGGTTGGACTGGATGATCTCCAGAGGTCCCTTCCAACCCCAAAGCATTGTGTGAATCTGGAGCAATAGCTATTGCTGTGCTTTAGAAGAGATGTGGCCTTATATCTCAGGGAAAGTACTGACCCAACAGATGGAAAATGCTGCTGACAGTTGGTCTTCACTTAATAAATTGTGATACACGAGACTGAATGGCAAGTGCATCAATTAGTGGCGCTGCTTTGTTTTGTTTTCTTCCCTAGAGGAACATTGGTTTGTTTTGGTTTTATCAAGAAAACCAAACATTGGTTTTATCAAGAAAATTATGTTTCCTGTAAAAAAAACCAAACCCAATGCAAACCGAGAATGCAACCTGTAAATTTGTTAACAGGTTTAAGTGCTGGAGTTGACAGTTGTAAGTCAACCATGACTCTCTCTAGTTGTGATTTTGTGTTTAAGGTATGCTGTGAGTGTCTTGTGGGAACTAGGAAAAGAGTCCTATGAAACGCTGGGAGTCCGCTACGAGAAGACCCTCATTCGCTCTGCGTACAAGCTGGTGTACGAGGCAGCACAGGCGCTGATAGATGGAGACACCGGTGTCGTCGGTGAAATCCCAGAACTGGGAAACTTGGATGAACAAACTCGACAGGCCAAGCTGGATGAGCTGGTTTGGGCCATATCAAAACTCCGGGACGTAGCACGAGCCGTCAGGGCTCGGCGGGACAGCTGCGGGGCTCTGGAGCTAGAAGGGGTAGAAATCAGAGTGCAGCTGGATGATAAAAACAACATCCACGATCTCCTCCCCAAGCAGCCGCTGGAGGTGCACGAGACGGTAGCGGAATGCATGATTCTTGCCAACCACTGGGTGGCCAAAAAGATCTGGGCAGATTTTCCTCACCAAGCCTTGCTGCGTCGACACCCGCCGCCGCGACAGGAGTTCTTTACGGAACTGCGAGAATGTGCCGGTGCCAAAGGTTTCTCAATAGACACACGGTAGCTTTTATTAATTAACTTGGGTGCTTTGATTTAAAGCTGAGCAATGAACTGCTTGCCTATGTGATCATCTACAAAGCGTTGCCATTCTTGGTACCAGTGTTAATGGCCACTCTATAGCAATTGGTTAAAAAAACACCCTAATTTACCATAACCTTCCTGTGAGCAGGAGAGGCTGCTCTGAACAGGAGGGGCTGCCTGGGTGCTGCGGGTTGGACTGAAAAGGCAGTATCTGAGTGATTTTAGACATGCAAAAGAAGGAGTGCAGGCAGTGTGTAGTGGTTAAGCTCTGCCATAGCCTCTTTTGCCCCATATCTCCTGTAATAGCAGCGTAAGAGAGCACTTGTTTAAATCAAGTTAACTCTGTGCAATACAGTCATTTTAAATAACTCAATTCAGAATTACCTTGTCAAGATACTGTGAGAGGGCTGGGAGCTCCGTCACAGGAATAGCATCGCTTCCTTCAGAGCTAACCCTTTCTCGACAGGTCTAACAAAGCGTTGGCTGAGTCTCTGGATAAAGCAATCGACCCCTTGGATCCAATTGTAAATAAACTGCTGCGATCTATGGCCACTCACGCCATGTCTAACGCCTTGTACTTCTCCACCGGCTCTTCTCCCGAGGACGAGTTTCACCACTACGGTACGTTGTCACTTCTAGTTGTAGTGCCGTTCCTGTTGTTATTTCCGAACGGGGCGCTGGGGGGAGCAGCCGGTGGCTGTGATTGCTTCTCACCGCTTGCTGTTTCGCCCCTAGGACTCGCCTTGGACAAGTACACTCATTTCACCTCCCCCATCAGAAGATACGCCGATATCGTTGTCCACAGGCTCCTGATGGCAGCGACTCTGAAGGAAACTAACGGAGAAGTTAAGGATTATTTATTCAGTAATAAGGATCTTCAGGAGCTGTGCAGACACATTAATAACAGAAACCGGGTAAGATGGTCACGGGGGGTGTCTCCCTCCGCTTTTGTGCTGCCCAAGGGAACGGGACCCCAGTCCTGGCTGAGCTTTTGGGTACTAGAAGGACAATAGTCTCACTTCCTTGCTATTTATAATGCTTTGGGGCTTTTTTTACTCAAATAGCAGTTTTCTTCTGAGTGGTAGTAAAAGTGATCCCATGTTTCACCTGTACTGCTTGTGCTATTTCCTTTTAGATGTCATTTTTTTAGGGGAAAAAGAAACTCTGAGAATCATTCCAAACAAGCTCATTGAAATAGTTATTTTGGTTGGTTTGTCCCCTCTTTCGGGGGGTGTCTGCAGGCAGCCCAGCGTGCTCAGAAACAGTCTACTGAACTCTTCCAGTGCATGTTCTTCAAGGACAACACCCCGGAATCGGATGAGCGCTGCATCGCAGATGGTGTCATCTACTCAGTCCGAGCAAACGGCGTGCTGGTTTTTGTGCCAAGGTGGGTTGATCAGAGCTCGGACTGAGCTTAAAAACAAGAGGTTAATTGTTACTGGAATGCCACGGGGACGGCTCTGGTCCTTGGGAAAAGAAGTGTTCATAGCAGGGGCTGGTGTTGACCCGTGACTGCGATTTGGATTTTTGTTGGGAATGAAAAGCAGGGCTTTTCCCTGCATTGGCTCTGAGAAGGGGTTCCTGTGAGGAAGTGGTGAGACTCTGCTGCACAATATGTACTGACTTCAGAACGTTAAAGGGACGGGTTTTGTCCGAGCAGCTGCTAGGGCACAGCAGTGACTGGAATATTTTGTGCATTACTGGGAGCAACACTCTGCCCAGCAAGTGAACAGGTACAAGAAATGTAAGCACAGAATCACAGAATCATTTAGGTTGGAAGAGACCCCTGGGATCATCAAGTCCAACCATCAGCCCTACTCTACAAGTTCTCCCCTACACCAGATCCCTCAACACCACATCTAATCTGCTCTTAAACACAGTCAGGGAGGGTGACTCCACCACCTCCCTGGGCAGCCGATTCCACTGACTGACCAAGCACAAAACCTCTTGTTTAGGAAAACAAAACTGAAAACAAACCCCCACAGAACAACCCAAACCTCATTCGACAGGGATGGGAGGTAAAACAAACCATTCCCCCCAACACCCTGGACTTGTGGGAATGCAGCCTGGGCTGGGCTCCAAACCAGCTCAAAGTGGGCCTGTGGTCTCCAGTGTTCCCAAGGGCTTGGCCTGGCTGAACCTCCCCAGTCACCAAAGGCTTCCTCTTCCAGGGAACCCAGCAAAATCCACTGCTGGACTTTGAGTGACTTCTAATGGAGAACTGTTTCCCCAGTGTGGTCTCTGGTGTAACCTGTAATGCTGCTCCTCTTCCATTATCGGCCTTTCCAGGCTCCACCCACTGACTGTATTTTACTGCTGCTTCACTGCTTTCAAAACACTTCCATCACTGTCTTCACAATCGCCCTCTGCTCTGCCCTGGGGAGGTCCCAGCTGGAACTCTCTGTCCAGTTCTGGGCTCCCCAGTTCAAGAAGGACAGGGAACTGCTGGAGAGGGTACAGAGAGGGCTATGGAGGTGATGAGCAGAATAGAACATCTCTCTGCTGAGGGAAAGGCTGAGGGACTTGGGTCTGTTTAGTCTGGAGAAGAGAAGGCTGAGGGGGATCTGATCAACACCCTGATCAAATACTTCAAGGGTGGGTGTCAGGAGGATGGGGCCAGGCTTTTTCCAGTGGTGCCCAGCGGCAGGACAAGAGGGAATGGGCACAAACTTGAAGAAGTTCTATCTAATCATGAGGAGGAACTTCTTCACTTTGAGGGTGACAGAGCCCTGGCAGAGGCTGCCCAGAGAGGTGATGGAATCTCCATCACTGGAGATGTTCAAAACCTGCCTGGACACGTTCCTGTGGGACCTGCTGTGGGTGGACCTGCTCTGGCAGGGGGTTGGACTGGATGATCTCCAGAGGTCCCTTCCAAACCCATAGCATTCTGTGATACGTGCTAGCTTTGTGTACTCCAGGGCTTTCTCTGACAACACACACCCGTGTCCCCAAAGCAGGATCATCAGACTACAGTGTTTGCCCCTTTAAGCTGCTTTTATACAAGCCCAGCTGGCCTGCCTTTGGTCTCACAAAATCTTCACCCTTTTCAGTTCTTATTAAGAACAACAGCTGCTTTTTTGCAGGTACGGCATCAAAGGTGCTGCTTACATGAAGAACAAAGAAGGCTTAGTCATCTCCTGTCAAGGAGACGGGAGCTGCGAGTGGAAGCCTGGATCACTTCATCGCTTCCAGAACAAAATCACTTCCACTACAACCACTGGGGAATCAGTTACTCTGAGCCTTTTCGACCACATTACAGTGAGTATTGACTGTGAAGGAAGGGAAAGGAAACGGCACCGTCAGAAACCAAGTCATTTTTGTATTGCTTTTAAGGTGAAAATACTGGTGCAGGTTTCCCGCTGCCACGCCGACACCATCAGGCTGGAAATCCTGAGGAACACACCCTACCAGGCTCCAGCTGCAGAGGGTGCCCAGGAGAATTTCCAGGTGGTGAGGTCTGCGCTGGTGAAAGAAGTCAGCGAGTCGGCAGGGGTGGCCCAGCGCGCCCGGGAAAAAGCAGGCGTGGAGGTAATGGCTGAGGAGTACCAGGAGTACTGCCAGAGCAAGGGAGCCAGCCTCTACCAGCTGCTGGAGGAGATCAGGGACCTGGCTCTGCTGGATGTTTCAGCTGACCTTAGAACTTGAACCCAGCACCAGCTGCTGCCACAGGTCCTGCTCCCAGGGGAGGACTGGGGGGGGGGTTTTAAAGCAGTCTATTTACATCTTCCAGCATCCTTTTAATAAGAAGTGAAATGTCTATTTTAAATAAGAATTATTTTTATCTGATTGTGAACATGTTTAAGTTGGAAAGAATTTTTTATACATGATAAATCTCATCTTCCAGACCCAAGTGTGGGGTGAATTCTTTCAGCTATCAGTGGAAAAGTTACTTTCTAATGTTGTCCATAATTCTTGCTTAGAGCAAATTCTAGACTCTTCTGCTAGCATTTAGTGAGGTAAAGCCACAGCTCCAAGGATGGAAGAGGTAAACTCCTTCACACTGAGCCGAGTATAGAATTGTTTATTGAAGTCCTCTGGCTGCTCCTCTGGCCTAAAATAACACTCTGGGGGCCATCAGCTGATTTCACCTGCTCCAAGTTCTGCTCTCATCTATGAGCACCCCACCCTGGGCTCGGGGCTCTGCCTCGATGGCAGTTCTGGCTCATTCCACACCAAGAACAGAAGGAAAGACAAGAATGGAAGAAGAGGCAGAACCAAAGCCTGGAGCCAGAAACCAGAATCAGCCCGAGGAAGGCAACTGGTGTGGTCAAGGCCAGAGCACATTCCCCTCAGGGATGCACCATCAGGGAGGAGAGGCGTGACCCAGCCTGAGGGAGGGGGAAAGGTGGAGGGCACACACATGTGGCAGCCTCATACAAGAGCTTCAGGTTTAACTTCTGAAACATACAAATCTAATAGCTTCCATTGTGTAAGAAAAAGATCCAGGAACTTGGTAAAGTTTAAAAACCAAAGAGTCAGACCTGGTCCTGCTGTTACACCCCCCCTCTATTAAATAAAGAGCCCAACCAAACAGCACAACTTAGAGACTCCCACCTGGCACTACCCCACTACTCCAGCGTGGCAGCAATTGTGAACACCATTCCAAGTAGGTCAAAACCTCATTAATGTCTCCTGGAGAAGCCCGGGAGAGGGGGAAAAGATGTCTCTGAAGAACTTCCTTTGGTCTTCCTGTGTCGGGAGCTGCTGCTCTGCAGTTCCAAGAGCAGAGTCTGTCCAACCACACAAGGTCACAGTGAAGACCCCATAAAGCTGCTGGAGTGAGAGTGCAAAGAGCCAGCACCATTTCAATATAATGACAGCACATAAGCCAGGGGGGCTTCCAGTCAAGGAAGTAGTTCAAAGCCTGGGGAAGGGTTACTGCCTTGCAGAGGAACATTCCGGTTCTCTCTCTCCAGCTTCAGCTTCTGTAACAGCAGCCTTGGTTGTAGGAACTTGAGGGTCTTCAGTGAGGTCTGTAGGAGCCTGAGTAACCAAGGTATTAAACTCCTCTTCTGGGTAATGAAGAGAGAGCTCTGTTAAAAGAAATAAAAAAATAAGGTCATAAAGCAATTTCCTACCATGAGAAAAGACAGTTGCTGCTTTCAGCTGCAGCTTCTGTCACCAGAATCCCACTCTGCAGGAAAGCCAACGCCAGGGCTGAGAAGTGAGTTGAGTTTGAGTTCCTCAGACAAAGCTGTCACAAGTCGGGAGAGCAGTTCTGACCGAGCTCCGGAGGAGTCTGACTGCAGGGACACGGCTTGAGGTAAAACAGAACCAACATTCCCTCAGTAGTTTTACATCTCGCCCTGGCTCTTCTAACTCTGGAATTCCCAGCAGGTTGTGGAGAAAACTGCTGGTTCTCCGAGTGATCAGGGCAGTGCTGGTCCCTCTTGCCAAGGCACAGATGCAGAGAGGCCCCTGCTTATACTCAGTGCTAGAACAACCAAGGGCAGCCAGTTCCACTATCTGCCCCATTGGAGGGCGGGAAAGGGAACAAGCATCAAGGGGTCACCCCTGTGGGGAGGAGGGGACAGGAGAGGTGAGCCAAACCTGACCAGCCGGGGTATCCCATCCCCTCTGGCCCATCTCAGTATAGAAGCTGAGGGACCAAAGGGTCAGAGCTCCTTCTTCAATGGCCAGTGTCCAAGGAGGACCCTGTCTGTTCATCTGCCTTTGATCCTGATCCGTGTGTTCCTGACTCGAGCTAGAACCTGGCTCCCATCCGTCACCAAGTTCAGTCTGGGACTTCCCCAGTGCCTGCTGGTCACATCATCCTGGGGGCCTGATACAATACATACAGAACTGACTATTTCATTATTTTCTCCTTTTTTATTATTTTAGTAAGTCATTCTAAACTCTTAAGTCTCCTTATGTCTCTCTGCTCTTTTTTGGGCATTTTGTCAGCCTGGTTTTCGGTCAGTTTGGCCGAAACCACAACTGCGAGTTGCCCATTTCTCTACTTACTAGAAACCACTACCATCTCCTCAACGTGACCCAGCAGCCCAGTTGTAGAGCTCGAGGTTCTGGGGCTACTGACCCTGCCTCGAACACTGAATTTAGAGCTGATTACCGTTGGGTTGGGGCTGGCTGTTACTCTGCATCTTCGCCTGCCTGCGCTCCAGGGCCAGCTGCCTGTTCCTCTGGATTCGCTGCTGTTGCTCCTCTGTGAGAGTTGTACCAGACGGAGAACCAAGCTCCTCCGCGGTGCCAGAGCAGGGACTTGCATCCTCAGGGGCTGGATCCAGTCCGTTGCTTTCTCCTCCACCATCTGGTTAAAAGTGAGGGGGTGGGAGAAGGAAGAGGGACAAAGTCACCATTCTGAACCCAGAGAGATCTACTGCTAGGTATGTGTCAAGAGAGTATCTGTAAAGCATTTCATGTTATTGACAGCTGAAGATCATTCCATAATTTGGTTTTAATGGAGAATTTTCTGCCTGGGTCCTGATATTCAGACTATAAAGCAGATGCTTATCAGATGTCCCAGACACACAACAATAATAAGTGCCTGAATTCAGAGAGACACAGTGCTGTGTGCTGTTAGCAACCACGGGCTGCACCAGAAGGTTAAAAGAGAGACCCATTCAGGCAATCCCTGCTGAAAGGCCAGGTAATTTCCTTCCCACCCCTGCTCACGTGGCACTGCCCGCTGGGAAGCAGCAGGGACTGGTGATGGGAATCAGAGAGAACTCTGAACAGACACTGAACGGTCAGGTTTGAGTTCTGAGTGCTACTGTTACGGAATATTTACTCAAAAGGGAAGCGGTTCAACTCCATTAGACAAACTTCACCCACCAACAGAGACACAGAGCATGTTTTCAAGAGCACCTAAGGCCAAGTACGCTTGTGCCTCTGCCCCAGTAAAGGCCTTTGAGTAGAGAAGTTGCTGGCACCAAGGTCTGGGTTTTAACCCAGTACTCTAGATTCAGCTTTTATTTCTAAGGCACCTGCTCAACTGCAGGCTGACCAGCTGTAGCAGGACACTCAGCCACTGGGTTGAAGAACAGATCAGCACCACCATCACTCAGGTGTTTGTATTTAAAGACAAATGTATGGAACCATCGCACAGAAAGATCTGATCACTCTGCAGACCCTGTCGGCAGGAACCATGGCTTTGCTGTTCGTGGCTGCTTGCAGCTGCATTCCATCTCTAGCAAATGCAGCCCAGAGCAAAGACAGCCACAGGACACCAACCACCCAAAGGCCCTCCCCACAGCTGGTTTACTTGGCCACCACAATGTCCTTCCCAAGCACTGGGTTCTGTGGAGGCTCAAGGGAAGACGAATTAGGCAAGAGGCAGATCCTCATTTCAAGGGAGACCCACAGTGAAAGCATGAACACCTGCAAAGGAGCTTAGGAATGACTATGAAATTCCTGCATTTCTGCTAATAAAGCTTCTTTCAAACTACCTGAATTCTGTTCCCTCCTTCTTAAAAAAAGAATAAATTATGTCTAGTCTATCTAAATCCATCACCTGACTGGAAGAGACTCTTGAGTTATCTACTTGTTAGGTGGCTGCATTTCCACAGGAGAAATCCTCAGTACTTGTGCCAGGAGAGACCCAGACACAACTGCCCCCAAGGATGAAGGAGTACTTTCCCCATAGAGAACAGGCCACTTGACTGCACTGTAACACCTTGAGATAAACCCTCCAAGGAGCACGTGATTTCTGCATTAGGAAGACCCAAGAGCTCTTCAGATGCACACTCGTGAAAGGAAATACAAACCATTATGGTCACTCAATAGCTGCAGTTTTCACAGAATCACAAAATGGTACAGGGTTGGAAGGGACCTCTGGAGCATCCAGCCCAACCCCCTGCCAAAGCAGGCCCCCCTAGAGCAGGCTGTCCAGGAACGTGTCCAGGTGGGTTCTGAATGTCTCCAGACACACCTCCACCACCAGACACCTCTCCACCACCTCTCTGGGCATCATCATTAACTTGTGGTCAGTAGAAGGTGAAATACAGTAATTTTAAGGACCAAACTGCTGACCCAAGAGCACAACGAGCATACCTTCATTACCCGCAAAGTCTTCGTGTAAAATAGGAAGATCGAGTCTAATCCGCTTTAGGCAGGTCTGCAAATGAGAAATACTGATATTTATTTGGCACAAGAGATTTTGGGTAACACTGATATAATAGTTAATAGTACTCCCAATTCCTCTTTACACTTTATTATCATGGAAAAAAACCCCTCAATTCCCTACATGTCTGTTTGAGCCACAACTTCTAGCTCTGTGGATCATTTTCCTAGTCCTTCCCCTAGCACGCAGCCACATGAAGCAGGAATCTTCCTAACTCTTCTTTTGCAGGTTCAAAAGTTAAAAAGCCAAACCAATCCCAACAAACCAACCAGTTCCAGCACTCTCAAGGCTATTATTTTGGTTACAGATGTTCTGGAAAAGTCCACGCCAATCCTCTGCGGCACCAATTCAAATAAAGAAAGGTTGTATCTCAACATAAACTTAAGCACTGGGAAGAGCTTTTTGAAACAGCAATAAATTAAGTAGTATTATACTCCTTTGCCTTATGCACAACTTAACTCTCTTGTTATGCAACTCTCTTGTTGCATAATTGCTCTCCTAAACCCACCCCTTACACTATTCAGTACTGCAGAAGGAGACACTGACAGGACTAACACGTACCTGAACTTCTTTTTTGTTTCCCAAAGACTCAACTCTGTCAATAAAATCCTCAAATTGCAGTTTTGGAAATAGTCTATGAGCCCAGTGTTCCATGTGTCGTATGAGGGTCTTCAGGTCCTCTGCCTACAATAGAAAGCGAGACATCCAGCTAGTGAAAACCAGCTAGGTCAGGGGACTGCAGAGAGAAGCAGGACAGCAACGGTTCCGAAAACATGAGGCATCTGCAGCTTGGAAGTCTCTGGAAAATTTAAGCAATACGAAGGCGTGGGTTCCCTGTCCTCCCACGATCATCTGTGAGTGTCACTTCAAACTGTGAGAAGGATAACGATCCAAGTTTGGAAAGAGCATTTGTACCTACTGATAGGACACCTGAGAGGTTTCTGAGAACCCTTAAGGAACCTAGGCCTGAGCCCAGGCAGGAAACCACAGACCCACAGGGGCACAGCTGGCATTTATTTTGCTGCTTAGAACACACAGAAACGTACATCTAACCAACCTTACCTAGCAAACACTTCCACTCACATCAGCAGTATTGCCTGGTTTCTTTGTGCCCCCAATTGTAAACAGAAAATTTACACCCCGAATTTTCACTGTAAACCAGAGATGCACAGGCATCCTAGCAAGTATGGTGATAGTTCAGTGATATTTAAAGAGACAATGAGACAGTTTGTAGAGAAAATACTGCTTTCTCTTTGCTTAAGTGGTACGTCACACTTTTTTTCAGTATTTAAAAAGCTGGGATAGGTGTCACTGAAGCAGGAAGATTTTCATTAATGGAGACAACCGAGCATGAAATGAGATGGCAGAGGCGTTCCAGACAAGCCTGTTCCAATTTAGAAAAACCCCAATTCTACAGACAACACTAGGAGTCACAGACAGGATATCCTGGCCTTGAAGAAGATCCAAACACGGATTTTGTTGTAACATTTGTGAGTGTTTGTTTTTTAAATTTGCAACTACAAAGCCTATCAGGGTACATTCAAACACTGCCAGAAAGCTGGCCAGCCAGAGGGTAGCATCAGTTCTCCCCATAGCAGACGGGCAATAGCTGTCAGTTCTAGATTAACCTCCCGGGAAGCAAACAAGAAGCTCGCCATGTCTTACCTCGTGCCCCTTACCCTTGAACTTCACGTTGTCAAACATGTGTCTCAGGGCTGGAAGCCCTCTCTCTGAAATTAACCTGGTGATAGGAAATGGGTGAAGTTACTTGAAACTCACACTCTCTTTACCTAATGAAGAACAAACCAACAACAAAACAAAAACACCCCACAAACCACCTCCTATTCCTTTAAAGTCTAAAATTAGAGGGCTCTATTTGAAAAACATACAGAACATACAGTTGTTAAGAAAACACACAAACCAGGGTAAGGACTGGTAGACCAAAGACTTATTTGGAAAGTTATCCTCGCATATACCCCTAGTCCAAGGAGCTCTTTTGTTATGTGGAAAGTTCTACTTTGGCCAAGGGAAACTAATTAGATGCTCAAGTAGAGCATCCACCTGTGAGGTCACTAACTTTATCAGTATATTTAAAGTAGAAGAAACTGAAAGCTCAGTTTTCCCTTTGCTTGTAAAGAACTTAGACCAGTTTTAGTGATAACACCAAAGACAATATTGAAATCCTTTATCTTTATGCAGTTTATCCAGCTTATACATAAGCTGACTGCAAGTGCACTTTAAGTAGTACCTTACCATCACCATTATACAGAGGTTTTATTTTCAAGCACACTTTAAGGAAATCTGTAGTACTATGTATGAGTAATATAAAGAAAATAAAGTTTGAGAAGTCCTATGTACGAATAATAAATCCATCTGAAATTATTAGTCACGTACAAAGTCCCAAAGAGACTTCAAGGAAGTCACATTAGTAATAGCATTACACAAGTAGGCTGGGAATAAAAAGGCTGAGATACAGGATGCAAGAGGCACTTTCATCTCCTAAACTCATGATCTTTGACTTGGCTATGACCAAGAAGGGATCACAGTAACCTTCACCATTGCTCCATTGCCATATACCAAATTAATCACGGAAAGAACATTCTGTAAGAACATTACCTCTGGGCATCTAGTTTAGGCATCGGTCTTTTAACTGCTTTCCGTGGAGCTGCAGCAGAATCCTTTGTTTGTGACTGCTGGTTTCCATCTGGCTCTAAGAAAGACAATAACACACTTTAAGTACGTAACCCAAGTGACATCAACTACAACTACACCATGGAAATTTTAAGTTTCTACCCCATCAAAAAGACAGCAGCCACAAATATTCCAACGCAGGTAGAGTATTCCAAACAAACATCTGCATATTTCACCTTGCTTCTCCCTCAAGACAGACTGGAAATAAATTTGTCTCTTTGGAATATACTGAGGAATCAACTTTTTCTTGCAAAGTAGGTTCCTTGAAAGAGAAATTTCCTGGTTTCAAAACTTTTCAGAAGTTATTTCTGATGAGAAACATATTGACAGTAGATACTGCTTCTAAAACTTAAGCAATTCAAAGTATCAATTAACATAATTTGACTGCAACAGACAAGGCACCAGGACCCATGTCATCTCAGATACAGCAATTAATTGCCATACTGGTTTCTTCATCTACTTTTTGTTCCTTTGAACATCAGGAATTCAGAAGTTGTCCTTTTTTATCTACCAAGGAACTAACCTGTCCAAAATCCTATTTCCTATTTTCTCTCCAGCAGAGGTGGAAGAAAACTTATGTTTAATGCTACAGCTAACATTAGTTGAAGTAAACTAAAGTAACAATTAAGTCTTTATTCTTTCTATTAGTTTGTTGAGTACGCAGTAAGAGCTTCTCAAAACACAAATAGTTAAGTTTTACTGTCCTGAAGTGTCTTGGATTCTTCCTAGGTCACATACTCTGCAAAACCTACCAGCACCTCCCTGGAATACTATGTTTAAAATTCTTGCCTTGCCTGAAATCCAAAATATAAAAGGCAATTATAGATTACTTCTGTATAATTCTCTTTACCAGCATTTTGTCAGGAGAGCTTGGATTTTATGCAGGTTCATTTGTTTGCATATTTTCTGGAATTCACCAAAAATAACCTTTTCCCACAAGCTCGGAATCATAAAAGTAGTAACGATTTAAATTTACAAATTACTTTCTTATCTACACAAGACTGTTTTTTTATGGGGTAAACAAAGTACACCACCAATAACACTGCTCTCCCAGCATCTCATTGTCTGTACTGCAGAAGGGGATCTTTAGGGGTCACAGGCGTTCACCTCCATTAGCTTGAGCCCATTCAACATCATCTCTTCCCGGCGAGGAAGGAGGCGGAAGAGGTGGGAAGGTTTCATCTTCTGTATTCTCATAGTCAGGAAGATCAAACAAGTTGTTCTCTAGAGGATCTATCATTGCTGCAGATAAGCTTTTTCCCGCTCCTCCTGCAGGAAATACCAGAAGTGTTTAAAAGAGAAGCAGTGAAACATCAATTATATACAGTAGGTCTACAGCTTTTTCAGAAAAAAAAAAAAACATTTCCCAACCAGAAAAAAATATGGTCACATAAATTAAGTAATAGGTACCATGCAGAGGGATAACACAGCCCAGCCCGACCAGGCCCAATGAAAACACGGGTCTGTCATGTTTCAACTCATTAGCTTTACCTGGGAGCGGCAGGTACGGTTCACAGCAACAAAACAAAAGAGAGGGGATCCTAACGCTTCTGGAGACAGCTGCTCTCCATTCACACCCTCGGTTATCACAGACCGCGGGGGCGGGGGGATAACTCCTCTGACTTACAGCTTACCCAGCTGGAAACGCCGTCTGCAGGAGGATTCCCCGTTTCCGGCTCCTTAAGCAAAGCTAATTGCAGAGACTTCAGCACAACTGGGTTTAGGACGACCCGGTCTCACCGCAGCTGCGTTCCCGAGCCTTCAGGAACCGCTTTTTTCGAAGGGAAAGTTATTTCTCAGGCGGTTTTCAGTGACACCCCGGGCCGCTCCCCACCTCCGGGCTGCCGAAATCTCTGGGAGCCGGAGGCTGAGGGAGGAGAGCGAGGGCAGCAAAGGAGCAAGCTGGGGTCTCCCTCCGAGGCCTCAACCCTCAGGGGCGCCGCGGAGGCCCCGCTCCCCTCACGGCACCACAGCGGCCCCGAGTCGCGCAGGCACTGAGGGGGGGGAGAAGAGACGGGGAATACACTACTCTCCCCTTCACGCCGTCAGGAAGCGGGGCGAAGAGAGCTCCTCGCCCACTCTGTCAGGAGGGCCCGGTCAACCCACGGCACAAAAGAGCAATGGGTCCCCGGCACGCTCCCCGCGCCGCNGAGGCGAGCGAGAGGCCAGTCGCGTGCCAGGGCGCATGCGCAGCGGAACGGCGGCGGCGGCGCTGCTTTTGGCGCCAAAAGGCGATGGGCGGGGCCGCACGGCTGAGGTGGAGCCGGGGCGGTCGCTTCCCTGGGGGGAGCTTTAAGTGTCACCTCTTCAGGTAAAAGCTTCTTGGGATGAGAGGTTTTTGTATTCAAAAAGTCTAAGGTTCCCAGGCCCGGACATGAGTCAGCCCCAGCATTTAAAATAGTGGCTCTTGAGCGCTTTCTTGCTTTCCTGCCTCTGAGGAAAGGCCTGCTAGGACGGGTTGGAGCCGGGCCTAGAGGAGGCCATGGAGATGCTGGGAGGGCTGGAGCCCCTCTGCTGTGAGGACAGGCTGAGAGTTGGGGGGGTTCAGCCTGGAGAAGAAGGCTCCGAGGAGACCTTAGAGCCCCTTCCAGTCTCTCAAGGGGCTACAGGAGAGATGGAGAGGAACTCTGGATCAGGGAGGGGAGCCATAGGATATGGGGGGAGGGTTTTAAACTGAAAGAGGGGAGATCTAAATGAGATATCATGAGGAAATTGTTCACTTTGAGGGTGGTGAGGGCCTGGCCCAGGTTGCCCAGAGAAGCTGTGGCTGCCCCATCCCTGGAGGGGTTCAAGGCCAGTGGGATGTGTCCCTGCCCAGGATATGTGTTGAGAACTCGATGATCCTTACGGTCCCTTCCAACCCAAACCATTCATAGGATCATACAATTGTATAGGTTGGAAGGGGCTTTTAAGATCATATAGTCCAAACATCAAGCTCCCTCTGATAACCACCACTAAACCATGTCACTGAGCATTATGTCAAGCTGTCTTTTAAATACCTCCAGGGATGGTGCTTTAACCACTTCCATGGGCAGCCCATTCTAAGGCTTAATAACCCTTTCAGTGTAAAAATTTTTCCTAATATCCAAGCTGAACCTCCCCTCATGCAACTTGAGGCCATTTCCTCTTGTCCTATCGCCTGTGATCCCAGGCTTTACTCCATACAGATGCCAGCTATAGCCTTCTGGTCATTTAAACCATTTGCAGTTGTCCAGGCTGTAACACATACTGAGATTTGGCAGCTCTGTGCACAAAATGCCATTTAGGGCTTGGGCTGCAGAAACAACAGGAGAGAAGCCCTATGCTTCAGTCTCCAGTGCATCTGAAAAAAATACGGTTTAGTAGTTTCACAGGTCTGTCCATAGAAGTGTATGTGATTTAAATTATAGGCTCTTCAGTTAAGTGGAATGAGAGAAATTAATGGCAAATACTAATGTATTACATTAGAGGAATTGCTTTTCCCTTATTTCTCTATAAATTCAAATTTTGCATACAATGTTTCTGGTAATTTAATGTATTCATTCTAAAATGACAAAATGAATTGCAGTTACTTTCCAGTTTAAAAAAAAATTATCCTTTAGTCAAAACTGTTTTACCAGTTAATGTTTAAAATGTGTTTTCCCAAATGCAGCAGCATTTTTTACAGTTTAGAATACATTAAATAGAGGGAGAGCACAGGAATGCATTTGTTAGCATTGAGTCCCTTCATCCTAACTCTTTACATATGGCCTATTTCTGCATTTGACTGAGGCACATGAAGTGTGAAAATAAGCACAAAGATATACTAATAATTATAGATCAAACGCTGCTAAACTCCAGCCCAAAAGACCGTAAAGCTTTGTGTTATATCAAATTGCTAAAAATCAGATGTTTCTGTGATGAGCTCTTTGAGTGGTCTTTGAAAATAATAGTCACTGTTTCTACTAGAAAGTCTTTACAAAGTAATTAGGGTTTGGGTGTAGCCTAAATATCTGATTGATAACTATTACTGTGATGCATCTTTTTATGTAAATGGTTTCCTTAATATTTAAGGGGGGTGGGAGTGTGTGAAGTAATTGGATTTTAAATACTTCACTAATGTCAACCAAACTTATTAGAGGCTCAAGATTTCAAAATTCCCTTAAGTCCCTCCATATTTTCTGCAAAATCAACTGGTAAATGGAAAGAAGTAGCATGGTAGGAATCTCTGAGAGCAAAGAGGGGGAGAAGGTAGAATTAATTTCTGCGGCTGGCCAGTCTCCATTTACCCAGGTCACTCTCTCTGCAGAAGCAGAGCTCTGTCCTGTGGCGGGCAATTTGTCTTTGCCAGAACAGGTAGATAATATACGTGAAAAAAGTGCTGGAAACGGTATAAAAATTGCCTTTTTTATATACCTGTGTATATAAAAAATACATATACAAAACAGATTAAAGCAGATGATTTACAATCTCTGCAGAGGAGAACAGTGTTATGAAACCTACTGTATTTGTGCAGCTTTGATTAATCAATATTTTTGAAGAGTGTTTAATTAGAAGTTGGACTTGATGACCTAGGTGCTTCTTTCCAGTCCTATATTCCTAATTAAATGAAAAGCATATGCTGGCGGGCATTGATTATTGTTTTTTCCTCAGGAAATGAATAACCAGCCACATGCTGATAAAATAATAACTCAGGGAAGAAAAACAACAAACAACCCATAGCTTGCCTTTATTCTAGAAAACACTTTTGTTTTCTAGTTTAGGTGAACGGGAAGTATGACTTGTTTGTTTGTGTAGTGAAGAGTGTGATTTCATTAGAAAAATTGCAGAAAATTAGCACCTTGTTTTCCGTTTCAGTCTCATTTCCCAGTTTATGTTAGATGTAATAGATGGCAAAGAAAATCTGTAAAATGGGTAATTGGCTGCTTGTGCATTTGAAGGGTTTTACTCCTACAGGAGTTGTACTTGTTCTGCAGAAAGGCTCCAAGTATGATGTTGGCAAAGCTGCTCATTCAGTAGACCCAAAGCAAAACTGGTACCATTGTAGCTGTGTTAGTGGGAGATCACATCTTACAGATTTAGCAGGCGTCAGGTATTTGGGATTTGTGTCTTGCTAATCTACACTGAACTGTATATTTTACAGTCATCTCAAACATTCATTTTTAAGCTCTTTGTGTATTACTAGACATTTAAGATCATGTTTGGGTCCACAGTGTTCTTTTAAATCCCTGCTTCTTGAGGAAAACAGGATTTGCAAGACAGGTTGGGATCTCCAGCTGTTTGGAAGTCAGTTTGTCTGTCAGCCCTCTTCTAAGGAGTTTTGATCCTGTTGACTGATTTCAGTCAAAATTGAATCAGGCTTCCTAAATTCCATTGCTCATGGGACTAATTATTTCCTCTAATTGCTTCGTTAACCATTAAGTAGATTAAGAGGCATTGAATCTTAGAAATAAAAGTTTGCACATGTTTTGGCAGGAAAATATGGAACTTGATGTGGCAATGGAGTTTTGAAAATTGCGTTAATTTAGTGATGATGCAATTAATCTGTGTAGTAATCATGTTTTCCTTTTCATGCAGTAAACTAGACAAAAGGCAGGTTTCCATGAGGGAAGAAAAGTGGTGACGGGGACAAGCTTCTTTGTTCCGTTTCTGTTTACAGGGACACACTGTAGTTCTGTTTCTCCAAGCAGTGGTGGAATCAATAAACCAGTTCTCCCTGCTCAGGAGCCTTTCATAGAAATGGCACTACTTTCTATTTGTTTTCCTTCATCTTTTCCCGTGTGATCCACCTTCAGAAACACAAAGCAAAACCCAATTCCTTCCGTGGAGAATATTCAAATTCCCCAAGCACTTGGTTTGGTTTGGTTTGGTTCGGTTCGGTTTGGTTCGGTTTGGTTCGGTTTGGTTTGGTTTGGTTTGGTTTGGTTTGGTTTGGTTTGGTTCGGTTTGGTTTGGTTCGGTTTGGTTTGGTTTGGTTCGGTTTGGTTTGGTTTGGTTTGGTTTGGTTTGGTTTGGTTTGGTTTGGTTTGGTTTGGTTTGGCTGGGGAAACGCTTTAAATTTTGAGTTGCAAATGCACTGAAGTTTAACCTCTTTGTTTTACAGAAGTTCAAACCAGCCTGCAACAACTTTGAAACTTTTCAAATGTGCTGTGTGGCCGTGGAAAAGAAAACTGGTCATTCAATATGATCAGTGTGACAACCGTTGTAAAAAATCAACCACAATAACTGCCCACCCACCCTAAATAAGGTGTCTTACAAGGCTTTGAGCAAAGCCCATGGGCCGTCCTGCTCTCGGGTCTCTCAAAGGTGCTGGAGGCACTTGGTGGTGGCAGCAGCAGTTATACAGAAATAATTGCTGCCTGGCATCAATCCGTACGCCTGTGACTGTGTTTCTCTATTCAGTCAGTTCACAATACCTTTGTTTTCGTGCTGTAGGTCAACGGGAGTTTAGGGTAAGAGTGAACTCGGTAATTTTTCAGGTTCCGCGTTTGACAGTGCAGTTGTAAGGTGCCCCAGAGGAGGGAGCCATCTCTTAATAGCGGGAATTGGAGGCAGCGTGTCTTTGAACAGCAGTGGTGAAAGTAATAACTCAATCTCTTCTCCTTTGGAAATGGGGGAGATGTCAGGAACCACATAGCATTTCCTCATAATGTAGAGGGAAGCTTTTTCGCACTTTGCCAATAGTAGAGTGTCGCAGACGGTAGGAGGCGTATGTAATAACTGTGCTTTCGGTAGCAGTCTGATATTCACATGGTCACGGCAGAGTCCAGTGGTTCAGAAGAGAGTCCTCACGTTTCCCCACACACAGTTGGGTAAAGAGAAGAGCAGCCTCAGCTGCAACTCCAGTATCTTTTTCAGAAGAAAAGTCTGATTTTCGCATAGTAAGACTTCAGGAGTCCCTGTGAATGCTAGTCATTCAGCTTTACTGTAGCGCCTTAATCCTGTGGCAAAGAAATAAGAGAGAAAGGAAAATAATTCATATTTAAAAATTCTCAAAGAGATATATATAAATGCCTTTTTTTTAATCTTTTAATTTCTGGCTGAATCAAGTAATTGGAGTATAAAGCCTCTCCACGGTTGTAAAGAAGTTGTTCGCTTAAGTGATGCATTCATATAGCTGCATTGTATTGGAAAAAGACCATCGCGCTTCCAAAGTTGGGGAATCTCAGCAAAAAAATTGTGTTTTGCAGAATGTGTGATGAGGAGCACGTGGCCGAGAAAGTGCTTCACATGGTGGAGGTCGGTGCCTTTGCAGGCTCGGAGTGTGGCAGGAGCATGCAAAGGGTTCCCACCCCTCGCCGAGAGACACACACCCCCTCCTGAATCAGAAACAGCTGCCCAGCACAGAGGAAAGGCCTTTCTGGGTGTTGATCTTTTCCTGCTCTCAGGCCAAAAAAGCACAGAAATCAAATACTGGTGACAGTGGTCAGCACTGGAACTGCCAAAGGACCCCATTTGTCACTCCTCTGCCCGGTACTGAGCCATGCGCCACCACCGGGTCACTCGGTGCTGTTTTCCTCCCTCGGCTCACACCTCTCCATAAGAGATTTCACTTGCTCCTGAAGCAAATTAACGAGCAACTGTTGAGTCTTTCCTGCTAAATGTGTTACATTTGTTGACAGAGCAACATCCAGGACACAAACTTACAGTAACAATGGGGGGAATTCATCAGCTGTGTCATAAAGCAGAAGAAATCTTCAAGCCCTTCTTCATGCAGAACTTCTCAAGGTGCAGGCCTTAAAAGAGCCTTCACTTTTCTTCTGCTGGATTCAGACCAGGAGGAATTGATCTGATGAAGAAGCCAAATCTTTCCCAAACTTGTTTACAGCCTCTCAGCAGCAAAATCACAGAATGCTATGGGGTTGGAAGGGACATCTGGAGATCATCCAGCCCAAAGCCCCTACCAAAGCAGATTCACACGGAGCAGGTTGCACAGGAACGTGTCCAGGTGGGTTTTCAGTGTCTCCAGAGATGGGGACTCCACCACCTCTCTGGGCAGCCTCTGCCAGGGCTCTGCCACCCTCACAGTGAACAGATTCCTCGCCGTGTTGGAGGAGTATGGAACTTCATATGTTCAAGTTTGTGCCCATTTCCTCTTGGTCTGTCACTGGGCACCACTGGAAAAAGACTAGCCCCATCCTCCTGACACCCACCCTTGAAGTATTTCTGGGTGTTGATCAGATCCTCCCCTCAGCCTTCTCTTCTCCAGACTAAGCAGACCCAAGTCCCTCAGCCTTTCCTCATCAGAGAGATGCTCCAGGCTCCTCATCATCTTTGTGGCCCAGCAGAGGCGGGATTGCATTGTGGCTCTGGTCAGAAAAGTCCAATACAGGTGACTCCTGGCTCTTTCAGGAATGCCATCATTTTTAAGCGCTGCAGGTGTGTAATATCCAAGATTGGCTTTGCTGATCCAAACAGGACCGTTGGTGGTACTCTCCTATTCCGTCCCCACCCTGAGATCTCCAGCTAACCAACAAGATCCTTAAATTTAAATCCTTTACATTTAAATTCTCCCATTTGGAAAGAGAAGGGGCATGGAGGAGCAGTGCTGCTGGCTGAAGAGGAGGGGTGTCCGACCTCCCCCAGAGGGGACCACCGCTGGCCTGGAGCTGGGACATCCCTGTGGCGACCCTGCTGGCCCCCACTCCAGCCTCAGCGGGACATTGTCACCCCACCGGTGTGTCCCCCGACTCGGTGCTGGGGGTCACACCTGCCCTGACATGACGTGGCAGAATGATTTTCTGCAAAATCAGGACTTTAAAGACCCGTGGAAGCCAGGGGGTATTGATGCGAGGCAGCGGGGGCAGGTCACATCCCGAGGGGGAAGCTTTGTTTCAGCAGAAGGGGGGTGGTTTTGCACTCTGAATTTTAAAATGTTTTATTTAAATTGGTGGTTTTCTCCCCAGAATCACCTGTCCCAGAGAGGCTCTGTTGCTTCCACGGCGTGGGGTCGCAGCCCTGCTGCCCAACAGGCCAGGACTTCTGCGTGTGACCTCAAAGCTAAGCTCAAAGAAGCAGTGGGTTCAGGAAGTGCCACCCCCAGGTGAGAACATCGATATATATATATATTATAGATCATATATATATTTTATAGATCATATATATATATTTTATAGATCATTCTTTCTCAGCCACACGTTCTTGGTTTTCTGTGGCGAAACATGACGG
>VZTM01000861.1:225363-264171 GCA_013400555.1 Jacana jacana | reverse complement strand
GGGAACCAGCCGAGGACAACTTGTATAACTCTTTTCTCGTAGTCCATAATGGTATCTGCTGAGTTCTTAGATTACATAATTATCTGGGAAGTGCCATAGGGTGCGTTTCCAATAGCAGATTTCTCAAATGTGCGTGTGGGGAAAAAGCGTATTTAAAGATCCCAGATTCACTGAAAAGGTGTTTTGTTTTTCCTCCTCGCTGGCTTTAAACCAAACCAACGCTAGTTTCAGTAAATGTGTTTTCCGGTAATTAGCCGGCGATGCTGGGTACATCAGTCAGTGTGTTCGGAGAAAATGCTCCCGAGCTTTCCTGTGTGTAACACAGACACTGCTGTACCGGTGTGGGGAAGGGAGGTCTGAGCTGATCACGGGGAGCTTGCGAGGGGGGAGGAAAGGACTGAACGCTGGATTGCTGCACGCTGCCCGTGAAGCCCCTGTTGCCCTTACAGATCTGGGTAAGGATGGTGGCTTCGGTTACGCTGCTACAGTGTCAGCATCCTGAAGCAATGAAGTGTTACACAAGGTTTTTGTTTGAGGTTAACAGGTCTGTGTTCACCACATGATTTCTAGATTAAAGTGATTAGTTCTCAGCTGAGCTTTGGAACACGCATACATCTTGGAAGAACAGATTCTTCTCCCTGTATGGTCAGTCTCCCTTGGACATGTGAACTGAGCTCCTTGAGTACCACCCTGACAAAGGGTACGTGAGGCAGAATTGTGGTGAGATCTACATGTTTTGGGTTTTAAAGTACGTGCTCTGCATGTATCATTGTTGCCACCCTTTCAGACAGGTTCGGCTCTCATTTAACCACCCAAACATTAAAAAAACACCCAATAAATTAAAAAAATATATGAAATTCAGTGTCTGTCAGCTCCAGCTGTGACATTTCTAGCAAAGTCTTTTGGTGATTAGCTGAGAGATGAGCTGTTTAAAAACTGTTCTTTGGCAGGAGTTACTGAGTGTATCTAAGCATTACGATCTGACTGTTCTGCAGGCTTTGTTCTGCATTGATAAGGGGAGAATAGTATTTTCATATCTGCCTGTAGAGAGCACATTCCAGTTGATTTTTCTTCAAGGTAGTTGTGTCTACATTAAGTCTTCGGGGACTGCTATTGCATATTGTTCTTGCTTTATAGAATAAATCTGAGATACCTATCACTTATTTTGATACCTAAAGTTGATCACCAAACATGCAATGTGTTAAATACTGTATTTCCTTAGTATTTCTTGAGTCAAGAAGCGTCACTAATTTTTAAATTGCTTTTATATGCCTGATACCCACTTACTTACTGGAAAACTTTGGAGACTCATGGGAGCATTGAGACTTGTTTACACTGATGAACTATGTTGCCTCATTTTCTGTTTGTATGTTGATTTGTTTGGTATCTGTGTCTCCTAGACTTTGTCAGATGTGAGGCCTTTTACCCAGGTTTTGTCAAGCTAAGAGATATGTCATGTATTTTTAAAAATAGCTTAGTGAAAGTTAATCCAACAACCTGTTGTCCTATAAACAGCTATAATTAATTAATTGTGGAAATATCCCCTCATCCTGCTAATATTAAATCCTCATTGTGAAATATTTCAAATACCAAGGAGTAGTTGCATCAGAATTTGGAAATGGGTTTTGGAATTAAGTTGAAACTACTTGTTTGGGTTTTGCCTTTTTCTGTAACACAGTTTTCTTTTTTTTCTTCTCTTGCTCGGTGTGATTTTATTTTTTTAATTCCCCCCACCCTTCTCCTTCCTTTGGTCAGTGCTTGGAATAAAGAGGAGAGGGGTATATGTCAGGCTGTATACGTTGTCAAGTGGTTCAGGTATGCTATGCATCTGTGGGCTACCATATTAACACTTTCTAGAGCTCTGTTCCTGGTATAATGGAATTTTGGCTACGTTGAGTCTCCAGTTACTCGTTTGCTTCCAGCATATACAAACCTGTCACTTTGCAAATGAGCTTGGAGGCTTCCCTGTTCTTTTTCAGAGAAGAGAACATCTCCAGAGAAAGAATGAGAGGAGCTCAAAGTACTTAGCGGAGTAAAACGATGATTCAGAGCAAGGTGGTACGATTGCTGCCTGTAAATGCATGAAGGATCCCAACGTCCAGGAGGAAGGAAGTGGCAATGTTGGCACGAAATCAAACAGATATGGATTGGCCATCAGCAGTTGTGCACTGGAATTTGGATACTTTCTAGCTGTCAGAGGCAGAAGGTTCGGCCACATACTCTGATGGGTGTTTGACCCCCAGAATCTCATCCTAGTTTTAAAATACCGAAGCTTAATACTTTTAAGAATGAGTACATGTGATACTTTGGTTTCCTGGCAGAAAGGAAGGGGAAAGGGAGGAAATGAAAGAAGGGACTAGATGATTCAGGATGTCCTGCTTTCTGTTCCTGTCTTGTCCTCTGGCTGCATCCTTATTTGGCCACAGGAACTCATTGACTGGAGTAAGGAAAAGCTTATATTGTGTGGTGTAGGACTTGAAGAAATGTGTTTGTGAGGCCTGGTTCTTGTGACTCCTTTTTCTCCCTGGCAAGGCAATATAAAGGAGAATTAGGGTACTTGCAATTTAAATGCGTATATACTGAATATTTTAATGAAAATGTCAGTATGTTTTTCTCCCAACAGCAGTTTTTGTTATTTGTAGCAATTACTTTAATTATTTGTAGAGGATGTTGTGATTCTCTCTGGGACCTTCCAAATCCATAGCTACCCTGGCTGGACAATAGAGAGGAGTTCATAAAAGGTTTTCCTACGCTGTGAGCTTGGCTTCTGTTTTTGACACTTTCTGCAGAGAAGCAGTTGCACAGAGAAGGCTGAACCTGTGCTGCTCTTCTTGAGCTTCAGATTGTCAGAATGAAACCAAGATGACACTGATCAGCTGCAAGTTCAATTTCGTTCTGGTTCTTCTGGAGCTGTGCAGTTGTAACTCTGCAAAGATTTTTTGCAGACAAAATGGGGAAACAACCAAACCAACCTGAAAGAACATTACTAAAAGGAATATTTATCTGTTGATTGAATGTAGTTGGCTGTATTAATAGCTAAAAGGAACAAGAACAAAATCTCTTCTTTGTGTTCCTTTCAAACGTCTGAATCCCTCTGAATATCTGACAGTTGTCACCAATTTCTCTAAAGGTTTCTTTAAACCCCAACTAGACCCATAAGGTGAAGCTGAAGCTCTGCAAAGAAGCAGGAGGGTAGGTGACAAGGGTAATGCCTCTTTCTGTATCACAGTGTGGTTTTTGTTCACGTGAAAAGTAAGTTCCTTCATGGCATTCTTTAGTTGCACCTTTACAAGAAAGATAGCAGAGGGGTCATATTTATAAAGAGAAAGTTAATTTTATATGAAATGACAGTGAAGACAAGGTGCAACTAGTTTTCAGCTCGCTGTAGGTAGTCCACTATATGCCAGGAGAGGCACGGAGGGTGCTGCGTACAGACCGTGCTGAGACAGAACCTGCACTGTCTCGTCTCAAATAGTGTTCAAGGTACATATTTTAGGTGTTTGGGGGTTTTGTTTGTTTTTAAACTGTGTGTTTAAAACTGTTGTTTTTAAACCTAACTGTTCTCTCACATGGCAGAACAGAACACGGGCACCTTGTTGTTCCCCAGCTTTGGTCTCTGCGAATTTCTTTGACACATTAACTCTTACAATGGCTCATGACTGAATAGCTGAACAGCTGATGCTATTAATACATTATGGGCTTGTCAAATTCTTACTGATTTTTTTTTTTTGGTTATTAAAATTTATATTTGAGATCCAAATAGATGCTGGTTTTTTTTTTTTTTAATTCAAATACCTGAGTATGATAAAGTGCTTTTGGCTGAGAGTGCAAAATGCAAAAGTTCTGTAGCCTGGTAATGCCAATTTTTAACAAATCTCTACATTTTTTTTATTATTCATCAAAACTTACTGTCTGGAAGTTAGACTGAGTTTTGAAGTGTTCCACTGATGTCAGGAAGGTGAATTATAATTTATTAGTTAAAATGCCCATATATGGAAGTATATGTGTGGGGAAAAAAATTGATGAAACCAGTCCCTTGAGAGCCTAAATTGTTTGAGAGGGAATGTCTTGGCATGTAATGTAGACTATATTGACAGTTTATTTGAAAAGTGCTTGAAAAAATGAAATAAATGCTCAATGCAGTGTATTTTGTCATAGAGCTCAACAATCCAATGAGCCACCGAATGAGCATTAGAATTACTTTTCTAGTTCATTTGTCTGTCGTGGGAAGGATTACTGCTCCAGTGAAGAATGTTTATTAGTGTTTCTCATTGCTTGGAACTTCTAAGTACAGAAGAGTTGCTTTTTGGTTACTTTTCCTGGATGTCAGTTACATTTGAATGTCTACAAGCTAACTCCTCTAGAGCCTTACTTTTTACCTTGCCTGAGTAAATAAAAGCTTCCTTGTCTCTGATGATACAACTTGAACCTTCCAGAAGTGCCTGGGCCTGTGATGGAGTATGAAAAGGAGAGCACATCCTTTCGAGTGCCACTGACTTCTTCTGTGTTGTTTAAGCATTCACATTGAAAAAGGTGGTTGGGATTCAAGGTAACACTTCTGGTTTGGGTTTAATTAGGTAAAAAAGTAAAGTAGAACAAGGAATGTGCATCTTCCTTTTAATATGTTGTAAGGAGCTAGGTGGTTGAGAGGAATTGAAAAGGATGCTGTCTGGAGGTCTTTACCACCTTGGTAACTTTACTTCTTTAAAGGATGTAAATTGAAAGAAAGTCCAAGGACAGACAGCTGTGAGTGCAAACAGGTCGTCAGCCACGGAGCTGCTGTTACTGGTGTTTGCACGCACGATGAGCAGTTCTGGGATTTCTTTTAAGCCTTATAGCACTGTGCAGTACACCTGAGCCTTAAAACCCTTCAAACCAAGGGGTAATTTCATGGAAATAGATGACTGGCAAAATCCGATCATAGATTAAGAGCGACAGTGTTAATTAGTCAACTCCTCCTTGTTGCTTCTTGCTGTTTATTCTGATTGAACTGCATTTAAGGTCATGCATTTAAGGAAGCCCCTGAATAGCTGGCGTGACCTCTGAGTACAACTGCCTGTATTTGATAGTCAAAGAAGGGCCTGGGAATTATGCAAAACTGGTTTGAACTTCAGTTTGCATCACAATTTGCAAAATAAATAGTTGCATGCTGTGCATCTTGCAGTGTTCATGGTTTTCACCATCTTTCTCAAGGGATCTTCACTTTGGGGTTTGTAGGAGTAGAAAGGCAGATTCTCTCCCATACTGGGTGGTGTGGGGCTCTTTTTTTGTTTTGTCTTGAGTTTTTTGGTCTTTAAGTTTGCATTGTAAACCAGAGCAGCGTGAGGGGAGCAGCAGAACCAGTGAGCTGTTTCCCAACAGACCTTGTTCCAAGAGGATTTGTCCTCCGTGGAGTAATTTTTTGGGGGTGAGTTTTCTTGGCTGTGAAGGTTAGATAAAGTGGAAGGAAGATTTTCAGAATTGTTAATTTTAGTGCTTGCTGGGTCATTTCTGCCTTTGTTTTGGGGGAATTACTTTATTTATATTTTTTTTTAAGGCAAAAAATTCTCTGAGGAGGGGCAGTCCCTCTGTGAAATTCCTTTGACTTCAGAGGAGCTTCTTTATGTGTGTTCTGGGAGATCAGGTCCTGGCATTTTATGACTGATCTGCAGGACTGCACTTCCACTGAATGTAATAGTGGAATTACTGCAAACTTGTAAATTGTTCTGTGGGTTGGTTTTTTTGTTTTCCTTAAAAACAACAACCCATGCTTCTTTTTCTATCTCCTGCTAGTGATTAACCAAGCTTACAAATATACATGCTATGAGAGAGTGCTTTTTAGGCAGGCAAGCAGAAATGCCCCAAGAAAACTGTGAGCCCATTACTAGTCACTAAGTCTTCTAAACTCAGATTAAAACATCCTTGCTCATTGCATTCCTGTCAAATGTGCTTAAGGCTGTGCGTGGTCCTTCATTGAATTAGAAATAGCATTTCAATAATACTTAAACTAATAAAATGCATGATGGTACAACAAAATAGCAGCAAGTAAATGCCTGCATCACCTTAATAACTTTCTGTATTATTTCTGGATGGATGTGCTGAAAAACACTGACAGCTGAGTAAGCGTACAGGAATTCATACAAGTGGCAAATTGACCCGTGCTGTTCTGGCAGGATAGGCAGCTTTTGTTTACAATTATGGATGTAGGAAAGATTTTAAGATTATGGTAATTGCAAATACCCAGTCTTGGGAAGTACATTTAAGTGTAACGACAGTAACACAGGTGTTCTTTAGCTATGATGCTGGGTTTGTTCAAAAAGCATAAATTGGTTTAGGATTAATTAAAACTGGGTTGGATAATAAGTGTTGTTACCTTCCATCTCATTGGCATGCAAGGGGAGTGCAGGCTGTAAATACGGATCCAGCCACTTTCCCTGTTCTGTCCCTTACTGCACTGGTTCTGTAGATGGTGACAAAGGTGTGATTTCACAATTACACATGTACAAGATCCTGCTCCTTCCGAAGAAGTCCTCTCCTCTCCTTGCTCTGCCTGTATCTTCCCGGTGCTGCTTTTCTTGTATCAGCTCTTACAGTGAGATGGGAATGCTGATCTGATGGAGAACTTAACCCACCAAAGCAGCCCAGATTAGTTTTCAGATGTCTGTCCTCTTGTGCCTGCAGTGGCATTGACGTAGCCACGCGGTGAACTCAATCAGGGAAACGATCTGGCTGAAAACTTCCAGGGTTTTTAGTTAATTTTTAAATGGATGTGTTATCTGAACAGCTTACTTGGGGTTGAATGGCTGGGGGCAGAATGAGGTGGAGCCGCCGCCTTTGGCAAGAGCCCAGGCTTTTGCAGGATTAAGCAACGGTGGACCTGGAGCCTGAGAGATGCTATTGAGATGTGCTGAAATTCGGTAATTACAACAATTGGAGTAGCACATCTTTTAATTGAATAGTCTCGGATCTCTGTCAAGAGGATCAGCTTACCTCCGAGACGTACCAGTGTTACCCAGTAGCCAAAGAAGGTTCGGATGAATTATTTATTTGGCATAACAACAGTCCTGCTGTTATTAATGTGAGCGAAGGGTCTTTGCTTTAGCACTGGCCTAGAAAAAAAAACCCACCATGAAAATTGTGGGGAGTTTGCATAAGACAGGAAATTAATCAGCCAGTTATTTGGGTGTGTATTGACTAAGCTGTTGCAATGTGTGCAGGAGAAGCATTCTGAAATGAATTGGGGAAAGTTTTTCTTTTATTTATGGTAAATCTAGATGTTCCTGTTAAATTAAATTCTAATTTTTCCAGTTAAAAAAGCTCTCCTCCTGCTTTTCTGTGTTACTCTTCTTACAGCTGCATTTGTTCTCCCATCATTGCCCTGGGGGTTGACTGGGCTCTGTAAACTGTACAGATTCCCCTGCCAAAACACAGAAATGTCTCTTTGAGGAAGCAGAGCTGGTTGGCAACAGCAGTTTCTAGCTTGCTGAGTTTGGGGGCAGTGTGCTCTGATTTCCAGAGCTTAATTTATTTTTGTTTTTTGAAGGAAGCAATGGATTTTTTTTTTTTATTATTTCATTTTTTCTGAAGGCTTCCTAATGTGTCGCTAGAAATTAGCAACCAGCTGATTCCTGATCTGATACATGGTCAGTGTGACAAGGAGAAAAACTCAATTCTGCTTTGGAACCCATGTGCAAGGCTTTCTGCCAGTTAGTGCCCACGGGAACTGAACAACTGGGAGGGACTCACTCGCTGCTCGCTATCTCTCGGCCAACATCTGTCGAGACGCTGTGTTTGTCCCCAGCCCTGTCTGAACAAGAGGAGAGCCAATTCCAGCAGAACTTCTGCCTGCTGGCGGCCGAGGACGTGGTCTGCCACCTGGGTGGCACCCAGTGGAAGGAAGAACCACGGCAGTGTCTGTGCCTGGGTGACACACACCAAAAAAAGAAGGATGCTAGCAGATTATTTTCCTTTGCAGGCTGAGAACTAGGGCAGATAGCTCTCCAACAGTGTGTGATTCTTTGGATGAACAAGTATTTTATGAATCTACTTACGGGTCTTTAAAACAAACCCTTGAAACTTCCTGGCAACTCTTCTTTCTTTCAGTGGTGGGTTGGTTTTTTTATGCTTTTTTGGGGTTTTTTGTTGTGTTTTTTTTACAACTCGTTGTTCTGTGCTCTTCTAGAACATTTTTCAGTGTGGTGGGAAGATGAGTTGGCAGATTTGATGTAGCAAATATAATAATTGCAGAATGCATTTTTATTGGGGGGGGGGGAAGGAGGGAATATTCTGCCTGGATATAAGGGCACGTGTATCTATGTGTGGATATTTCCATATGTACTGCTACAGTCTATACATTTTAAGTAAAAATTACTAATTTCTTCCACTAAATGGCTATGCTAGCAAATATTCTATGTTATGTGAAATGGATAGATTGCAAAGATCTAAACCTTCTCTCCGTGGCTTCCTTTGATTCCCAGTTAGGGATTGCTGGGTTTAGTTTGTTTTTTTTTCTGGTGATCTTGTTTCCCAGGCCCTGATGTGGTAACTGCAGCTTTTGATAGTTTGTGCTTCCGTGCTCCTTGCTCAGCTCTTGCAGAGAAGGAGTCTCTGTTCTAATCCTGGCTTTTTCATGGGCTTTGTAAACCAATCCTGTAACCTCATCTCTTTTATTACTGTAGTGTCCCTGTCTCTCAAAATGCTGTGTTGCTGCCACAGAAGGGAGCCGTGGAGATTCTGTTACCGGTACTACTGCACATATTTATCCCTTGTTTATATCATTGAATTTAACTCCGAGTTCAGAGACATAAAACAGTGGAAAAGCAGGACTTGTGTAAATGCATGTGTCGGCTGATGATCAGAATTTTATAACTTCTGCTTATTCTGTGTTTTAAATCCCTAAACAAATAAGTTTCTGCCCATAAGGCAGTGTTAATTTCCCTGTTACTCTTTTGTTCTGGTTGTGTGTAGTGCTGGTGAGGAAAAATCAGTGGTGAGTGCACATTTAGGAAAGGGAGGTCAAGAACTTGGATTTCTGGTTCTGGAGATTTGTTTCTTGGATTTCTTAGATTGTGAGGTTTGTGGCGTGTGTTGAATTCAGTGCTGCAGTTAAGTCCCGAGGAAGCCTTGTAACTGGTGGGTCGGGTGGAGAAAACAACTCTGAAAAACACCAAACCAATGCATTGTTTAGCCATTGAGCTAAATCTGTGGAAGAGGTGCCTGAGCCTTGCTGGCAGCTGCTGCTGCCCCCCAGGAGAAAGGGCTGTGACTCCCAGCAGTGGCTGGGAACAGCTGAGGAAAAGATCCGGTAGGAAGCATCACCCAGGGCCTGAACCTGCTGTCTCTCCCTTTGTACCGCTGCTCCCATCTGTGGGCTCCACTCCCTTTGAAACTCAGTCTTCAATTCACATCTGTTACTTGGTATGCTTCAGCTTATTTCAGAAAAAATAGTCCAGAATGTGCAATGGTTTAGTGGTTGGGCTAAAACAAAAGAGGGAGGAAGTTTAACCCGCAGATTCCTCCCCAGCAGTTCAGCCTGTAAGGAGTTTTTCAAGTGAAACTGCCCAATCAGTTGGAGACTCAACAGGACACTTGAAGACATACTGCATATTTTCTTCTTTAAAATGTCACCTTCAGCTTCAGAAAAGTGAGAATTCTTAGACTGATTTAGTCTAGCTGGTTGCTTTTTGGGGGAGAAGAATAGTTTTCTAAGAGTTTTAGTTTACGTACCTCTAAGTAAGAAATGGATTTTAATTAAGTTGTCTGCCTCTTATTCTTGCTGGGTATTTTTTTTTCCCTGGCAGTGTTAAACCTCAAAAAAATGCCCTGCCATGTCTGTTGCATTGTGAAAGTGGAAGGGTATTTTCAGCTGTTCATATTCACGCTAGAAACAAGCAGGTGTATCCAGCAATCACATACCCCACCTAAGGGTAACTTAGGAAAGACCTCTAACGTGGTACAGGAATTGAAAATAAGCAGGAGTTGAAAAATAGTGTATTTTTCCCAAATGAGACTCCTTTGCACTTCTAGTGAGTCTGGATCTTCTGGAGTTGTTGTTTTAACTGTACATTTCATGAGGCTGCACGGGAGTTAGCCCAGACACCCGCTCTGTAAGCGCTGAGACGACTGTAGTTACTCGATATTCCGTGGTATTGTGAGCTGTTCTTTGTTCAAGTCAAATACAAATTTGTTTTACTGCCTGGCTTTGGCACAGTCATGCAGGTAGTCTGCCTCTTCAAATCTGCAGGAGCTTCATGTTCCTAATACTCCACTGCAGATCCCTGATTGAGGTTGTTCATGGAAATAATGTAGTGAACTGACTACTTTTTTTTTTTTTTTTTTCCTCTAAACTGACAGTTGTGTGGGCTTGGGGAAAGTGTTACTGTCACTGTTCTGGAAAACAACCCCCAGGCCTGTATCCTCCTGTGACAGTAGATCTGAAAGTAAATGTAATTCTCTATGCTTTCACTCACGCTAATTGTTCGGCTCGCAAAACTGATAGTAATAACTTTGAACAACTGTTTGACAAATTACTGTTAAAGATTGTGTCAGACTTTTTTCCTCTCTAAAGTAGACTTTAGGGTTGAGTGCAGCTTTAATGTAGCTTTTAGGGTTGAATATATGATTAACTTATCACTAACCTGAATTAATACTTCAAATCCTTGAGAATTTTTATTAGTGTGCATTAACAGTAGGGATTTATTTTCCATTTTTCAGTATGACGTGTTCTAGTGGACTAAAGGCATTATTTATCTTCTTGTTACTGTTTCAAAGAGAGCACATATGCTCTAGGATGCCTAATGCATCTCTTCCAGGAGCTTTTTCTTCAGTGCTGGTTGGGCTGCACCCCAAAGCAAGTGTCTTCTTGGCATCTGCCCATCTTCTGCCCCAAAACAAAAACCAGCCCACTAAAAAGGCAGATCAGAACCCTCCAACCAAACCTTGAGGGAACACACTACGATAGGCTCAAAAACTGACCCTGCAGCTTGGTTGAATGATGGCATTTTCAATGTGCCTTATCTGTTCAGGAGTTTGTGGATGAGGCCACATGCAGCTCTGGGAAGGGGAGAACAGACCAGCAGAAACTAGGGGTGCTGTTGTGCACTAACTTTCACTTGTCTAAGCATGTGGTTTTGGTCAATGTTGGGAGGTGGGATACTGGCATGGGTGAGACAATGAAGCTCTTGGATGAGCTTATATACAGGCAAGGTCTCATTAAGGCTGGAAGGTTTCTGACATTCCACCAGTGGTTCTTGGAAAACCTGTCTCACCTCTCCACAAACTGCCTGCAGAAGGAGAGCATGTGGGTTTCCCCGGGATGTCAGATTGCAGTTGTCTTCTGGCCTCCAAAATAGGGATTTTTGCGAGTTGTAGATGGGTAGAAGTGAGTTTTCCCTGTATGTTGGAGTGGTTGGTGTTTGAGGAGTGGCTCTGTGTGTCTGGTAGGGGGCTGCACTCTTAAGTTCTGTTCTGCATGCATTTTAAAATTGTGAGGTTATGGAAGCGCTGTGTGATGAGGAGGAGGGTGTTGCACTGTCAGCATAATTCCTGGAGCATGACAAGGAAGCTGTAACATTGACTTACTAGGAATGATCCTACCTGATCAAGCGTGGGTGAGATAATTCCCCCTCTAGAGTACCTGGTACCTGGGGCTGCACTTGGAGGGCGGAAAAAACACACACACCCCCTAGAAAAAACTTGCACTGAATGCATATTTTAATTTTCCATTTGGTCTGGGAGAGAGATCTTAAGATAATTTCATCTGAGGTCTGGTCGTTAGGACACTACACTGTCCACTGTGCAGCATATTTACCTGTTTCTGCTTGCTGGTTAAGAATATAGTTATGGATAGTGTTCTGTGAAATTACCCTGTGTCTTTAACAACTGGAGAAAACAGCGCTGACCTCCCGGTGGCTTCATTCAGGTGGTCACGTTACGAAGGCTGGATTCTTCCCCTGGTGCAGCATGTTTAGTATGTGCTTGGCTTGAAAACTGGGGGCAATAAATTAAATGATAACCTGTCGCTTTGGAGTAGCGCTTGGATGAGTGAGGCGCTGAGGTGGTTTGATGATCTCCTGCTTTGATGGAGCTCTGGCAAAGGCGTAGCGCTCTGACAGTGAAAAAACAACTCCAAGACTGCAGCAGGTAATGGTGATGAATTTTAATAGGAATCTTTGTCTCTGAATAAAAGTTTTATGTAAGATTAAGTAACTACTAGTGCTTCTTCTGGAGGCAGACATTAACACGTTAACACGCTGCTACTTCAGCTACCAAAGCTTAACGTTTTCATGGTGTCTTAGGGATGAACTGACTTCAGTCTTCTCTCCTGTATTTCGTAGGGGTTGGTTTAGTTGCAACTGTAAAACTTCAGATGCAGAGGTGTACTTGTCCAGCTTTTTCTGCATGTGATTGGCACTGCAGCGTAGCTGGGTGAGAGTCCAGGTAACAGTCATGGTTATGGGTCAGGGGCAGCGTTTTTACAGTAGTTTGAGTTCAAACCTAAAACTATTGAAGTCCTGCCTCCTAGAAATAGTCAAAGTAGATCACCACCAGTGATTTTAATGACACAAATACATTTTTTTTATTTAGCTGTTTACATTAGAAATATATTGATATTTGGTGCTTCAAATGACAGTAATGAAAAAAGAATGCAGTCCTGTCCTGATACCAGTCATTCAATTATAAAACTAACTGGAGATGTTATATATAGTTACATTCTCAATACTGAATCTGATAATGCTTTTGGGTTAATACCTTTCACAAAAAGTCTTAGGAGTAATTTGCTTTACAGTTAGAGAAAGAGTTGGTCCTGAAAAATTCAGCTGAGATCTGGGAACTTCGTTGCTGTCATTGTCTTGCACGTCACTGCAAGTCATGAAAGGTTTTACCTTTAGAGCTTAGAACATTCTGGTGACTTTTTTTCCCTGGTGGCTACACTCCAGATGGAGAAACCTGACGTGTTGAGCTTCACAAGTCCAATACTTTTCCATCTATGAGAACCCTCGGAATCTTCCAATCAGTGTTTGAGCAAGGACCCCAACAATCATTTATGCTTTCAAGCAGAGAAATACCTGTATTTTAAGTGAATGACAAGTTTGAGTCTGAAAGGAATGATGTAACCAGAAAACCCCGAAAACTTTAAACAGACATACCTTAGACTTACATAAATGTGGTAATTGCTGTCCCAGCAAATCTTTTTGTTCCTACAGCATCGCTGAATAGTTTTGTTGAAACAAAACACTCTGTTTTGTTTCTTCACACTAGCATTTTGTCTGCTCCAAGTCATGTGCTCAAGCGTCTTTGGTGTCTTCTTGCTGAAAACCTCCTCTGCTTGAGAGACAAAAATAACTGATAGGTTTTTTTTCTTTAAAACGGCAAGAAAAGCCATGTTGCATCCTGTTTCTGTGGCTCTTGTTTCTTTATTTTTCCAAATGAGCAGCCCTACCTTCTCCAATCCCTAAAATGACAGCAAGTTCCTTCTCAAAATTTGTAAATGAAGATAAAGATCACTTGCTGTGGCTTACTGGACCAGATTTTTCAAAGGAAAATGAAATTTCCTGTTAAAATCCTATTTTCTGGGGGAGGGCTTGGTTCTGTTTTGGTATAGAGTCCATATGCAGGCTTTATAGTCTGCGTCGCTTGCTGAGCATATCTGAAAATGTGGGCCTATATATCAAAGGGACATTTAATATATATCCACATAAAACAGCATATCTGGGATCTTAATATACTTTTATATCAGATGTTTAAGTGAATTCACCAAAACTATTGCTGCTAAGTTAACTTGCTGCAAAGTTACTTGGATGTTCCTTCTAAGTTGCCGTTTATTTGTAGGAGAGAGATCCAGAGAGATGTAGAGCTCTGGTTCCTGTGGTCCTGGCTTCTTTAAAGCAGTGAGTCAGAGTGATAGATCTGTCTCCGCTAAAGTCACATCCAATAAAACTACCTCATTAAGTTAAGATGCTTTGTAAGCCATATTTCTGGGCAATGATGATTTTGATATAAGCACGGGGTGAAAACAGGTAAAACGCCCTATGAAAAAGTTTATTTTTAGAGACTGAATGTGAACAATAAAATTGCTTAGTTTCTAATATGAAGAAATGCTTGAAGGTTACTATCTTGGGAAGTGGCTCCAAATATACCAGGGACCTCTGTTCTCTGTTTCTGCTAGTTGTATAGGGTTTTATAAAATGAAAAATAATCAGTAAATTCTAAAAATACCGATGTTTAATACTGCTTGGTAAAAAACCCACTGATTTTATGTATTTGCCAGATGTGTGTAGAAAGCTTGCTGCTGTTCAAGCCTGCTCCAAGAGCAAACCACCTGAGTTACAGCTTCTCGTAACGGTAACCTCCTAGGGCAGAATCCAGACTTTCCAGCCAGCCTTCATTGTTCTGGGAGTTTATTGTGGGAAAGTTAAGGGCGGCTTGATTTTGCTCCAGTTCTTATCTTGCATTTGTAGTTCATAGCTCAAGAGATAGTTCAGCTGTGTTCTAGAAAAGGCATACTTTGACCTCAGGCTGAGATTTGTTTGCCTTACTGGGCACCTTGAGAAGGAAAAAAAGTAATCCAGTGATTAATTTGCTTTGTTTTGCATTTTAGAAATTAAATTTCCAAAAGTGTGTCTATTAATGGTCTATCTTTAAACCAGTCTGTAAATCAGATTAACTTGAATGTTCCTATGAGCCATGCTTGTATGCATAGGGAGATTTCATGTTACAGATGCGCTAGGATATTGGTGTGATTTCTATTCCTGTATGGAATAGAATGGTTAGACGATGATACCGCTGTGAAGCGTGGTATGAGGACAGCAGTAAGAGTATGCTGCTCTTTGCAGGGTAGCCTGAAAGCGAGGTATCTGCACCAGAGTTAAATAGCCTGAAAATGAACTATTTGCACCAGAGCTGAATTATTTTTATGCTGAGATGGAGACACGGTGTTATAACGACAGTAGAATAAGCACCTTGAAATGGTCTGTGTAAGAATGGTCTGGTTGTGAGCAGCGTGGCCAAATCACGTTGGCCCTGGGTGAGTGTTTCGTGGAATTTGCTCACAAGTGTTCTTAGTAATCTCAAGTCTGCATTGCTGAACCGTCAAAATAACAGCCTGAACAGAACTCACCTTTCCACCAAAGCTCTTGTTCAGTTTCCTCTGTTTACCTCCTCTGAGCATTATCACTTCCTAAGTTAGTGTAGCAATTGCGTCCCGTCCAGCGTTTGAACTGACACGTGCAGTAGGAGTGCAGCATCCTTTAAACTTTGGGAGTATAGTAAGGAAGAGCTGAGGGTTTCATTCTGTGTAATTCTGGCTTTCTGTTAAACCTGGGGTGGTGAGTTTTTTTTGTTGCTTTTTGGAAAATCAACCTTGTATCTTCTCAACTGACCAGCAGTTGCTGGGCATTTGGAGAATGGCTTCTTGTACAGTGTGTTTTGAAAGGTGATGTTTTATAAAAGTAGACGTTTTATGAAGTTATGAATAGAAATATTTTTTCTTGACTGATAGTGATTTATTTTTTTTTTTAATGGGAAGTGATTTAGGCTCTGAAAAAGTAGATTCTGTGTGTTTGGCTGCGTTTTACCATTTTTTTTTTTATTGATACGTGAACAAGTAGCTTCTGAATGGATTATTAGTTATATAGTTCTGTGAAAACTGATAAATAAAACTCAGACAAACTCCTTTAGGAAATTGCAACACAATCCTTGACAATATGGGGCTATAAATAGTGTGGAGTGATGTGCTGTGATTCATGAGATCTCTGACCATAACTGCTGAGTCATTGAGCCACTCCTGGAGGTAGTGAAACTTGCAGGAGTTTGGACAGAACCTCAAAGGTGGGGAAACCAGTAACAATNTTTTTGTTGTTGCTTTTTGGAAAATCCACCTTGTATCTTCTCAACCGACCAGCACTTGCTGGGCATTTGGAGAATGGCTTCTTGTACAGTGTGTTTTGAAAGGTGATGTTTTATAGAAGTAGACGTTTTATGAAGTTATGAGTAGAAATATTTTTCTTGACTGATAGTGATTTTTTATTTTTTTTTTTAATGGGAAGAGATTTAGGCTCTGAAAAAGTAGATTCTGTGTGTTTGGCTGCGTTTTACCATTTTTTTTTTTATTGATACGTGAACAAGTAGCTTCTGAATGGATTATTAGTTATATAGTTCTGTGAAAACTGATAAATAAAACTCAGACAAACTCCTTTAGGAAATTGCAACACAATCCTTGACAATATGGGGCTATAAATAGTGTGGAGTGATGTGCTGTGATTCATGAGATCTCTGACCATAACTGCTGAGTCATTGAGCCACTCCTGGAGGTAGTGAAACTTGCAGGAGTTTGGACAGAACCTCAAAGGTGGGGAAACCGGGTAACATAATCTGTGTTTAGGGCATTGTTTTATCTGTAAAAAATACTGTTAAATCAGAGTTCCAATAATGTGTGTCTCATGGGGAAGAGTGTACAAGTGAGATCCTTCTAGCTAATGTGTACAGGTGCAAAAGCATAGTGGATTTAATCTCTATGTAAACTCAATGTTTTATTGCTCTTCCTCTTGCAACACTACTGGGTAGGCTCAATCTGCTTCCTAATCATCTATTCTTTCTCTGTATAGGACAAATTTGGAGGCACTTCAGAAGAAGCTGGAAGAGCTAGAGTTGGATGAACAGCAGCGAAAGCGCCTCGAAGCGTTCCTTACTCAGAAACAAAAAGTTGGAGAGCTGAAGGATGATGACTTTGAGAAGATCAGTGAGCTGGGAGCAGGGAATGGTGGTGTGGTCTTCAAAGTATCTCACAAGCCCTCTGGTCTCATAATGGCCAGGAAGGTGAGCACCTCAGGAATAGGAACGTAGGGATGATTTTTATGAAGGAGGTTGTCCTGTGAATGAATGAAATAGTGAGTATTTAGAGAAATAAGTGGTATTGACACATTAAAAAAAACAAACCTCAATGCCAACTTTCAGAGACATTCATGTTGTTCAAAAAGTAGGAAAGGTTACATGTGCTTATCCTGAACTTCCCAGTTTTTCAGAAATAGCATCCCATGTGCTTGTAATGATAGAATAGGCATTCATTCCTCCCTCCTTTTTTGTTTTTAATATATTTTTCTCTTCCCTGGCTGTGTCTTTTAAAGAAACAGAGTAGACATAGTAATGAATAGAAGGCCTACAAGAAGTTACTGAAAGGTATAAGCTAGGGAAAAGTGACAATATCCTGTATTCTGGGCTGTAAATTTAGAGGAATTGAAAAGATGTCACCTCTCCTAAGATCTTCCTTTGCAGCTGAAGGCCAGGAAAGGGCCTCTGGATGATACTGGAAAAAACAGAACTCGGAAACCCTGGGAATGAGGGAATGCTTTGGAGTACAGTGACATCTCCCGTTTTATAGATTCATCATGGGGTGCAGGTAGCACCCAAATCCCAGATCCTGTTATTACACTACAATGAAAACTTCAATTTTTTTTTTAAATGGAGAAGTTGAAAGACTTCAGGTGTTTCTTTTTTGAAGAGCACACTCTGATCTTCAGCAAAGCTGAAGGAAAGGGTGCATGTGCTGATTCCAAGAATAAAGCACTCTCAGCACGCTGACAGTTTGGAGATAAAGAAAAATACCCGTTTCTGAGGTGTGAGAATTGTGAAATATACAAATCGCCGAGGTTTTCTTGAAGTAAATCAATTTAATTGATTTTTGTTTTTTCTACCTACTGTGGGTTTAACAGAAAATTTTGCCTGAATTCATTAATGTTTAATGCAACTGAGATGTTTGCTGAACTGCAACTTCTCTTTCATGTATTGACTAGAATTTGGTTTCCGTAATGACTCTTAATCTTGCTTTTCATGAGAAAAACACACTTCTTGTATAGTATGAGATAAATAGTCTAGTGGAGCAAAGTACTGTAGGTAATCTCCCATTTCAGCTCAGTTTGGGAGCTCTTCATTTGAGATTCAGCTTGTTCCTTCCACTAATGCTTTACAGACACCCAAGCAGGTATTTTCAGCAGCTGTGTCTCGGTCAGTATCTGACACATTTCCTTCAGAGGTTTGTTCATGGCTTTCCTTCAGCCTAAAAAAAAATCAGTTTCTGAACTATCTATTAAAAACTCCAAGCAAACAAAGCCCAACCAGATGAGTGAAGAGAAAGTGCTGGAACTAAAAGTTTCTGATAGAGAAGTATTTTGTGACAAGAAAAGCTGGAAATCCCCCCTTATCATGGGTGCTGGTGTTTCAGTGTTTTCATGCTGTGTTGTAGTGTTTTCCTTTCCCTTTGCCCCTAAGAAAATAAGGATGGATTATTTCACAGTTGAGTCATCAGATAATTGTGGTTGGAAGGGGCCTCAGGAGGTCTAAGCGGAGTCAGCTGCGGGATCAGAGCAGGCTGCTGAGGTATTGCAGACCTCCACGAACAACCTGCTCCTCCTGAATGGCACTTTGCCACTAAGAAAATACTGAGAGTGGATCATTTTACAGCTAATTCATCTAGAGATCAAGCCAGCTATTCGCAACCAGATCATTCGGGAGCTGCAAGTTCTACACGAGTGCAACTCTCCTTACATTGTGGGCTTCTATGGAGCTTTTTACAGCGACGGAGAAATCAGCATTTGCATGGAACACATGGTAAGTGCATATAAATCTGTCATGGTGGAACGTTATTAACAGACCTTCAAGGCAAAACCTGAGTGTCAGCAGGGCTTAAGTTTGTAGCAAAATAGACCTTTCTGAATGAAGAAGGAACAAAATACTGCGTTTTGGATTTACTCTGCGAATCTAAAGTTGAGATTGATACCATCTCCTTTATCCCCTTCTCCAGTAGCTGTTCTTCTGTTGTAGTCAAAGCTGTGCAAATGTAACCCCCAGTTGCTTCTCCTTTATCCGTGGTCCGTATTGGTTTGTTTTTTAAAAACACTTACCCAATTCTGCTTCCTAGATGCTTGTTCTGATTTGGGTTTAGTTTTGGTTTTATGCAGAATGGATCAGATCACTGTGATCCCACAGCTGTGTAGTCCTTAGTAGCTCTGACAGTGAGGAGCTAGTTGCTTCTTATTTAGAGGAATCTGCATTTTTGACTCCTCTATTCAAATTTTACAGAGAACGCAAACATAAAGAACAGCTCACAGCAAATAAACAAATCCAGAAGGATCTTGCACACCTTTTTAAATGCCAAAAATATTTTTAGCTGTGTTTCATTTTAATAAAGAAGTACACATTCTTCTGTTTGCCTTTCTCTAACCATATGGTGTCAAACATTTTCTGGAATTGAAGGTCAGTGACATTTTTTTCCTCATTTAGTAGATGTTTAACAATATGAAATACAATAAATCTGAAGACCTTTTTATTTTTTTTCCCCCTGAAAAAATGTTTCTTTGGAGCAAAACCTTATTTTTTTTCTGGAAAGTGCATGTGATTGTTTTAATGCTTCTCTGGTCTTCTCTTACGGAAATTTTTAGCAGAAATCGATGGTTGCCTAGGAACGAGCGATCGTGATCCAGTTCTGAAGCATGTGGTAGCCGAATAGGTGTGCATACCCCAAAAAACAACTGGCTGTTGGGAATTACAAAGAAGATAGTTTTTCAAAATTGAAAAGAATAATGAAAAATAGGAAAATGGATGTTAAAAACTACTGGGTGTTGTTTCGGAGTACGTTATTAGGTGTCAACAAGGCTGCAGGCCTGCAGCTGCTAAAGGAGTGCGGCGGTTAACGCGTGCCCAAAGAGAGGTGGTGGTGGGACAGAATTGCATGTGGGCACAAAAGGCCTAAAGAAACTCAATTTATTTGTCAATGAGATATATCTGACAGCAGGGAACTCTTAAATTGAAGAGAAGGCAGTGTGAAATCTGGTGTTTCAGTGCTGAAACTGATCTAACTCAGACTGGATACAAGATCCTGCAGGTAGAACTGATCAATAAGATATGGAGTAGAGAAGGTGGATTATTTGAATTGCACTCCTAAACTGTCAAGCTGTTGGCCTAATGTGGATCATTACGTGGAAGTTTTTGGTCGTCTTTTGGGTGAAAGATTAGATGAGAACCTCCATTGTCTTTTTATGTACAATTGCTGCCAATCAAAATTCTTATTTTTAGCAGTGAGTTACAAAACATAAGTATGGAAATGAACAGAAAGTTGGAGGTGGAGAAGGCATGGAACTTGAAGATCTGAGTGTTTGATATTTTTAGGTACATAAATTCAACATGAATGTGTAACTCTGCCTAGCAGTAGGCATTTCACAGGCAGAAGGATTGAAGTTAGCTCCTGTAAAACACTGCAGGTTCAGCTGACACCAGGCAATGGAATTGTATTTGGCCTCTTCGAGACTCGGAGCTAGTCCTCAGGGAGGGGGGAAAGAAAACCCAGGTGTTCTTTCTCTATGAAATCTTTGTTAATACACTGATGTCTCAGCAGAGACAGCTGTCCAGAAGTGCAGACTGGTTATACAAGAGGCTTCTATAGAATTTTTTTTTTCCCCTGTTACTGTATTTTTAGACAAGCTTGGTGTATGTGGGTCTGGTTTGGTTTGTTTATTTTTTTTTTTTCTTTAAAAAAATATAATCAGATCAGTATCTATTTACTTCTTCTAAGAGTTTTAGATTTCAGTTCTGAAATAGTAGAACTTTGCATTCTAGTGTATCTGTTTACATGTCTAAATGGTGATGAAAACTTCCAAAAGATAGGTTAAGGCAGAAGGCAATTCTTTTGTCAAGGTGGATTTTTGCCTTGAGAAAGAGGAGATGCCAAACACTGCTCTGGACAACAGGATACTGGATTTTAGTTTGCAAAGTAACTTTCTCGTTTTTCTTAGATCGTGTATTCTCAGTTGTAGAGAATCTAAAACTGATGTACAAGCCTGTTGTTGAATCAGTTGCTAAAAATAAATATAGCATTTTTTACAGTTTTCCTTCTCAGAAGCTCTTAGCAACCGTGGAATGTATTTCACTCTGGGGGTGTGTGCATGCATTCGATTTATTTAACCTAATATTAGTAAGGCTGTTACTTACCATGAAACTTTAAAAACATTTCTTCCTGTTTTGATTTTGAAAACGCTGCTGAAAGGACCCTCCATCCTTGGAAGTTGATAGAGTCACCCTGGCTATGGAGATCTAAGAGAGGCCAGCTTTAGCTGTGTGGGATCTCATCTAGGAAGAGAGGGGAACAGGGATCTGGGTTTAATTACGATCCTGGGGTGGAGCATTGTCATCAGGCAGAGAATTCCAGCTTTTCCACTGTGCTGAATTTTCATCCCTGTAGTTTGGATCATAGAAACTTCTGTGCTGCTTCAATCCTCCTCCACACTCTATTTGGACGGGGAGAGTGTATCACATGGTGGCTGTGATGAGGAAAAAAAACCACCCCAAAGCATGTTATTACATTGGTCTGAAAGTTACAGAAATCTATGAAATTCCTAGTGCTTGATGAACAGCTGTTTGTGGATGGTACTTCCTTGCCAAGAGCCAAACCATGGTAATAATAGTATGGAAGATGATTGTGTGAAGTGGATGTTATTACTGGCCTGAAGTGTGTTTAAAACAAGTGTAGAACTGGCTGATTCTCACTGAGGGATGGTGGATTGTGGTTTTTAATTTGTCTTTTCCGATACGCCCCATAACAATGTTAAATCAAACATGAAAACAGCAGCAAGGTTCTTCAAGTCTAGCCTTCAGACTGCAGCCTTGTTTAAAATGTTTGAGAGTGATTTGATTAAAGCTTGACTAATCAAACATTTATTATTAGGATGGCGGCTCTTTGGATCAAGTACTGAAAAAGGCTGGAAGAATTCCGGAGCAGATTCTGGGCAAAGTTAGCATTGCAGTAAGTGTGTGCTCATCGCTCTCTGAGACTGGAAACGGGTACCTTTGTGTCTCCATGCGCTAATGCCGGATCTGGGAAGCTGCCACTGCAGCTCCTAAGGCTGTGGGAGAGAGAAATATTACCAGGTTTTGAAGCGTGGTGCTTTCTTTTTAAAGAGCAGCCTTTGTACATATTATTTGGCACCTCAGGGTGTTGTAATGAGTAACGCATTCTATTGTGCTTACTTTGATTTTTCCAACTTCTGTACCAGCTGATTCTTCTGGATAAGAATAGAATTAACATTTCATTAAGAAGGGAACATTCAAAGTGGTTTATATCTATTGTGCAACACACTGTATGCAAAACTTCCAGTAAGGGTTCGCTTGAGCCTGTTTCTCTAGTGTGAGCTGGAGGCAGAAATTAAAGCAAAATATAGGTTTGCAGTGATTACACTTTTGGATTTCTGTCCTGTTGCATTCAGTTGGAATTCTTGTACAGACAAAGCATGCAATTATGTTTTTCCATTTCATAAATTGAAATTTCTTCTTTTTAGGTAATAAAGGGACTCACGTATCTGAGAGAAAAGCATAAAATAATGCACAGAGGTGAGAAAATTTTACATTGTAACTTTCCTTGAATATAATTTCTATTCAAGTTATAATATGTATGTTTTCCATTGGGGTTTTTTTTGTGGTTCAATTTGACTTTAGTTCGGAGGCATTTTTGGGTAGTGTAAGACAGACTTTTTAAGTCTAAATCACTGTGGTTGTCACTTACCTCAGCTTCTGCTACAACAAAGTCTTTGGAGAGATTCAGAATCAAAACCTCTGACCTAAAATTAATTTGACAGTTCAATGGTCATTATTGCCATTAAAAATTTTAAAGAAAAGACACTATTTGTACCCACTGCCTTAGAGTCACGTGCTATTTATAGACACACAGAATTGCATCTTTCCTATACCTCAGGGTTTTAAAAAATATGGGGAAGCTATATAAAATCTGTGTCACTTCTGCACTCCAGGGGTCTTTAAACACTTTAAATATTTATTTTATATTCAGCTTATAGTTGCCCTTTTTTAAAAATCCATCTCTTCCACTGATCTGTTGTGTGTTCCACTAAACAAAAATGACATTTGATAAGGTGAAGTAATAAATTCCACTCTTCCTGATGTAAATGGAAGGCTAGAGAGAGGAGCATTTCCTGCTCTTTGTTTGGATGACACTACTCCTTACAGCGATCCTGCGATATGTACAAACCATATGAGGTGTGTGGTGAGTTCTGTACCCTATGAAATGAATTTTCAGTTTATAAGAATACCTTCATCAGATGTTAATATGTGTCTGAGCTTATATTTGTTGGCCAGACCAGAAAAAATAATTAACAGTCCTAGTATATACAATCTGCTGTAGGATCACCTGACCGTAAACGGGGTTTGTTACATGTCGCTGTTTTGGTTTATTTCTAAATGATCTAATATAGCTCCATTCTGGAGAATGGTTGGAGGTAACTGAAGGTTTCTGATGGTAGTTGCAAAGTCATTTTTTTCCCTTGAGAGCATAAAGGAGACTGCTGGCTCCTCTCTTTGGTACTGTCCACCAGTCTCTGCTTCACAGGCTGCCCATCGTGCGTTATTTGTAGATACTCATATGCAAGTTGGACTTCATATACACTCATAAAATGGTTTATGTTGGAGAAGGGACCTTAAAGATCACTGAGTTCCAGCCCCCTCTGCCCCTGGGCCCACCAGAGCAGGTTGTTCCAAGCCCCATCCAGTCTGGCCTTGAACCCCTCCAGGGATGGGGCAGCCACGGGTTCTCTGGGCAACCTGGGCAGGGACCTTACCACCCTCACAGCAAACAATTTCTTCCCCAGATCTCACCTAAATCTCTACTCTTGCAGTTTAAAATCATTACACCTCATCTTATCACTAAGCTGGTATAACAGCCTGAGCTGTTACAGCTTGTTGCAGAATGTTAGGGGTTAGAAGGGACCTCTGGAGATCATCCAGGCCAACCCCTGGCCAAAGCAGTCACCCAGAGCAGGTTGCACAGGAATGTGTCCAGGCAGGTTTTGAATGTCTCCAGAGATGGAGACTCTACCACCCCTCTGGGCAGCCTCTGCCAGGGCTCTGCCATCCTCAACAGAAAGAAATTCCTCCTCATGTTCGAGTGGAACTAGCGTTTGTCCCCACTGCCCTATGTCCCTTGTCTTAGTTGAGGGGAGCCCTTCAGCTTCCTGTATGTCAGATTGGCTTCTTAGCTAGTCTCACCCTTTGATGCGGATTTTATAAATGAAGTGCTCATGTCAGTGTTTTTGTTGCACTGTGTCTAAATCTGCAGAAGAAAAATCGCTTTAAATCAAGTTGTCAGGAGCTTCAGGTAATGCTTTATTTGTCTAGCTCTCAGTGTTGTAATGAGCTGCTCAACAGACTGAGTGCATACAGAACAGTTTAAGATGACCTGTTTTTCGTGGACTGTGCGACCTCATCAAACTATTATTTTTAAGATAAGAGATTGAGCAATCTCTTTGAGCAGAGAGTGGGGAAAGTCTGTATGTTGGTGTAGTTGATGGCAGTTGAGGATGGTCAGTGCACCTGACCCCGCAACATTATTGGGGGATAGTTAGAAAAGGACTTAACATCACCATGCTGCAAAAATTCACAGGATGCTTTGCAGGGTAAAGGTTCTGAAAGCTGTTAATTTTTCAGGGATGATGGGCAGAAGCCAGCACACAGCATTCTGGACAGAAGAAAAGAATAAAAATGAATTCAGCCAAAGTTGTCAGTGACACATTTGCTTGGGTTGGTCAGGATGTAATGACGTTAGAAAGGACTGGAGGGAAAAAGAACATGGTGGTGCTCAACGTGAGGTTCAGCTGAAGCTGCTTCCAGAGTATGATCTGTCCTGGGCTGTGATCTCGGGGGAAAAGTATTCGCTTGTCAGTACAGGCAGCTCAAGGAAGATGTCGTTAGGGCTTATTAAAGAAGGAGTGGAAAATACAGTCTTTTTATAGACTGTTAGCTCATGGGGACCTGCCATGCTTTGGTTTGCTCCTCTCTGAAAAGACAGGATAGAAATGGGAAAGGCAAAGCGGTGTGATACAGAGCAGGCCCAGAGAAGGCATTTACTTTGTGGCTAATCCCAGAGGGCACTGAATGACAAGGAAAGCAATGTCCTCTAAGTGTGTCGCTGCAGATTATGAAGACATACAAACTGTTTTTTGCTAGTTTTCTTTGAATGAATAAGAATAAAAATCCTGTAAATTAATCAGAACAATTTTAGTTGGTTTTGAGCACAGTCTGGAGTGTGATTCTCTACAAAGTCTTGCCCGATGGTTTTGTTGTAACATCTGAGGCCAGCTTGCTTTCAGGATGAACTAGGCTTGTGCCTGTGGGGAAGAGCAGGGCTCAGGCAGAGGAATTGAAGCTCTTACAGAGCCTGTGAGACATCCTGGAAACTTCTTATTAACCAGCTTCCTTTTCAGTGTTGAGTATTCATCCTCTGCCTTCTCTGGAATTGCACAGCTCTGGTTCTGGGTTGTCTGAGATGATTCAGGAAATGTCCTTCCATTTTCTTCAAAACCTCTGTACTTCACTTACATAGCATGCTTGCTCTGCCTTTCTAGATTTATCCATTTCTTGCAAGTTACTGCATATATTCTGAAGGATGCCTTGGCATTCCTGTTCCATTTGGCAATACGAATCTGTGGTTTCCAGAGAAACTGCTGAAGTGCTCAGGCTCTCTGGAGTTAAAATAGCATAGCGTGTTCTGTTTGGAGGGGGGGAAGACAGCAGCCTTCCCAGCTTCATGCTGTGAGCACACGGGGCACTGTGTGAGGAAAATGAAAATGTAAAGGGAAAGGCGAGGCTTATAGACAATTCCAGTGAGGAGTCATGACTTCTGTGTTACTGCAGGAGAGTTACAGTGTGGGATTATCAGCTAGAGAAACACTGAAGGTAAGAGTTAAGTCTTGGAAAGGCCAGGTGGATTCTAGAGCATGTAGGGTGCTTAGAAAGGGAATGTCACTTGGGTCACTGACAGTGGGATGCTAATGTTGGGGTTTTGCCATTTAATTACAAACATCAAGTATTAATGAGCTGCAGAGATAAGTGAGGATTTATGTCTTTGTTCTGAATTGAAATAGAAGATATTCATAGATAAGCAGACAGAATCTAAAGGCCTTTATAATTTGTTGGGGCTGTGCGGTGCTTCCAGCATATTTTGCAGACATTGTTTTTTCCACCTTGCTTTTCCATCGAGCTCAAGGGGAAGGTTCCTGTGGAGCTGGGAATCTTTACTCTCTGCTGCCTGTTCCACTGCACCAACAGCTGCTTGGTTTGGTGGGTGGTTGATTTGGTTATTTCCTGCTGGAATTTTAAACCGATAGGTCAAGCTGGACTGGATTCTTCCTTTTCATTGTGAAATGTACTGATGGTGAGGTCTCCACCGGAGTCAAAACTTGCACAAAGGAGGTAGAACTTGCAGAAGGTTCAGAAGGCCTGTACAATCTCTCCTCACTGAAACCCCTGCTCTGAACTAACCAGTGTGTGATGTTCTGTTTGCAGCCTGCTAAACAGCTCCACAAACTGCCCAGTGCCTCTGCTGCTCTTACAGGAGGAAAATCTATTGAGGAGAGCAATGTTTATAAGCCAGTTACTTTTCTAGGATCGGGCAATTCAATGTAGTACACACAAAATACATGTCTGTATTCTTCCCCTTCCATAAAGAGGAAGGTGGTACCTGGCAGAAGCAGCTGGGATTTTCTTTGTGGTAGAAACATAAATCATCACAAAACACCATTTCCAATCAGTTACCGAGAGAGGTGATGTCAGGAAAACATAACCACGAATTGCAACAGTAGATAACTTTATTCAGACTCTGTTTTGTTCTTTAAAAGTTCAGTTTTGTCTTCATTTCCAATCTCCATGGAGCTTGTTCAGTGAGGCATAACCTTCTGCATGGAGAGCTTTTCCCAGTGATGAGCACTCGCGTTAGTATCCCGTCCCCAGTGACATCCTCTTCATGTCACAAACAAAGGTCAGTTCCTCAGTCACTGAAATGAAAGCCACGTGGAATATATTGGTGCTTAAAAATAGGCTACAAACTATAGACTTCTGGATCCACTCGTGAGTAGTGGAGTCTGCAGTGAAATTCTGACAGGCTGAGCTCACCTCTATCTCTAAAGCTAATTTAGAGTACTGGGTTTATTTTTTTTGGTAGCATTTCTTGGCAGATATGAGCTGTTGATTACTTCCCTTGCTACTGCATTGATAATGGCTAGCTAAGCAGCACCATTATTAAAAAAACTTCTTGCAGCTGTAAAAGAAATACTAAACAACTGCTGTCTGTACCTCTGCATTCACAAATAGCTGCTATTAGTTGCTTAGCTACCAGTGACCCTTATCAAACTATTTTAGATGCAGCATTTCAATAGGATAATTATTTTTTTCCAGAACTTCTTAAAGAAAACAAAAAACCCACCACCAACAACCAACCAACCAACCAAAACCAAGACCACCCACCCTTCCCCTCCCCTGCAATAAAAACCCCCTCCCAAAAACCCAAATAAAACCCAGAACAGCAAGAACCCACTTCAGGAACTGGTTTGCTATGGGATGATTTGGGTTTATGTGTGTATGAAGGTGAAGTTGGGGGCAACAGTGTGGCTGATGCAGTTCATTGATCTTTGTAAAATTAATATATAGGACCTCTTTATTGACTACTTCTAGGCAAGAGAGCATCCTTAAAGAGGAGTTAAGCTGACATTCACTTTACAACTTCTCTCAAGTGTTAGTCATTGCAAGGAGCATGTAGAAGCCCAAACTTGGTATTTGAAAGCCAAGAAACAGGGTAAAATCAGAACAAAACTGAGGGCCTGTATGTACTTGTAACTTAAAAATTTCTCTTTGTTTATCTGTATTTAAAGAGAGAGCCTGGGAAATGGGGCTGAGTAGGGAACCAGATCTCTCCTGTGAGCATTCCCAGAGAAGGGGCAGGATTGTGTCATAGGCAGAAGGGAAACAAAGGGAGGCCTATGGTAACTCTCACCTCTCCTGTTACTTTCATTGTCAAACGGCCCATTTTTGACTATTATAAATTGGAATCATCTATTAATTTATTTTTTTCTTCCCCCCAGATGTTAAACCATCGAACATTTTGGTAAACTCTCGAGGTGAAATCAAGCTTTGTGATTTTGGTGTCAGTGGGCAACTGATAGATTCTATGGCGAACTCCTTTGTTGGCACACGCTCCTACATGTCTGTAAGTACCCATTTTATAGCTCTGAGTGTACCTTATGGTACAGCTATCACAATTCCAGTAATCCAACCAGAAACCAGCTATTGCTGTTACTGCTGCTGCTCATAGTTCAGCACTTCCTGCATTCCAGGAATATTCCAGTATCAGATTGTGGCAGGGGGGTTGGGGGGGAGAAGGACTGTTGCAAGAAAAGCCAAGCGACTTGGAATGGTTTATAACAAACGAGATGCAATTGTCTACATTGCAGAATCCAATCAGTTAATGTACTTGGGGTTTGTGTACACCAAAAAGGCCCAGTTTGCCTTCCTTACTAAGTGTGGTTCTCCTCCCACTCCAGTGTTTGGCTGCAGTCACTCGCGTAGGGAAGCTGCTGCCTCGCTGGTGACCCTGCTGGGACTGCTCCCAGGATCCCAGCACGGCTGCAGCAACCAGAGAAAGCACAGGAGTGGCAGAGGCCACAGCAGCTCATCTGACACTATGTTCATATTCCCCTCTGGGAAGAATACCTTGAAACTCACTCTTTGGATGAATTCTCTGCATTGTGTGAAAGTCACAGTTAATGGAAATAACAGGTCTCTCCTAATGTACTTACCTTGTTCAGCACACAACCAATTAACTCGGACGATTCTCTTGGAGGATTGAAACTGTGTGGGCTTAATCTTAAAGGAAAGAAACATAATAATGCTGTTTCTGCTCAGCATGGGAACTGCAGTTCAACATCAGGAAGCATTATCTTTTCTGTGACTTAATATTGGGAACGTTCTTGAAATAAAGCTGCGGCTTATGCTTCCATGTACATCTAGGGGTTGTTGCTGCGAATCTGCAGTTGCCCATACTGGTCTTCCTTTCTTGCTCTTTAATTGTCCCATCATCATCAATCATTGTTGCAGCAATCAAATATTTTGCTAAAGAAATAAACCAGCAACAAAATAGTGTCGTTTTTAAAAAGTCTTAAAGTTACTTGCCAGTGGTGTTATGCGATGGATGTGGAACTTCTGGAACTCCAGATGAGATGAAGAAGTCATACTAATAACTTGGGGCTTTCATCCTTCACTTTATCCAGGCTCTTGCAAAATGCAGGGATTTTTTCTTTCTTGTTATAGTACTCTCTCTTCCCCCCCCTTTTTTTTTCCTCTGGTAGCCGGAAAGACTACAGGGGACTCATTATTCGGTGCAATCAGATATATGGAGTATGGGGCTGTCACTGGTAGAAATGGCTATTGGGAGATACCCCATTCCTCCTCCTGACTCCAAGGAGCTTGAATTAATGTTTGGCTGCCCAGTAGAGGGAGATTCTCCTGTCACCGAGACCTCACCCAGGCAAAGAACACCGGGTCGACCAGTGAGCTGTAAGTTCCAATGATCTGTTGAATTCTTTTCTAGCACACTTGGGCTTAAAGGTCTTCTTACATCATACTGATCTGCATAGTGTGGCTTTAAACTTTCCAAAAAACTCAGGATTTTGTTGGGCACCAGGCTCAGTCTTGCTAGGAGCAAGTATCTGGGTTTGAGCATCGAGGAGCAGAGGTGCCTTTGTGGATAACTGAGCTGTTCATGAACACCATTAAGATCCCATTCTGTTGCTGTGGTTCATCTCCCTAAGATGTGGTGCTCAAGTACAGTAGGAGGATTCCCAGTGAAGTTCATGGTTTGGGTCAGACTTGAAAACAATGTCTCCTTGCATGAAAGTGTTACCCTGTTACTGTTCCATTTTTCCTATAAATTACTGGGAGGCAGCAAGTCCACCGTGTACGAACAGAGTGTATGACTACTAGCTTCTTGCCCTCCTCCCTTACTGGAGGGATTTTAACACTGTATTTTTTCCAATTCTCCAATTTCTTCTTAGCCTATGGACCAGACAGCAGACCCCCGATGGCAATCTTTGAACTTCTTGATTACATCGTCAATGAGGTAATCGGATTCTTGCACTTGCACTACTACCACTGCGAACTTTGAAGGCATCCCAGCATTTGAAGGAATGTGGAGCTACTGTTAGGATAAGCCAGGCCTTTGGTCTTTCATTGCTGCAGTATAAGAGACATCCTTGTTACGTGCATTGGCTTGATTTTAAGTTATTCCCTGGAGAATTTCAGTTCATTCCTTTCCATCCTTTAAGAAGGTGTATGGGTTCTCCAGCCTGTTAAGACAGTTAATAGCAGACAGTGCAATCAAGCATATACAAAACTGGGTGATTTTTTCTTTGTTTCAGTCTTATGAACACCCTCATTTATAATAGTTTATCTTTCTAATTGCTAAGCAAGCTACCAGGCTAATTAATAGGGACTGGTATTTTACAATTGATAAACCCTTTCAGTAGGACTTGTGAAAATATCAGAAACTCACATGACTCCAGTGCGTGTGTCCTTCCAAAATAAAAAGGCAAGCTCCTGCTGGGTGTCATTTATAGCAGCTGGAAAATGTAATTGTTCCAGGTGAATGAATTGCAAAAAAGTGTCTGACACTTAAAAGGCACAGTTGGTGCCTCAGTCCCTGCAAGGACTGGCATTGCCTGTGCTACTGCACACGCTGATAAATTGCTTCTCTTCCTCCTCTGCACTCACCGTTCTCTTGCATTACAAGCCTATTTTTGCATATTTTATAACAATTTAATGTGACAGCACTAACTCTCAGTGTTGGATTACTTAAGATTCCCCAGTCCTGCTCTTGTAGCAGCATCCCTGAGGAGGACAGTTTAAGCTCCAAAGCTGCAGTAGTTGAGAATTTGGCAAGATTATCTTCTGCCACCTCCGCTGTAGCACGAGCGCTCTGCAGTGGGAGCTGCTGCATCCAGCAAAGGCCCTACAGCAGCCAGTCTCAGCTCTGTACATACCAGTGACCCAAGAGTAAGTACTTGCAGGATCCACGGTCTAAGAGTGAAAACTCAACTCTGATCCTGTAGCAAATGTCCTGGAGAACAAGACAATATTGTGCAGGTTTATATCATACTACTTCTTTATTTATCATAATTCTTCTTGTATTCAGAACCTGAACAAACTCATTCTCGGGGACAAAGCATTTAGATCAAAAGGATTATGGAGCTAAGGATGTGCAGGGCATCTCCCCTTCCCCAAACCAGAGATTAGCAGTAAGGAGAATAACACTGTGCTAATTACTGCCAGCTGCTCAGAGCCTTCTTAACGACAGCTCAAGGCTGTGTTAACCCCAGTCAGGTGTGTGTACAGAAAGGAATAAAACACAACACACCCAACAAAAACCACCCCACACCATGGAAACTGTCTCTGATCTGACATTACTGAAACACTGAAAATCCAGCAGCTGTGAGTAATAACCCAAAGTAGTCAGTAATGAACTCGGTGTCTTTACTTTCATAAATCATACAACACTTCCTTTATTCCTACATGTGGAAGCTGAAGTCTGCCTGACACTTGTTTCAGAGCTCAGCTGTGGAGGAAGGGCTGGGGGGGTGCTCAGGGTTTACAGCTTTCCCAGACCTGAGACATGGTACTGGTAGCTCTCTGGCAGGTGGTGCATCATCATGTATTGGCTATGCTGAGTGACTGCTGATTTTTTTAAATTTTTTCTTCTTTTTTTTTCCCTCCCCTCAGCCACCTCCGAAACTGCCCAATGGTGTTTTTGGTCCTGAGTTTCAAGATTTTGTTAACAAATGGTGAGTTGCAAAGGGAGGTGTTTGGGATCAGCCCTGCTGTCCCATTGTATTAATAACTTGGCAATTGGAGTCTGGACATACAGGTGCTGGCAAATGTGGAGTAATTCCAGTTAGTGTAATCCTCTTCCTCCGACTGCTCATGTGCCTGAAGGTGACTTTACAGGCACCAAAGAGCACCCCAAAGCTGAGAGATGTTCCCTTCTTGAAGATACAGTCTCTGTTCCTGTGTGCAGCTTGGATTAGTGCTTTCTCAGCATTGAAGATGTGATAGTACTTATGGATTCAGATCCTACCACACACACATCTGAAGGAAGATCCTTGCTTTCGTGGGTAACCTTCCCAGCATTCTGCAGTGCCTCTTTCATGGGGTGTACAGCTCTTGCAGGCTCCAGATGCTTTTTCCTTTCCCAAGGTTTCACTGAACTAGTATCTTTTATCACAGCAGTCATTCTCCCATCTATTTACTCTTCCAATTGTACTTCAGTAGTACCTGCACTGAACCAGTGTATTCAGTGCAAGGGGAGTCAATTCATTACAGTTGAAAAAGTTAGTTTGTTTATTAGGAACTACATATATATTTACTGTTTCCAGAAGGAGGAACAGTAAGGCAATAGCTGTCCTTGATGCTGAGCTTGAACGGAGTTGAGTAAAAAGAACTTGAGGGATAAAGCAGGTGATATTGTTGAGTTTTTAAGTGGGAATTTGATCTCTCCACTTGGTTATGGACACTTGCTCCTGCTCCCTCTGAAAGGTGTCAGACAACTCAGGATTTCATACCTAAGACTGTACCTACAGAAGGGAATTGCTCTCAGCCCCGGGTGTGTGTCTGAGAGGCACTACCTTACCCAAGGCTTTTAGCTCAACTGCTGCCTTCAGACCAAAGCAGAACCTCTATGATACAACTCAATCTTTATGTTAAAACACACCAATTTGTAACTTTTGTGATGCCTTCTGCTTTCCAGTTTAATTAAAAATCCTGCTGAGAGAGCCGATTTGAAGCAGCTGATGGTAAGTGAAAGTTCCTCACTTGAACTAAGAGCACTCTTCCAGGCAGGTTGGGTTCCTCAGTTGACCTGAGACAGGGATCAGAGCGTATGGCCTGGAGTGCAGTTTGTGGCCCTTGGCACAAGCAGCTCAAATAGTTTGAGCAGAGGCTGCTTTTCCCATCCAGAGATCGAGGGGCTGCAGGCTTTTGGGCACTCTTAGAACGGGAGTGGTGGGTTTTGGAGTCTGCCACCTCATAGTTACAAGTGTATGACCTAATGTGATCAATTAGCAAAACAATTCTCTTTCTCGGGTTTATCAGTCAATAATAAAGTATATAGATTATTATTTCTAGGAGGATGAAAAGAGCAAAATTCCACATGCCTCAGGGGCTAGTTTAATGTTCTTTCATCAGCTTCTGTGAGATTTGGAATTTGCCCCTCTCTTTTTCCTACACGAAATGACCTTATTGGTCTCGGTGAATCTTTCCACGGGCTTAAGTGCAATGCAGGGACTCCTACTGCAGAAAATCCAGCTTTCCCTGCCCTGATGCTCCTGTACAATAAGGGTGCAAAACGCAGTCGGACTCTTTTTCTGCCACAAAAAGCCTTTCCATGCCCAGGCAGACTCTTGCCAGAGCGTTATCTGGAGTGGCTGAGTCACACCCCCGCCGCCTCCTGTGGTGCAAGTGTTCTGTGGCAGGCACTGTGTGGGCAGGTTTCCTCGGGAATGCTCTGCAACGTGTACGTTTCACGTGCTGGTTATTTCGGTTAATCCTGCAGAAAAGCTCTTCTGGTCACTTCAGGTGGTTTGCCAGGTCTGGCTTGAATGCTGCAAGTCAGCTGGATTCGTTGTTGTAGCTCGTGTTGTTCGGAATTACCGTTTGATGGACTGGAGTGCTTGAATAATAATGAGTTTCTCTTCTCCTCTGCTCAGATTCACGCGTTCATTAAGAGGTCTGAAGCGGAGGAGGTGGATTTTGCGGGGTGGCTTTGTTCAACCATAGGCCTTAACCAACCCAGCACCCCCACGCACGCTGCGGGCGTCTGACCCGGGGAGGGCAACCCCTGTACTGTACTTCTCTTCACAACAACGCTCTTTTGGTCCGATTTCCCTCAGCTTGTACCTGTTCAAACATGTATTTCACCTCTTAAGGAAGAATGTCTTTATAGCATGTGCCAAATGGTTTTAAATTTTGTCAGAAACTAATTTGTATCGTACTGGGTTTGTTTCCTGACCAAACCGTTCCGCTGTTTAAGTTCCAGTGCTTGCTGATTTTAAGTGAATATGGATATTCTTTCTTAATGAAAATACTGCTGGGGGCCTCTGCTCCCCTCCTTCCCTCCCCCCCTCCCCCCAGCTTGTTTGAACTTTATCAGAGATTGTTTGTAAATGGTTGGTACTTCAATCACATCACGCTTACCCGATCTCCCGTGCGAAAAGGGTTAGGGCTGCTCCTCACCTCTCTCTGGTGAGCATGCTGCTGCTGCTGCTGCTGCCAAACTGTTCTCTGAGAGTTAGGCCTGACGGCTCCGATGTTGCTGTTTAGAGATTTCTCTTGCCAGGTGAAGAAGGTGAGAGCTCTGCACTTCTTGGGGTGCACAGGGCGATACTCGAGGTGTAGACTTGTTCATATTTCTATATTTATTTTTAAAACATATCATCATACTTGGATTTAGTGGTGTACGTCTTTCTAATTGATTTTTAAAAGTTTGTTCTTGGAAGTGTCCTACAGGATCAAGACAAAAATCCAGGCAATTTGCTTTCTTTTAACCTAAAAAATCATGACAACTGTGTTAGTGTCTGAAGTGTATGAAGATCCTTTATTGTTTTATTCTCTCGGATGTTTAGCAACGGATTCTCTTAATAAATATATTACCAAGTAACTCCTTGAAGCTTTCTTTAAACCTCAGAAACTGTAACCAAAGCCTTAATCTTAAACCATCACTGCATTATGCACTCTTTCTCTTTGTTTTTCCAGAAGTGTGCAACATCCTTAGTTCCAAGTACGGGTTTGCCTATGTAAAACAACAGTGGGTGGAACGGGGCCTGGCTCAGCTCTGTCCTCCGTGCTGTCTCTAACAGCACTATGAGAAGTTTAGCTCCTTGAAAGGATGTTTCAGGCGTAGGGAAGAGTGAGGCCAGTAAGTCAAGGGAGGTCATTGTCCCCCTCTGCACTGGTGAGGCCACAACAGGAATACTGCCCCCAGTTCTGGGGGGACAGGGAGCTACTGGCAAGAGTCCAGCGTAGGGCAGTAAAGCTGATGGAGGAGTTAGAGCATCTCCCTGAGGAGGAAAGGCTGAGAGAGCTGGGGCTCTTTAGCCNTAAAGGTCCCTTCCAGCTCTGACAATCCTGATTCAGAAATGGCTCTATTTCCTTCCCAAAAGGAATCCAAATTATTCCAGGCATGAACTTCCCACTTGGCCAATGGTGTCAAGTATCAGTGAGAGGGATAGAGTAACCCCCAACCCCTCAGCGGAAGGAAGTGACTCATCCACACATCCAAGGCTTCCTTGGGCCTGTCCCTGCTCCAGTGGGAGGGGTGGTAGCGACAGGGGTGTGTCACGTTGAATTTAAAATCTGTGCTGAGCCTTGTATGTGAATTACACACACTAACATACAGAAAACAGCTGTGCTGAGCCTTGTATGTGAATTACACACACTAACATACAGAAAACAGACGGGGCTTCTCACCATTTCATAAAGGAAAGATGCAGTGTGTGAACAGAGGTTTATTTTTACAGGCTTAAATCCCGTTTTCCTTGTTTTTCTCCCCAGAAGCAGTAATGTGCACAACACCAGCAGAGGTGGGTGCAGCAGGACCCCGGGTGAGGGACTTTATTGCAACACACACACTAGCACGGTATTGTAAGCAACGGAGGGACGCGTTCACAAAAGGCAGCAGGAAGAAGGGATATGCAGTGTATCCACAAACACTGCTCTGAAACATGCTGGGGCAACAAATAACACTTTCTAAATCAGAATTACCCTTTTAGAGACAAAGCCTTGGAGCAACTCCTCCTCCAAGTGGTCCTGCTGTAAGAAGGAGCAAAGGGAAGTGCCCTGAACCTGCAGGGAAGCACCTGGCTATGGAGCTCCTCACGCATCTGCTTGCAAAGACCCAGACACACCAACCTGGAATGTTTAGACTCAGACTTTCTGGTTTGGTGGGGGGGTTTTTGTTTGTTTTTTAAACCTGTGAATCTTGGGAAAGCTCTGCTGAATCTTCTGCACGAATCTTCTAAGCTCCTTCATTAAGACATCCAGGATCCTCAAAACCCACGTAGTTTTCAGTACAAGATAAAGCCACCGTTACATTCCAACATCCAGCTTCTAGTGCTACAACCCAAGTAAGAGCCAAATGAATGACCTCTCCTCAAAACAGTGGCAGGAACTCGCTGGAGGGTGAATCCTGGCTTCTGCCCACACCTGGGCCATTGGACACTTTGCTGAGTTCCTTTCCTGCTCTTAAAAGCACGTTTCACAGACTATTTACTCCGTTTTCTCCGAGCGATGCCAGCGATGGCACTGGCACCTGGTGGGCACAGAACACCCCTGGATGTAGGTGCCTCTTTTCTCAGTAGGCCAGTTGACAGCGGGGCTGAGAGAATGTTACTTCTAGTGCTTGTCATCAGCGTAACAGGTTTTATTTCTGTGCTTCAGAACAACTCTTCAAGAATTGGTAAAATAAGCAGCTGCTCACAGGCTGCCTGCGGCTCCAGCGGCACAGACGGTGCTTATTGTCCAGCGGCAAGAGCAGCACTAGCTTGTCAGAGACACTGCAGAGGGGACTGCACTTTCCATTGTATAACTTAAGTCCTTAAACTCCTCACACTCCTCCTTGAAGATCACTTGGAAGCAGAAGATGGCCTTGCATTGGTTTATGAAGTTACTGTGAGGAAAAAAGCAGCTACCACCACTGTAAAGAAACACGAGCTCCTTCTTGCAGGTGACGCGGACCCGCTCTCCCCGCACAGCTTTGGACAGACCAGGCTGGTTCGCTGCTACTCTGAGAGAACACGAAGCAGAAAGTCCTTCTGAGTGAGGCTGACAGCACTGAGGAAGAGCACCAGTGGGCACGGAGAGAGGCCGCCTCCTTACTGCGCTGGCAATGCAGTTGAGGGAGCAGCACCTGCTTCTCCCAGTGAAGGACACCGACACCCCCGGGACACCGACACCTCCGTCACATTCACGGGGAGCGTTAAGTCTAGTTTTTGGTGTAACTGAGACCACAGCAGCTGAAGGCCTGGAGACCACCCCGGCCACATCTGGTCTGACTCCGCATCGGAAAACTCCCACTTTAAGCAAATGAGGTCAGAATATAATCATTGGTCCTGCCTCCAGCCTCTAAGGCTGGGTTTATTCTTCAGCATCAGGAAATAACAGCTGAATTATTGCTTTTATTGTATGTGTTAGACTAGTCTGACTTATTAACGACTTCTTGTACCCACCCCTAGGATACAGTGAGCTACATCAGGTGTTACACATGGAAGGGATTATGCTACAAAGCTCTGCAGCGATTTCTCATTCTTTTTAACATCTGAGTTGAGATGCTCCAAGCCTGTGCCGTTCCCCTGTTCAAGGGTAACCCCCCAGACTGACTCCAGGGGTCCTTCCGTGTCTTTGAGTTGGTATCCACGCACAGGACTAAATGGAGACCAGTTGGTGAAGTTTATGTGAACAAGGAATTTCCTGAGTCTGAATTAAAAAGCCTCTCAGATTCTTTTTTTTTCTCTCAAGAATCGGATTCCTCCTCCTCTTCCTCCTCCTCTTCACGATCTTGAAGACTTAGCTGTAATTCGGTTTGATTGATAGCAGCCTCGTTGTCCATCTGCCCGAGAGTCTGTCACAATAGAAGAGATTATCTTGCTAATTATCAAGACAGGCGGCGATACGGAATGCATCCCAAATCACCATCAAAACCCTGCAGCTGCTTCTAAAACTGGCTTTTAGAAATCTCAGTACTAGAAGCAGCCCAAGTCTCCAGAGAGGAGTTCCAGCTCGTTGAGGCTGAGCGAGGTGTTCAGCAGAGAAGTTCAGGGGATACTGGTATACCTCCAGCCTCCACCATCAGCCAGATAAACCAGCGCCTCACCGTTAAGTGCTAGTCGTGATGCTCAGTGAATGGTCAATGGAAACCAGGAGTTTCCCCACCTCCCCGGGAACAAAGTGTTGCTTTTCAAGGATGGGAAAAGGCAAAACCCTTGAAAGACCTAAACTGCAGGCAGGGCTCACAGCTCAGCCTGCCCCTTCATGAGCAGCACAAACAAGGTCAACATCAAGAACTCCAGGTCAAAACTGCCCCCAGAAACACCTCCACCTGCTCAGATCGACACAGCTCCTCCCCCTCACAGTCCCCTGTGGGCTGGTGAGGCACAACTGGAATACTGTGCCCAGTTCTGGGCTCCCCAGTTCAAGAGGCACAGGGAACTACTGGGCAGAGTCCAGCACAGGGCAACAAAGCTGATGGAGGGGTTGGAGCATCTCCCTGAGGAGGAAAGGCTGAGAGAGCTGGGGCTCTTTAGCCTGGAGAAGAGAAGGCTGAGGGGAGACCTCTCACAAGTATCTGAAGGGTGGGTTGAAGGAGGGTGGAGCTGGACTCTCTTCAGTGGTTCCCAGTGACAGGACAAGGGACAACGGGCACAAACTGGAACATGGGAAGTTCCATTCGAATATGAGAAAAACCTTTGGGGTGAGGGTGTCAGAGCCCTGGCAGAGGCTGCCCAGGGAGGGTGTGGAGTCCCCTTCTCTGAGACCTTCCAGCCCTGCCCGGATGCAGCCCTGAGTGCTGTGCTCCGGGCAGCCCTGCTTTAGCTGGGTGATCGCTGCCAACCCTGACCGTTCCGTGACTCCCCGAGCCGCGGCCGCCCCTTACTTGGTGGGTTTCCTCCGCAGCGGCAGGGACGGCTCCGGCCTCCTCCCTGGCGCGGATCATGGACTGCAGCGCCAGCTCCTCCACCTGCCAACGGGAGCACGAAGCCCGGCGAGTCGGACATCAGACGGACATTAAACACATTTTGAATAAACAGCTTTTAAAACCGGCGGCTTCGACACGCAGCGCGGCCGGCCCGCGCTCCCGCCCGCGTTGACCGGGGCTGCGGCTCCGCTCGGCGTGGGTGCGGTGATGGCGGAGCGGGACTGAAAAGGCGGCGGGAGCACCCCCGCCCTGACCGCTAAACGCCTTAAGAT